>JACDJE010000179.1:509835-844668 GCA_016647715.1 Pavo muticus
AAAAAAAAAAAAAAAGCAAGCAAACAAGGAAAAAACATTATGCTTTTTAATTGAGATTGATGTCTTCCTTGTTTGGGAGTTTAGTATAACAGAAATTGTTTGTCACGTAGGTAAATGCTGGTTCTTGGAGAATCTCAGGTCTGAAAATGATTCACTGCTGAGGAGTCAGTTCCTTCCCTTTCCTGGAACCTCAGTTAGCTACTTCAGTGGTAACCACATATCGCAGAGCAGCTGATTTTCGACTTGGGTCCACAGTCAGAAGAGCATGGGCTCCAGCTTTGTAGAAACCCTGAGTCAGCTTGTATGACCTTATTTCCAGCAGCTAAATTTCATTAGAATATGGACAAATTGCGTTCAGTATTCTCTTAAAATTTCTGTCCAATGCAAGTAGTTGTGCTTGCAAGTTATTATATACAACAGAGAGCCGTGTTTACTGCTTAAGTAATGACAATTTTAAAATAAATTGACTATTTGTGTTCCTGATTATTGTTTCTTGCATTAGGTGCTGTCAAGCTATCTGTCTCAGGTGTTGTCTTGTGAAATAAATGCTTTACTATAATGTTCTACAATAGTCATCAATTGACCATGACACCATAAGATTATAGAATAAGAACTTTCCTGTTTTAAAGTAAGTAACTTTTTCAGCTCAGAAAGTTTGATGTGGCTGTGTGAGCAGCTACATGTTTTAAAGCAGCTGACAGTAAGTCCTGATCTGCAGGATTTTGTTCTCCCTGGGAGAGATGCAGTGGTGTTTCCTCCTGGCTGGGGTGAGGAGCTGCAGGGATAGAGGATGGATGGGAGGAAAAGGTTGTACCAACTACAAAGAGAAGTGATGTAAATGCATGCAGGTCTGCTTTGCAGTAGGTGAGGGGCTTGTTGGTAACTTACAGGTAAATAACTCGCAATAAAACGATCACTGAAAGTCATTCTTTTTTATAGTGTTATAGAGTACCAAGAAATGGTAGTATATCAGTAACTGAACCTTTTGCCTTCCTCGCTCTGAGGCTGTGGAGCTTGAAAGGATGTATACCAATATATTATGGAGTATTTACATATAATATTGAGCAATTTGCATACTAGAATTTGGAAGGTTAAGGTATTACTTGTGACCTTGGCTGCCTTGTTACAAAGTAGTGAAGGAAGAGAGATCACTTTTTTTCTAGTGGGAGGTGTCCTTGCCTACAGAAGAGGTGTTGGAACTAGATGATCTTAAAGTTCCCTTCCAACTTAAACCGTTGTGTGATTCTGTGAAATAATAGAGATAGGATAATGTAGATGGGATTATAAACAGAAAAGATGGCAACAGATAAATTAGAACAGTTGTGCTCCTTTATAAGCTTTTTTTTAATTGTATGTCAAAGGAGGCAAGTAAGGGTGCAGAGAGAACATCTGATGGGTAGTAAACAAGTAAATAACTTCATAGAAGTCCAGATTCCTCTCTGAAATCCTGCTGTCTTGAACTGAGAGGAAACATCTTGGGGGTTTATATGAGAGATGTGCTTTGCCTAGATTAGAATAGGGTCCTGTAAGACTAACATTCCTCTTAAGAGCAGTGGTGAACAGCTCCTTAGGGATGATAACTAGTTATTAGCTAAATAGTAGCTAATAGCTAAATAGTGCTTTTTTTCCTCTTTCTTAATTTTGGCCAGTGTTTTTAACCTCAGTTGTACAAAAAACTAGAGCAACATTGTCCTTGGAAAGCAAGGATATTTGATGTATGTGATGTCACAGCACACAGAGTAGCAGAGTTAATTTTTGCTAACATGCAGTAATGGGGTTTGCTACACTGCAAGTAGGTATGTAATTTATGACAACCAATTTGGCAGTATTTTCTGATATGTAAACAGATAAGGTGGTAAAATTCATGCAATACAAGTAGCAGATCTAATTTTCAGAAACATCACATAGAACCACTCATGGCCTCTAAATTGATATTGAAAAGTAGCACATTGGTTGCTGATCAAGAAAGAGCACGTTATTAATTATTTTCTCAGAGTAAGATTCTAGATGTCCTCAGACGTAAGTTGTGAAGGCAGACCACGGAGCTATGCATATTTTTTTTTTACTAGGTATGAAGATGAGGGGAAGCAAAAAGTGATAGTTTTTTTGTTTCTTAACATTTTAAATGAAATTAAAAAAAAATAAATTAAGATTAAATCTCCTGTGTGCTTCTATGAGCAGAATGTAATTTTCAGAAGTGTTTAGTATCCAATAATTCTCATTAATGTTCATATAGCTATTTAAAAAAAAAAAAAAGAAAAATCTATATTCTAGAGTGCAGCAAGCTGACAATACAATAGATTTTTAGCATGTTCTTTTCTAAAGAGATGTACTTATTTTATCAAAATAAGCAAAACAAGAATAAATAGAGGCACAGCTCTTAAAAGAAATACCAGGCCTGCCTGATAATAAAGAACTGTTCAAGAGCGGTTCATCCTTGGGAAACAATTTACCTCTGTCATCTAGCCAAGGTCAGAGGCACATCCAGTTAATAGCTACATCAAAGACAGAGGCATAAATTAAGGCAATACTGTAACTTAGTCAGTTTGGGCAGAACATGAAAAAAATTCAGAATTTGTAGGGTCTCAACTTTTTTTTGCATAATGTTATGTGGCCTTTTTACGTGATAATTTTCACTGTTAATAATACTTCTCTCACAGATCACTGTCAGGAGAGCCTAGGGAAATTGTATCTGGATTATGTTGTGTTGTTCCCAAGATGCTGTATCCAGTAGATGTAGATCTGATGTTGTCCACGCAGTTGGTATATTTAGCTTTAAGCCTGGAAGTAATCCCACTGAAGTTAATATCACTGCTAATGGTTGCCATGATGTAAAAGACAAAATCATGTTTTCTGTCCTCAAAAGTAGATCAGTTACCATGCTGGGAGCATGTACATGTGTGCATGCACGCATGTCCTGGCAGTTTGACTCTAATAGCTAGTACTACCACAGCCAATGTTTATGCGTATGTGAAGATACTAATTTTATTTGTCTTAGATACAAACATTGTTAAAGCCTCTAGTTGTGCTCGGTGTTAGCTGAGCAATGGAAAAGCTGATTGTGAGGGAAGTTCTTAAGAAACTGACTGTAAACTCAAAGGATTTAAATGCTACCTGCTCCTTTTGTGCCCACTGACCAGCAGACTGCTGGAAGCCCTTCCCATGGCTTTTCCAGCAGCTTGATTTATATGCGATGCAATTATTTTGTCATGTGGCTTTTACTAACTTAAAGAAGTCTAACATTTGAACCTGCAGAATATACGCTACAATGCTACAGTTAAGTTGGCAAACAATTGGCTGAGACAAGGTAATGATTTTGAAGCTATTTGCTCCTGCTTACTGTAATAATAAAAAAGTAGGAACAGAATCTGAAATAAGCCTGAATGATTTTACAAGATGATAATGTTACCACATGAAGAACCTTGTTTTGTGTCACTTGGGGCAATTGGGAACGTTCCTTCTGTCTGTAGGCTTTTAAAGAAGGTAATAATCATGATGACATAATGTTTTGTTTTCTTCCACATGCCAGTGTGCTGTCCCCTTGTCCATCGATTGCATCTTTTCAGATTGGAGACTGATTGGGGCAGAGGTAGTGCTGTTTTTTCTGTCTGTCTATGGGTACCAGTTCCAGCACTTGCTGCAGGAACAGCATTTGAAATAATGCTGAATAGACAGCATAGGCAAGGGCTTCTTCCTGGGTGTAGAGCCTTCCAACTTATGTGCCATGTGGGGGATAAAGTTTTGGGTGTATTTTCTGGTTCCCAGAATACACAGCACTTTCTTGCAAATAGGTGTTTTTCAGAAGTTTTATGAACTTTATGAAATTGAATGAGGTTTTATTTATTTATTTTTAAAATTACAGTGGATATGATATAGGAACAGGAAGGAAACGTGGCTATGTTAATTGAAGTTGTCAGTTCTTCTCACTGGAGCACTTCTGGTATCAATTTTTAAAGGGTTTAATAAAACGTAGGGGCTGTTTCTGTTCTTTGTAGTCATCTGGCTTCGCTGAAGTTAAGGAAGCTACTTTTCGTGTACACCACAGTAATGAGAAGAGAACTGTAGATTGTCCTCTGCTGAGGATTTCAGCATCTGATAAACTGTTGTTTGGTTGTTTTTTTTTCCTCTACATTGAGAAATCTGCAGTAGGCAATGGCCTCTACTTAAACTTCTTGAGGCACTGCTGGCAGCTTTTACTGTCTAGGGCAATGGACTTCTTTGATATGAATTTGGGGCCAAATTCTTTGCTCTCGTATTTCTGTGGATGAGATACAACTCCAATCTGATTTGCTTGTTTAAGGACTGAGAGGATAACGTAGTCTCTTGGTTTTATTACATATTCTCCTTTTGTAATTCTCTACACGCATATTAAAACAAAGCAAGACTGCTTGATTTTTCATGAGGCTAGGAAATAATGCACTGCCATCCTTTCAAACCTCTGAAGTTTCCTCTGTGTGCTAAATGCATAGGTAGTTCTGCTCGGTTTCTGAGATGCAGCCCTTCCTGGGGTACACTTAGTGTAATTAAGACAGCCATGTAGGGCAGGAGTTGGGCTTGGGAAACAAGCAAGAATATCTCACTGAATTGAAGTGGAAATGAGACGAACGCACCTCGGCCAACTCAGGCTGTCTGATTGCTGTAACTGCACTAGGGAAGGGAACACAGCTGTTATCATGGATGAAAAGTAAAACTTGTTTTGCTATGGTTCTGTAAGGGAAGATGTTGAATACAGTTACTTCTGTTAAAATTAGTGCTGACAACTTTTCAGGAAGAAATAGAAAAGTGTTTACAAGAAACATTTTAAAACTAATTAGAATGGAAAGCATTTTCTAGGTCTGACACAGAAAAGTGGTCTGCTGAACTTTTTTTTTCCCTTCTCCCATTTATCAAAGAGATTTTTTCATCATATTGTGCATCTGTAGCCTTCAGAACAAATTCTGGCAAGAGCACTCAGCGTCACTGTGAGAAAGAGCCTTAGATATTTCCCCAGGATAGAAAAAAGCCAACCCCTAACCATTCCCATTTCTCAGACAGAATGATGCCTTTAACACTCTGTAATGAAAGTTTTTATATGTGAGAGGGATTACCAACATCAGTCTCTATTGTTCTTTGATGTGCCCCAGAAATATTACAGCAGAAGTTAATAAAGAATAAATGGTAGGAATTGAGTGGCCCTACCAGCAGAGTTTGATGGCCCTCAGTCAATTTGTATCAGGGTGAATTCCCTCGTACAGTGGAGTTGTTGAGTTTCTATGCGATTTTCTGTGTTACTTTAATTTTACATGTTAGTCTCTTGTACATTGGTGATTTTTTCTTTTACATCTATGATTACTATTTCACAATATAAGAGTATGAAGTAAACTGGTAACCAAGCTGCATCAGGTACATCCATACACCAGTCTCCAGGGTTTGCCTGAGGTTTGGTTAGATTCAAGAAAGCCAAGTTGTGCACCTCAGTGCACATCGTTCCTCCACCCACAGAATTATTTGTCTATGAATATGTTTTTTTGTTAAGAAGTGCCATGATGCCATGAACAGGGAATTGATGTATTTGAAAGCTGGCCTCCAATGCAGGTCTGGATGCAAAGCTCAGGTCTGATACAATTACGTTTCAAAATAGTTCAAGTCCTAGATTAGTAATGTATGCTCTGTATTAGGAAACTGTATATCTTTCTAATTCGTAGCAGTGTGGATATAGAAATTAGAGCTCCCTCTTAAGTTTTTTGTAATGTTTTGATTCCTGCTTTGTGATAGATAAGGTCAAGTTTCAAGCCTTGCCTAAAGAGCTGCTAATCTGTTTGTTCTTCATCTCTTTGACTGCTTGCAGGAGGCCAGATGATGGCTATGAGCCTGATCGGTTTCTGGGTTGTTTCTTTCCTTGTAGAATACGGAGCCTCCTGCCAAGAGATCTTTTTGTACTTGGTCCTGTAGTAAAAAGTAAGCTGCTTTTTAGCAAGGCTTGAGTTTTCAAACACAAAGATGTACCATGAGCAGAAGTACAACACTGTGATCATTATAATGGTTCTCTTTAGGTAAAGTGAGACATTTTAACAAGGTCTTTTCATATTCAAAAATCTGGGATGATTAGAATGAGAGCATAATAATGTTCAATTTTAAATTCTAAAGAAATATTTCAGGAGGTTTTTGTTGCTTTTTCCAGTGCATGTATGTGTTGCTAGGAGTCACTAATCTTTTTCTATTTCACAACTAAACGTGGAGAACACATTTTTGCCACTCTCCAAAGACCTCACTCCTACTTTCACTGAAGTGGTATTTGGCATTGGCCACATCATCTCTTACTCTTCAGCCTCTGCTTTTTAGTCCACCTCTTAATATACTGGGTTAGACTGCAAATTTTTTCTTTTTTTGGAGTTCATGCTGAAGTTGCTGTCTAGCATTCCTGATTTGGCTAGGAACTTAGTTTTGCTGTAATTCCACATCTTAATGAAAGGAGTGTAAAGAAAGTGGGGGTGGGAGGCGAGGGAAGTATATAAGTCTATAAGAAACATCACTTTGCACAGAGAGGCAGTGTAGCGTATGGTGGTGGCAGTGGCAGCTGAATCTTTAGGAAATTTAGAACTATATTTTGTGGATTTTGTTGGGAATCTAATCTTGAAAAAGACCACTGGAGATGAAAGGCCACTGCTGCGTGAGCTAGTTCATACAACTCCTCAAGGATTAATTAATTTTTCTGGTACTGATGGTAAGTGCACCCAGCGGTAATTTGGTAGCTGGTGAGTTGATGGCATTCCAGACAATGCAGACGGGTAACCATCTGCCTTGTTTACTTCCACTTGAACATGCTTTGCCCGATTCAAAAAAATTATGTTGGAAGAAGAGGCTGAAGGGAGAAGGCCGAACTTTTGCTTTCTTATTTACAAAGCAAAATAGTTATTTTTGAGGATGGTTTGCACTATAATCAGCCTTTTATACTTAGTTTTATACCTGATTGCAAATAAAGACGCATAAAATTACCAACAACCAACCTTTCAACAGTCATCCTAAGCTCTTTAAGTTATATTTTGGAAGTAAATATAAAGTATTGTTTTTCTCCTTGCAGTCGCAGACTTTTTTGAGAGTGAGAGAAGAGAATGCATAGCAAGTTTTTAAAAAAGTGCAGAGATAATGTTGATTAATGTGAGTTATTATGGAAGTACTGGCCTAGCATTTGTAATAGAATCAAAGGTGTAAATAAATTAAACTTGCATTTAATTTTAATTACAAATTACCTCATTTAATCATAGTACCCTACCATACCTGCCTGCCCAATGGTCGTTAACGTGCTATTGAAAACACCAAAATGTTGGTGTAGTTGGCATATACAGCAGAAAGACTGCCTGAAAGTGCTATTTCCCACTGGTGTCACCAGCCTAGCCTGGCTTCCACAGTCATGGGATGAGGCCAAATAAGTTCCTCAGATGAATTCACAGTTGAATTATATCTTTCAGAAGAGCATCTTAACTTCATTTGTTAAAAATTACTCTTTGTGGAAAATCTACTGCTCTTAGTAATTTATTCAAGTGATAAGTTAAGGAAAGGAAAAATAAAAAAAGAAAAACAAAACATGCTTAATTTCTAATCTAATCTTTTTAACAGCCCTCCATCATTAGTTTTTATACTTAAGTCTTTATAGATTTTGAACACCTATATTACGAAATGTATGCAGCTTGTAGCTGCTTTTACCCGCAAGTCGATCCTCAAGCTTTCCTTTACTAACTAGGATAGATGGAGTTCTGTGGCCTTTTTCAAAGTAATGTCTTCTAATTGGTTGTATTTGTCTTTTCCCCAACTGTTTTCCAACATATCTACCTGATATAAAAAAATTATAAGTCCTGCAATCGGGCACTATTCCAACTGTTGCTGCAGAAGAGCCAAGTTCAGAAAGCAGTTTAACATCCATTTGTTTGCTTGAGATTTCCCTGTGTGTACAGCCAGTGTTATTGTTGACCTTTGCTGCAACATCTGTGTGATTAATTCTCCTGACTCTGTCACTTCCAAGCTACTGATTCTCTGTGTAGTTTCCCAATATCTAAATACAAGACCGTATCTCTTCTAAGCTTGATATTGAGCCCAGTCTGTAAGCCTCTGCTCAGCCTTCCCAGTAGATCCATTTTCTTGCTTACTGTCAATGTCCTCATGTGTTTTAGAGCGTTCTTCAGTCTGTTATGTGCAAACTTTATCAGCAATGATTTAATGTTTATTGCAGATTACCGGTAATGTTAATATAGGATTAAGAGCCAAATTCTGCAGTGTTTAGCTAAAACCAGATCACTGTTATTTATGATTATTTATCAATGTCTATTACTGATTTCTTTTCCCAAAAGTTCATTTTATTTTATTTATGGTAAATTCATATAATTCTACTTAAAGAAAATGTCATGGGCTGCTAAGTTGTTCTGTGGGAGTAATTGTATTGTTTTGAAGATACAGTATTTTTTTAATCAAGCTTTCAAATGAATTTAAAACATAAAAAAACTGGATTCCAGATAGCTAACTTGATTTGTCTTAAATCCATACTGACTAGAAAAAATTTTACTTTATTTGGTCTTGTTCTTCTCATGCATTTTCTGCTATAAAACTAACATAAAATGTGATAGCTCCAGTAGTGTAGTATATGTACTGCTGATAGTGCCTCAGATGGTATAGCACATTGACTGGTGTCATCTTATGGTTACTTCTGATATAGAAATCAGTCCTTGCCCTGAATAAGCAGTTCAGACAAACTGGGCAAATAGAAAATGAGCTAACAGACTAAATTAGAAGGGGATTATTAGTTGATGCCCTGCATTCATATGAGGAATTTGGGGGAGCTATATATACCAGATAAGAATTAAATTTTCCAGTTTCCGTCTCCTTTCATATTATTCTGTGGATATATTCATGAAGAAAGAATAGGATGTATCTCAAATAGATATTCTTGAGTGGAATAATATATCCATTTATGATTCACTGTTTTCCTCTTCAAGTCTGGTGAACTTTATGATACAAAAATAAAAAATCTAAGTGAAATAATAGTCTCACATCCAGGGGAGCCATACTGTTGACTGCAAAGAGAGGCTATAAATTATCTCAAATAGTAAAATAAATTATGGGTAATTTACCTAGTTTAACTTTGTGTAACTGAAATGGCACTAAATTACAACAGAAGAGACTAGATCTACGGTACTGATGGATAAATGGGATTTCTTAGATCGTGTCTGTTGATTACAGTGTGATCAGAATTTTTCCTTCCTGTTAATAGGAATTTGGATTACGCCTTTAGTGAATGACACTGAAATATAGATGTTAACTTATGAACAGTGTTGATTCAGGAATAATTAAGTATTGCCGTACTTACATCTAATACATCTAGTAATTGTTTGCAAATACATATTGCGCTTAGGCATACCTGGTTATTTACATACTATTTATACAACAGTAATATTTTAAATGTCTTTACATGTAAACTGCTGCTGAGGCTTGATTGCTGATTTGAGATAATACTTCACTTGTGTTTGGAAAATAAATTCCTCAGGGGAAATCAATATTTGTCATGTCAGATTCCATACCTGTTGAGGGAAAGGGCTGCCTCTGGGGAAGAGCTGATCGTTCGTATGCTACTGTATTAGCAAGATCTATTTGCAGAATAAAGGATGGCTCAGTCCGGATCCATCTATCATCCTGCACTCTTCTGTCTTTTCCCTGACCGCTATGCATGAGGGTGGCTAAATTCTGCATTCTGAACTTGAGAAAATAATAGTTGTAGCTTCTGGTGCCTTGGTTTGTTTTCTACATACCCAATGAATGTTTGAGTATTTGTATGTTTATATTCAGCAGGGTTTGGGAATAGAAATATATTTAAGAAATAAGGGGGAGTGTAACTAGCTGGGGGGATGTGCTCCACTGAATTTCCTCTAGTGTAGAAACAATGACAGTATCTCTGTAGTAGAACTGCCTCTTTCAGATGCCTCAGCTGTTGCTGAGTGGGTCTAGATGTGTATGTATGTGCATCCACTGTTAATTAAAAAAAAAGGAATACTAATAATGTGCTCCGATTGTCTTCAGAACTCTCCCATAAAGTAATGTTCTCCAAATAATTCATATTTCTTCATTAAATAAACTTTATTATTTATTAAATAAAAAATGCCCATTAAGTATACTTATTTCTTCATTAAATAAAAGGCAGCGTTGCAAATATTAGCCAGACTTTCTGTATAGATGCATAGAAAGTGAGAATACAGATTTGCAGTTCCCAATGATAATGTCCCCATCCAACTGAAGAGAGTGGGCACTGGCAAGCAATTCCCCTCGCTGTGCCTTTCTGAATGGGCTCCCCCCAGGTGCTGTTGTTGGGATCTTTGGTCCTGTTTGTCCCTGTGCACAGAACTGACAGAGGGGAAATGTCGCTGCACAGCAGAAATAGCTGCTCCTTGCACTAGTTTTGAGCTTCAGATCACTTTTCAAGAGAAGCAGTAATAGCTTCAGGGACTTCCTGTGAGATGATGCGACTCTTTCATCCTAACTCTTACATCCCAAACTGCTAATTTTGCAGAGTAGCTTCTTTATCTGTAATGCAAAGATTCCAAAAGCGTACTTCCCTACAAACGTCCAGGGCACAGATGCAAACTGGAAAGCTACATCTAGGAATGTACTGTCCTGCGCTCTACGTTCTGCTGAGATATGTGTAGAAGTGAGCATTCCATGTACACTATTCAAATGTTGGAATGTAGATTAGCCATTGCTATAGCAACCTGAATACTCTTCAGTTAAAACAATGAATTACAAAATCAGTCCTACATCTTAAAGGATATTAAGGAACTAAAAGAGTGAAGCTTCAGGCTTTAAAGTTACCACGCTGATCAATCACAGCTTGGAACTTATATGCTGAATGTAGAATAGAAGTATTTTTCTTTATGTTGCTACCTACTTGTTGCTATTTACATATAGTGAAATATGTTAAAAGTGTCTTATGTGCAGGTAAAAGCAACAAAAAAATCTCCAAGTGTTTCTGTTGTGTTCAGGAAATGTTCAGTTTTGTGGGTTTCTGTGCTTTCATGCTAGCCAGTAAGAAGCTGGAAAGTGAATTCATCTTTCTTACTTGTGGAACAGATCCTAAGGGAGCGTATGGAGAGCACATGGAGTTTCTAGAAGGGAGAAGCTTCATTCAATTACTGTAATTCAAAGTTAATAGCATGTATTAAAATAAAAATCATTCATTGAGATTAATACTAAAGAACCTGGATTAACTCAGGCTAGGTTGTTAGTACAATTGCTTCAGAGAGCACAAGAACAAGATCTGTTTGCTAAAACCTATAGGGCATGCTGCTCCATAAGGCTCATGGTCATTGTCCTCTGTACTCAAGTCTGGTGAGGCCATGCCTTGAGAGCTGTGTTCAGTGTTGGCCCCTCACTCCAAGAAAGACGTCAACACTCTGCAGTGTATCCAAAGAAGGGCAAAGAACCTGTGAAGGGTCTAGGAGGAGGGTTGGGGGGCATTTTTTTTTTCTTTTTGGCCATGTTGTCATCTCGGTTTTCATAATTATTAATGAATTTCTTTATTTGATATTGTTTTGGCTTTGCAAAAAGCAGAGTAGCTGCAGCTGTGAAGAACTCTTCAAGTTTCTACAGATCGTAACCTTGAAATATATTGTTTGGTTTAATACAGCAAATTTGAGATGTCAGTACTTCTGTAGTGCTTTTTTTTTTTTAAAGCAGTGTTCATATGCTTGTGTTTTGTTGCTGTTTGCTTAAATTTGTTTCTTAGCAAATAAGTACTTCTTCAGCAGAGAGGGGAAAATGAGAAAGCTTTCTGTGGATTTTTTTTCTTTACTTTTTTTCCCCCTGAAAGCTCATAAAGTGAGGAATGCATGTGCATTATATTAATCTTGTGATTAAATTCTAGGCTTTACAGTTTGTTTGCTAGAAAATCTGAAATCATTTAAAAGACTTTTGTTTTCTGGATGAATTTCTAGCTGCTATGGCTTAGGTTTCTCAGCTACGTTTTCCCTCTTTGCCCATGAATAGAAATTGTGTGACCCTGTACTTCAGTATATTCTAACAGATTCTAAATGAACCTTTTCTAAATTAGTGAAAGAAAATTAGAAAATTTCCAGGGAAATCCCTTGCTAGATAGCACATCTGTCAGTGCATTTCAAGCTGGAGTAGTTTTCATCAGCTTTCATCAGCAGTTTTGTTCAAAACTCAAATAAATTGTTTGCTAAAGGCAAATACAATTATTTTAGAGCGTATCTCAAACTTTGGTCAAGTACCAAATGTTTTACTGCTACGAAAGTAATGTCCCAAACTTATATCAACAATGGACTAGTTAAATGAAAGAAAAATAGCAGAAGCATCTGAAATGATGCACAATGGTGTGAAAATCTCTTGAGGCCCTGTAAGCAAAGTTAAACAAAAATGACTACACTTTCAAGTACTGATAATACACAGAGACGTTCGTCTTCATCAGTAGCTGAAAATGTGCCATATCATTATGTAAATTTGAGTTTACTCCTAATTAAACATTTAAAAAATTTTATTTTTCTGTTGCCCTTTTGAGAAGATGGAATATCCTAGGTACAATGTCTTATGGTTTGATATTACTATAAACATTGTTTTATATGTGTAAAATCTGTTGACAAAGTGTAGTAAAACACTTGACTTGAACAAATAATGTCTTCCAAGTACTCTCTGAAGACAGATATCTTAGCTGGAATATTATAGATTTCACTTACCATGATCTAGTAGATAGTCAAGGCAATTGATAATTTTACACAGATTAGATTAAATGTGAATGTTATTTTCTTAATTATTTGTTTTGTTAATTATTGAAGAGTTGGGCAATTAGTCTCTAACTAAGAAATCCATTTTTTTCACATTTTTTCATCAAATGATCAGTTAGCATGTGATCACTTTCAAACGATGGTATATCCACAAATTTTATTGTAATTTGAAGCACGTGATGCTGTCTGAGAGCTTGAGTACTCCTCGAGTAGAAGCAGGTAGGATCTGGTTCTGGTCTTCCTTTGCTGGGTGTTACTCTTGCATTCAATGAGCAATTTATATGTCATCTAAAAGAAATCAGGACTAGAAACTCTCCATCTTCCTAGAGTTTACTGCCACGAGTCTGATGGCAGAACTGTTAGCATGGAGCTCTTTTGGAAAGTTCTACCCCACTGTTGGGAGGGAGTGTTGCAGTGGTACCCAGTGCCTCGAGAGCATGCATGTGGTCTGGAGAAGGCGGCAGTTGCTGCTGGAAAAGGGCTTGCATATGCAGCTTTAAAATGTGAGCATCACCCTGCTCCCACAAGGTGCAGAAGGGCTTTTTGAAGAGAGGAAGGTACTGGAGAGCATCCAGGGGCAGTGCTATTTCTCCCTGCCTCCCATGCATGCCTCTGGTTTAATTTCTGCCTATTTTCACAGGAACAAGTGAAAGGAACATGTCAGTTGTTGTTATTGTTGAAGTTAGAAATGGAATGCCTGTGATAAAAATTGAAAGGATAGTCCTCCAATACATTCTCCCCCTCCCAGTCTCTTATGGTATTACATAGTAAGTGCTAAAAGAAGTAGCACTTGGACTGTTTTGAGCAATTCCAGAGAGAAGGCTCAGTAGGAGCCCTGTTGAATTTACCAAGCCTCGGCAAGCTCAGTATTTTATTTCTCTAATGGAAGTTTTTTTTAACCAACTTTTGTTCATTACCAGTTGTGCGTGGAAATCAGAGAGCTTTGCAATGAGATCATAATTCATTCTTTGTGTATAAATGTTACACATACAAACTGTGTGGAAAGAGTATGATTAATAATGCAAAAGGGAGCAGTCAGGAGAAGAGGATGTTAGCATTAAGGTTGGCATTGCAACCTGAATTCGGCTTCTCCTATGCATATGCCCTATGAGAAAGTCTTTACCTTCATGAACACTTAGTACTTTTCCAGAAGACTTCTTTCTTACTCGGTGCACGTGATGGACAGTACTGTTAATGAGTGGCTATTAACGATGTTGTTTTATCCTCACTGTTTGTGTGGCCTTGAGCATTATTTACAGCACATCATTCAGGCCCTGCTCAGACATCAGAATTATTAATTTCCTCATACGCTTCTCTATGCTGCTCATCACAACAGTATCCAAGTGCTTCACAGGTTTTAAATTTAAATTTATCTCCACAAAGCCCCAGTGAGGGAAGTGGTATTATCTCAGTTTTACAGATGGGGAACTGACAGAGATTAAGGTCAGAAAAATTCACCAAATTTGGATGCACATTTTAAGACTTAAGTTTGGATTTATGGTGTACTTCAAATTGTATAGTGCTTACTGTGTTCAGCTTCAGGTGTATTTTTCTCAGGTCTAGAAATCTACCCCAGCATCCCCAGTGTAAACTGAAAATTGACATGGCATTGTTGATTGTTAATAGGAAGTGTGTATTTCATATCTTGTGTAGCATCACAGAGTAACTCTGAGCCTTTTCTGAAAGAGGTGAAACTTCAGAGTCACCTGCAGGGCAGGAGAGGCAGTGGCTCCTGGGGAAAGCACTACTAGTGTAGGGTTTCATTATTAGACTGTTTATTAATGCTTGCACATGAGTTGGGGTTACACGAGCCATCTGAGTTTTCATACTTTTTGCTTGATTTTCGCACTGTAGAAAGATTAATTGGGAATATTGAAATCTGTGATCCAGATAATTTTGTGAATAAATATTGAGAAACCACATTGCTTAAAATTTACCTGCTTTTTTTTCTATTGTATGTATTCGGGGGGGTCCTTCCAAATTTACTTTCATTTATTTTCATAGTATATTTGGATTTTTCCTCTGAAGGGATTTTACATCCCAAAAGATTCAAGAGTGGCTCTAGCAAAATGGTGTTTCTTTACGAAAAATTCAGTTGTCATTTTGTATGTGTTGCTTCCTCATTTTAGATAGAAAACATGTTTACATGGTTCAATGAGTGTTATTGCCTGTATTTTCTGTGTTGGCAGTTTACTTTACACCAGCTCTTGTTTTAGGCTTGCTGGCTGCTGAAAAAGTAGCAGAGATTATTGAAGATAAGGTTGCAGTCCTTTATAGTCTCTCAATACCAGTGGTATGGATTTGACCCAAGGCTAAATATTAGTGATCTGGGAGCTAACTTCAGAGGATTTGAATTTGATTAGATTGACCAAGGAAAAAAAGATTTTCCTTTATCCCTTTCTGGCAATTTGTGCTCTGTAAGGGCTCTCTGCTTTGTTTTCCAATTCGTAATATGAGTATATCTATATACTTTTCCAAAGTTCTTTGAAATCTTTGGCTGATTAGAGAAGTGAAATGTTTCTTGTTCATCAGAGCAGTGGCTATGTATGTTGCAATTGCCAGACTGGTTAGGAAAGCTGTTTCTTTAAATGCTTTTTTGACAATAGCCTGCATGTCACTTGTTATTAAACTACATTCACCCTGTTGTGTCAAGTGCATAGATTTTGTGAAACGGGAAGGCTACTGTGTGTAAAAAGTTGGGACGTTTTGTCCTGCCTGGGAAATGCACTTGCATAAGCCAATCAATTTCTTACAACAAGAGAAAATGCATTTTTCAGTAGGTTCAGTCAGAGTATCAAGCTTAAGTCTGTAACCACTTCTTGCTATTGGGAAAAAAAATGAAACTTAGCGAGAGCTTGGTTTTACTGAATAGAATCACCTACTTGGGTAGCTTGTGTAGTACGTACGGATCATGGAAATGATCTTTTAAATAATAAAGGCAATGCAAATTAAATCCATTATTTAAGAGGTGCGGTGGTAGTCCAAATCCTTCATTAGAAATAACCAATTTATGCCCACTTTCAGTAAAATATTTGATCTTGATACTTGAGCAGTCAGGGCGGTACTGGAGAGCTGTGGAAATGAACTAGCGGTCTGTTTTATGAGTTATCTGTCCAGAAGAAACCAGTGCAGTCTGAGAAATTCACAAATAAATCAGAGCTTCAGCTTTGACAAATGTCAGCCAAATTCTTGAACCTGCTGAGGGACCTCTGGCACAGCTCTCTGCCAGTTTGCAGAGCTTCAGCCTAGACATTCATCCTGCAGATTGTAGATTAAGATTTAATCACGTCTATAGATTTCTAATTACTCATGAATATCTTATTAGAAAGCCTTGCTGGCAAGGAACTCCAAAGCACTTTCAGTAGATTAAACAGAAATTTATTCCCGAATTAGTTGCAGACCAGTCATCTGGTACCCAGTTCTTCTTTAAAACGTTATCAAGTTTACTGACAAATGAGAACATAATAGTGTCTCAGTTATTCCAGTTCATCGTGTGCCCATAAATGTTTTGTGTTGCTTTTTTTTCTTTAATCTTGGAAAGTTAAAAAGAGTAACACTAAAACATTTTTGTTTGTGTCTGTAGTGATCTGGAGTTGGAAAGGAAGGCAGAAATGCAGCAAAAACATACAAAATTATTTGCTTGGTTTATAGCTTCGTTACGTGACTCAGGCAATTCTGTACAGAAAAAGTAGGCCCAGGAACAATCACCGAGAATGCCTAAAAGGAAACAAATTCAGGAACCTTAGGGTACTTACAGGCAGATTAAATTGCATGCTTTTCAGGATATTTGGCAACTATAAATAAAAAGCAAGCTGGAGAATGGCGTGCATACACAGTTACAGTTTAATCAGTAAATGCTATGACATAATTATGACAGAAGACAACTAATATCATATACTTGGAGAAATCATGTGCTCTTAAAAGTTTTCTTATGTTTAAAGGAGCATTTTAAGCATTCTTCAGCCTTTTCAAAAAATGCAGACCAGCATATTGAAAATGCACATTTAGGCTCTTCACTTTCCTCTCTGATTTCGACTTACCTACATTCATGCTACACAGTGTTACAGAGGAGGAAATACCTTCTAACATCCATATTTTTGAAATTTAATTTTAAGAATATTGACAAGACCACCCTTGAATTCTCTTGCTTGTGAAAATTAACCAAGAGGAAAATGCTGTGTCCTGATTATACATCCTGATTCTCAGACTCATCTGCTGAAGCTAGAAACCTCAATGATACATTTTAGTGGATAATTTATGAAGATCTCAACATCCACTGTGAAAAAAACTAACAAACAACAAACCTCATAATGAAGTAATTTCAGGTGGACATATTGAATTATACAGTAGTTTGGGAGATGCATGCGACAGCAATTGCTGTTTCGGTGGGTAGCATAGTTTTCATCATCTTGCTCTAGATAAGGCTTACTGTTGCATGAGGGGGTTGCACAGCTCCTGTTCTATTTCTCCGTTCTCCATTATTCCAGTTTGAGAGCCTAAGTTTCACAGTTGCTGTATTGGGTAACCATACTGTGGCCTATAGTTGCATGTGGATGGATGACCTGTAGTCACTACGTATACAAAAAGCATGAGTTGTGGAAAATCATTGAAAACATGGGCAGAGAGGGAAAGCAAAGCCTAGGGAAGTGTACTGCCTCTTTCTCAGACTAATTCCTTTACCCACAACCACCCTTCTTCACAGCAGTTCACTAAAATGTGCAGTCCGTATTTTTGAAAGATTTGCAAGCTGTTTTCTGTGTTTACAGCAATTTCATCTATTCTCTTTCTACTGTTGTTTGCATGCAGTTTGCAGTCCTACTGGCTTAAACGAAGCAGAAATAGTAAGGAAGCCATGCACATTTGCATTTTGGCAGTGAATGCTGTATAAACCTTTAAATAAGAATTCAACAGTTCATCTTTTAATTGTGTAGTGTATAATTAGTTGTGTGTATACTGTGGTAATAGTTATAGAATTAGACTGTATATTTAGAACAGTCTGGTTTTTCTGTGGCACATTCTTGCTCCTACTTATTGAGGTGGGAGTGCCTTTATCCTCCCAGCTGTTACACATAGCCTTTGGCAGCAGGCGGCATGCACCTCTGGCCTGGCTACTCGTAGCCTGCCGAAGCCTGAATTAACCACAGCACTGCTGCCACTCACCTGACCAGGATGCTGTAAGGGCCGTGGAGGAGGACTTATTTTAGTGGGGGGAACAAAGAGAGTCATGGCAAAGAGAGAGACATAAATCCTTTGAAACAAGACCTTATTAATTCTAGTATTCATGGAATAACATGGTTTAAATGGCTTTATTTTGGAGTGCATATGCATATATAAGATAATAAAGTGAAAGGTAATGGGGTGTCTTAAAGATTCCAACATCTAGCATTAAATGTAGATGCACCACACGTAAATGTAAAGAGCCCATTATCTAGTTTTAGCCATATACAAATATAAATCTGGTAATACATTTTCATTAAATGACTCTTTATCTGTATTCCTGAGGAACTGTTAAATGAAGTACAGTGCCTGCCTTTTCCTCTAAGTGTTTGTATTGGATTTATTAATTCAGTAAGATAAAAAGCTTGCGGAGACCCTTGGACATTGCAGGAACTGCTCTGTTTATGATGCTGTTAGTGTTACCGGGACTGCGCTGAGCTCAGGGTTGGGTGCTGCTTGGTCAGTAAGCCTTGCGTGGATGTATTCTTGGGTCTGCTGGTGTAATCCAAAAGCTACAAACAGGCAGTTGGAGATGGGGGGGAGGAAGGGGCAGTTCTTACAGAGGTCATGGTCATACCCCCAAAAAATCTGCTTTGGCAGTGCTAGAGCTTGCAAGTGCAAGACTATGAGGCCAACAGCATGAGAGCAGAATGGAAAAACACAGCCCCAGAAGGACTTGGAAACTGTGCTGCTGCAGCTTGGGTGTAAGGGAACAGAGCTGTGAGTGGAAGGCATGCTATGGGATTGCAAATGGATGATCCTTAGCATCATATATATTATGGTGCTTTGGTAGTATGCAACAGACTACAGTCTATTTTCATCTTATATGTAGATAATTTAGCTTCATTGACCATGCTGAGAAAATGGCAATGTATTTAAATAGCAATAATTTTGATGTTTTCTTTGCTGCTAGATTAAGCAGGTGAAGCCACATGTAGTGGATTCAAGTCCATCATAATCTGTGTATGACGTGAGCAATCAGTCCTTGTCAACACCAGGACTGGCTGCATGCATCACATTTAATGGGCTTTCTGTTCGGTAGCTTCTGTGGATGGTGAAAATGGAAAATAATCATTCAAGCTTCTTCTTTCAGTGCTGTGTGTAGAGCTTTAAGTACCAACCTCACTGAGAGAAACTAGGCTATGGCTGTCACACCTTTGCTAATTTTACAAAAATTCTTGGTTTTTCAGAACAGAAATAGCAGCAGGATGCTGTATTTTGGCTCAAAATACATAGTTATATCTTCTACAAGGGTAGGAGTAGAGGATGCTGAGAGATATAGCCACTCCAGGGACAAGGGGATAGTATAAAAACAGATTGATTTCAGAATAATATGCTTTCATTTCATTACTATTTTAAAGTACTCTTTGATCAAAATGGCAAACTCTGACTGCTCAAAACAAGAAAATTCATTGCTAGTGCTGAGTAATACTCTGAGTTGTGTGGATTTCATCCTCACAAAGAGGCAGCAAGGGGAGGGAATGGCTGTACAAAACAGGAAAGCATTACAAGACAAGAGACAGTAGTTCTTCACTGTCTGTCGTTCATTTGGTATAATGCAGAATTCAGGTGTCGAAGTACAGACAGCCCATTCCACACAATCAAACTTTGGAAAAATGCCAGTTATGCCTTTAATGAAGTAATTGTGGAAGATAAAGGGCAGTTTAGAAACTGCCATGAAAAACATCTGAAGTTAGCCATAAGCATTATTTATTGAAGAATTACTTTTTTCCCTTAAATAGTGTGTGTGATGCAAGTTATCTTACCTTGAAGATATTTGTATAAGGCTTTTTAAATATTTTGCCATTTTGCTGTGTTTTTACAGTGAAACTGAGTAGCAGAATAAGGAGTGTCAAAATTAATGAGAAGGTGACATTAATACTGTAAAATGGCAAACTTTAAAATATACTCAGATTGTTTCTGAAATACTCATTTACATTAGAACAGCGATAATGGCATTATAATTGGCTTTTTTCAAAGTACGCACTTTAAGTTAGCAGCCCATTTTGCATCGTTGTGTGTTCTGTCCTTACAACCAAATTAGTCATTCCTTAGGAGAGTGTTCATGCGATTGCTCAGTGAAAGCATCAAGCCTGGTTCCCAGCAGGCGGTGATCTCAACACCTGTCTAAGGGCAAGTAACTGTACGATAAAATAGAAGGTTGTTGTGGAGTTCCACCACTGCCTCCGTTAAGCATCCAGCTGGTCTGTAAAGGCAGGAAGACAGCCTGAAGAAGTAGTGCCACCACCCCTTATGGGCAGTAGAGTCATTTGATACCATATTGGTCTTTACTACGGAGCTGCTGTGTGAAAAGTACACAACTATCTTGTGTATTTCACTCCATCAATTCTGCAGGCTCCATGATTTCTAGCTCAGGTTGGATGGGGCATGGAGCAACCTGATCTAGTATGGAAGATGTCACTGCCCATGGCAGTGGGGATTGGAAATAGATGATCCTTAAAGGTCCTTTCTGACTCAAACCATTCTATGATTATAAAAGCACAAAACAAAACTCTCAGCCCCTGAAACCAAACATACTTGGAGAATTGAAGCGTATGTTTATATCTCAAAATTATGATAGATGCATGAGTAGTATTTGAATATATGTCAGAGAATCTCAACATTTTGCTTAATTTTAGCACTCTTACTTTTCTGGGTGTAGAGTAGAGTGCCAATATAGATTTGTGGTTTGTTTTGTTTTCTAGTAGAGATTATACAGATCTCAGATCTGCTGTGGCTGTAAAATTAGTCTACTTGCTATGTTAGCCTTTAGTACTGTATTCCCACCTACAACTGCAAGAACACAGCTTGAAGGAAATTTAATTAGGAAAATGAGGCAGATGAAATAGGCAGTGTAATGTATATGTGCAATATGAGGAAGAGTAAATACACTTTTCATCTGAATAGTCAGAACAGAAACTATGTTAAACGGGGCTGAAATTTTCTTTTATCAGAAATGGATTTCTTTCATTTTCTAACATTGCTACCTAATTGTCCTCCTTATTACTGGGATTAGAAAGACTACTATCATTAAAGAAGAAACATCTTTTACCAATTATATTTAGATTTTGGTTCCACCTGGCAATGACCTCCTCATTATGTGAAGAATTGAATTCCTTGGAGGAGCAGACTCACTGATGTGATTGCAATCAGCTGGGAAACCCTGTGCACACAGTTTGCATCTCGTGACCTGCATGCCTACACCTGTACTGCATCAATTTCTGCTTGTTTGCAGGTCATTCAGGCAATGAGCAGGTAGGATTCAGATGACTGAGAAGCTGCTCGTGCTGGAAGCATTTTCCTGCCTCGCTGCGCTCTGCAATATTCTCTCCTTTCTGCAGTGTGCTGCTGCACAACCATGGGTTTTTCCGTACCACTCATTACTCATTTCCCTAATGCTTTTTTTAATATCTGTATTGATATCAACTAGAGGCGATCATACTTTACAGAAAAAAATACAAAGGATAACTAGGGTAGAAAGCAGCTTAAGTATGTCTAATAGATGATGAGTAATTGTTCAAGGAAAAATTCCCATAATCTCCTAATTTGAGAGAAAAGTGCTGAGAGGTCTGCAGTATTGTGTAGTGCAACCAGCACAAGTTTGAAACACTTGCTGAATTTATTTAGTTTGAATCAAGAGAAAGACAGATACATTATTATATAGTATTATAAAGTAAGCAAATATATATATATATATATATCTAAGGAAGGCAGTGAAATAAGTTAAAAATGTATGTGGTAGGTGTATGACAAATACATGGTGTAGTTGATGTAAATTCTATAGACAGATCCTGCATATGGATCCTTTCAACATTTGCTGAAAAAACATTTCTTTACTGTTATTGAAGACATTCATCAGGAAAAGAGCAGTGGTGACCCAAACTCTTTGCCTAATAGTGCTGCATATGTTTACTTTGGCATATGTCTTGGGTGTATTCATGCAGGATGTTGGCTCAACTTGATAAAATCTTACTAAGAGCAATGTCTTTTTATCATATAATATATAAAAATTTTAACCAGAATGAGAAACCCTCCACAGCGAGGTTGCCGATGGGCTGCTTTAAGAGAAAAGAGGAAGATTGATTGCAGACTCTAACAATTGCTTTTTTCAGACATCAGTACAAGATAGCAGGTGTTTTCTCTGGTAAGGGATTCTTCTGGCATGTAAAGAGACTTGATTTTGTATCTTGTCAAGTTCTGAGTTTAATATCCAGTGAAGAACACATCTTCTCAGACACTTAATCTTCTGTTAATTTATGGGAAAAAAATATATTTTTACAATGTTTTCAAGTCTTTGGAGACAGGGATGGCTACACTTTCTACTTGCCCTTGGTCTCCTAGAATGTTGTGATTTTAAAAATAAAAAAAGACATGCTGATTCCTAAGAGAATATATATTGCTTGAATGTACAGCCATCTGATCAGTTTTGGACCTTGTACGAGGTTTCATTTTGTGATGCAATGCCTGACTAGAGCATCTCCCTAACTTATATTTAATTCAGTTAAATTCTTTTATGGAATAAGTTGAAAAAGCCAGAACTTCCACCCAAAGGACAATTTCACTTTCCAAATTCACTTTCACAGTGTGTGTGCTTACAGCTTTCTTGTGTACCTGTATCTTTGGCTGGAGCAGACACAAGGAGTGGGACACTAAATAAGAATTTAGACTAAGAACCATGAAAATGGAATCCATACCTAGGAACTAAAATGTGTCCAGTGCTTTGGGTCTAGTAAGCACAATAGGCTTGCAAGAAAAGAACAGCAGCAAAGGACCTCATTTGACTCTTAATAGTGTCTTTTCCAACTGAAGAAACGTATAAAACTGAATTTTCTGGTTAGTCATTCGGTTCAAGCAAGGTAATGTTATTGCAATGCTTTTGATGTGTCTGAAGTATTGTGTCACATAAAATTCTACATTTCTTCATATTTTAACCTGCAGCATCTCGGATATTTCTGATTGAATTAAATACTTTAAATACTCCAGGGCTTAAGGACCTAAAATAGATGCCGTGGAGGTTGCACTTTAGCTATTTAAGAAGCATTTCCATTCTCGCCAAAAGGAGAGAAAGTTTTAGTGAATGAAAATGGGAATCTTTGGCTTTCTGTGTAAGAGGAAATGTGCACCCAGCTACTGATCTTCGCATCTCACTTGTTCAAACTGGAAAGCCTGGACAGAATATGACTAATATGTTTTCCTTAGTCACTGATATTCCTTTAGTTGAGATATTTAGTGGAGACGTTGCTTTAGAAGATGTAGTTTCTGTATTTTCTAAGTTCTTGTGTGCATGGGCTCATGTTGTGGCAAAGGGCATGTGAAATATCATTTGTCCTTTTCCAAGCACAAATGATTCAAAACATATGTAATACCGAACAAATGGTAATGGGAGGAAGAAGTTACATCCTGTCCAGAATTTTGTAGCTCAGCCAAAATGATGAGAAAATAGTTTAAGGAATCATGTAAAATTTTTGCTTTGGAAGGAAGTCACGCCACCCTTCAAGATTTCAGAAGGATGGGTTAGACTGTCTGTAGACCTGGCACCTCAATAAGCACAGGAGACGCTTTCAGAATGAACTCGGGCAATCTGGTTGTCTTATTCCTGTTGTCCAGAAAAGCTAAGTTTGTGCTCTAATCATCCCAACTGTTGTCTCTTTCAGACCCAGAGGATAACTCTATCATGCTACGGTTTGGCCAGCACCTCATCAAGCCCTCCATGGTCTTCCTGAAGACTGAGCTCTCCTTTGCTCTCGTGAACCGCAAGCCGGTGGTCCCAGGCCGTATCCTTCTGACCAGTGCCTTGACCATGGGCACCTGCACTCCTGGTAGAAGCAGGGAAGCTCGGTGTGCTCCTCGGGCCAGGTAGGGTGCTGCGTGGATTTATTCTGAAGCCAGGCGGTGGAACCTAACAGTTGGTTGGTGATGCAGAGCTGCTGAAAACAGTTGCTTAGCAACTGTGACCTTAGAGGTGAATTTCTATTGACCTTTTCACCACAGAAGATGTATAAACAGCCAGGTGCTACTAAAAGCATTTTAAAGTGTATCTGAGGGGCTACTGTTTAAGTTCCGTGTTATGCTAAGTAACACATCTTCAATAATGTCACGTATTTTTAGCGGTGGTAGCTTCTTTATGGAGAACGTTCAAGTTCATGTAGCTAAGTGTCAATTTGTCAAATGGCAGCAGAATCCTGTATGAAGGCTATTATTTTGGTGGAGGGGGGGAGGAGGGGATGCAGATTGCTTTATTAATTTAGGTGGGAATGGATTAAATAAACCATCTGTGTAGCAAACATGCTATCTGAGGAAAAAAATGAAGCCCTGTGTTGTAAGTAAAACTCTGTTTAGAGATGTTATGGGAAGATCACTATGCATGAATGGTAAATGCCTCTATTTTATTTTGTAGTGTCACATATTAATTCACAGTCAGAACTAAGTAACTTGCACTCATTTCAGTGGCTAGAGTTGAACCTTTCAGAAACACAGGTGATCATTTCCGTAGTGTTTTATGGGACCTCAATGAGACAGTGGTTGGATGCCTATTGAAAACAAGTCTGGAGTTCAGTTAAAGCCTTCTTGCTCTTCTGTGTTTTTGTGGGCTTTTTCCATAATTTAACATGTGATTTACTGATTTTGATATATATTTTTTAATCTATAAATGTATTTTATTTCCTCCTGAAGTGTTGAATCTCCTCCCATCATTCCTATCTATTACAGTTCTTCAGTGTAGAACTTCTGTGCACCTGTTTTGAATATTTCTGTTCGTTCCAAAAGGCAGATCGTTTGGTTATAAATGTACAACAAAGATGCATGGATTTCCTAGGAATCTTAAACATGTTACTGTCTCACTAATATGTTTTAATGAATTAAATGAGCTGCTCTTCTCAATTAAGAGTTTATAAAGTATCTGATGAAAAATCAAAATGATTTACAGTTTCTTCATAATTTTAGGGAAAATATTTTCAAAGCTATTGAAAGAGTGTATTGCATCGGTCACTGTGAGCCTGTAAATGCCTACATGTTGTTTTATGCATTGTCCAGGCCAGGGAGTAAACAAAATGATTCCTGTGCTGGAAGGGGGAAGCTTATAAAGGAATAGTTAATGATTTTGTTAGTTAAGTGAACAACTGCATTTGTTGTTAAGCAAAGAAGAGAGATTTCAGCTGGAAGAGACTTTTTTTTTTAAAGTTTTGTGAGCATCTAGAAGTGTCAATTTAAGGAGCCTGTAAAACTTAATTATTACAAGCTTCTTTCCTTCTTAAATAATTAAAGATTATAAACTCTAGTTGCGTAGTTATTGCTGACTGTTTGGCAGATACATTTATTTGCTCAGATTTAGCTTTGTTATCCCATAATGAGTATTGCAGCATATTTTAGAGCATCACATTGTTTTAATAGCTTGTGCATTGTAATATATAATATAGTCTTTGTTTCTCCATTGAATAAATGTGCAGGTAATAAAGCCCCAACACTTTCTTCCTCATTACAGGATAAAAAAAAATAATGGAAAAGATCTTGATGCAAAGGCTGGAATACAGTATGTAAAATAGAGCAATTTGCAGTTGTAAGCTTTTAAAACGTCTGTGTAATGCAGCATTTGTCTCAAGACCTGGCAGTAACAAGTGTATCTTCTTTGTTTTATTGCAATAATTTTATCTGCCTTGTCTTTGGCATACTTGTGACATTCCTTTCTTTCTTTTTCTTTTTTTTTTTTTCCAGTAGAAAATAAAATATTAATGCATGTGCATTAGAGAGACAAAGGAAATCAGTTTGAAGCCAGCTCACTCCAGGTGGTGGCTTTAATTAACTTGTAAGGTTGAAATTCCCTCTTGAAACAGAACATAGGATTGGAGCGGTGTATTTCTGTAATAGTTTTAAAATACAGTTGTTGTACTCTGAGAAATTTCAGAAAAATGGTCACGTGGAGATCTGGGTTTTGTGATTTGAGCAATGCCGAAGCATAGTTGCTCAGTTAAGACATTAAACATTTTGTTTTGTTTCTTTCTAGCTGTCAATCCTGTGAATTCATCTTGACGTTTGGAAATTGAACTGTGCTAATAATAACCAGGAGTAGAAGTAGCAAGAATATAGTATTCCTGGTAAGGAAAGAGAAGTCCTGTTCCTAGAGAGAGGTGCCTTATCTGACTCAGGATTAGGCTTCTTCCTAATGGCTGCACAGTAGTTCATAGGTGCACAAACCTCTTTGTCATAGAAACCTCTCACGGGAAGATGTCCTGATCATTGCAGATTGTTGAACAGGAAGTAACTGGTACCTTAATATTGAGTAGGGGGATCTGACATTAAACTGCAATCTCTGCTGTCCTAGCTTAAGTATGTTCATGCAATTGACACTTGTAGCAAACTCATTCAACTCTTGTGGCACAACCTGACAGGGAAAGCTGGACGTAACCCAGCCTGCAGGGTTAGAGTCTATTCCACTCTGGACATCAGTCCCATTGCTGTCACCCAATGGAAAAACACTTAAGGCTCAAGAGGTGCTTGTTCTCAGTCTCTGTGAAGACATCAAATCAGTTAAGTCTCACGACACGAGGAATGCATACCTGCTTTGTTCACCCCTATATTTCAGAGTGGAAGATGGCTCTTCCCATCTCTTGTCTGTCTAATTTCAGAGCAGTCAGGCACATTGTCATGGGGGCTGCTTGCTGAATGAGCTTTTGTTTCGGGGTGCTTTTTTTTTTTTTCCCCTGTTCAGTACAGAAGTGCTATGATACTGTTTCAGCATCCCCTGTGGACACTTACGGAGCCAGGAGTCTAGATGGGAATACTACATGCACACATCTCAGCAGTTTGGCAGTTGCCTGTTGTATATATCCCAGCAAGCTTACACAGATACCAATACCATTTTCAATGGAAATGCTCTATGAAGATGGATTGTGAAAAGCCATCTGTGGCTGTCCTGAACAACTTTTAGATGTATTAGAGAAGATAGCTTTCAGTAGCTGGAATAGTGCAGGGGGATGTGTCTGTCATCAACAGATTCAGCCCTTCCTTCACTCAGAATGCACAAGTCTAGAAGTGGATCAGGTCATGTAACTGGCAGGAACTATTTCTCCCTGCCTTCTCAGTTTGTTTCATTCATAGCATTGCTGCTTCCATGGTTTAGAGTACAACCTTAGTGTCTTCTTTGACATGAACTTTGTGTGGCTGCAAATACTTTGTGAATGGCTTACTATTTTATAGATCCTTTCCTAGCCATACACCATGGTTTTACATGGTTTTACTCACATTTTCAGTGAAAGTGAACTGTGTTTTTTATCACTTTCTCACTATGCAGGGTACTTGCTTCCATTTTGTATTAAACATGAAAAATGATTTTGAGCATTAGCAGAATCCACTTTGGGGCTAGGACTTTGATTGTAAATAAAATTATTCATTTGTTATGTCCCACATTTTTTCAGCAGACAAGATATTGATCTTTGGATTTCTGTTCAGGATGCCGTAAGGAGAACTAGCACAACAGGAACACAGCAACATTTGTAAATTGATTGAATGCAAAATGTAATGACAGAGACAAACATCAGATCTATGGCAATACTATATTAGACAAAGCATTTTTCAACAGTTTATTGAATCGGCTATTAAAAAAAAACGCTTTCCATCTGGGAACAGTGAGATAGGGGTTATCAGGCCCAAGCAATTTTATAGTAATTCATAGTGGACATGCACATGTGTGTGCATGTAATAAATTAAACACTTCACAATTATTTTTCATCTGGACTTGATTATGAAAAAGGCTTTCCATTTGAAAAAAGAAAGTTGCACTGTCTAACTGTAATATACTACGTGGTTCTGGGCTGTTTAGTATTACGTCTTTCCATGGGAATCTGCTGTCTTCTTCCAGAAAATATTGTGATTATAGGGATTATAAGAAATAGAGCATATATGAAAGTCTACCATACAAAGTTGGTGGTCTTTTTTTGTTGCTGAGGCAGCGTGCTGTGCTGTGAATTACTGTGGCTTGTTCCTTTGTTAATGACTAGAGAAAACATTAGTTGAACCAGATGCTCCTTCAAAGATCTGATAAAGCCCAAAGCTGCGATGTAATTGTTCTGGGTCTGTTTCATGGGTGGGATGGGATCTAGGGTCATCCAGTGTAAGAATAACATCTGGTTTGCTGTACGGTTTATATGTCTATAGGCTGCCCTGTCATATGTTATCAAAAGTGCTGTATTACTTGAGAGTGACATTCTGTACTATGACAACATAATTGATGCTTTTATTAACGTATTTGCAGTTAAAAAACCTATTAATCAGCACTGTGTGATAATATATATTAAAAGTAATTTCTAATTTTGTTACAGTTCTGATAGATTTTTCCTTTGAAGATAGCACGCTGGCTCTAGGCAGGCAGGTTCTTTCACAAGTTTGGTTGAAAACCATGGTGTTTAGCTTGAAAACCACTGTTTAGCTTGTATACAAAGTTTTAATTCCTCCTGAAGTTACAGAGTTGCTGTTAACTGTGATTTAGTTGGCTTGTACATTGCACATATATCACATCTGTATTTATGCTATATAATTATGATTTTTATGTGTTTTAGCCCACAGAAGTGTTAATATTTGCTATAAAACTAAGCTTCAGCAAATAAAAACCAGTTATTGCAGAATATAAATATTTGCATTTGCATATTGCAGTAATGTACCCTGCACCGTTACAACTACACATTAAACATATCCAGCCCTGTGGGAAAGTACTCTTTTAGTGCTGGTTACAGAAGCTACATATGCATTACTGTTATTAGCTCACATTAGTGCAATGCTAAAGAGCAGTTCTGAATCAGTACCATGGTGTGTCAGTTCACTTTCAAGCAAAGAGCTAAAAATAACTTCTTGTTCTGTGAAGGCTTTGCAACCTAAGTGGGTCCTTAGAGATAGTGTGGACTCAGAATCATAGGATGGCTTGGGTTGGAAAAGACCTTAAAGATCATCTAATTCCAACCTCCCTGTGGTGGGCAGGGCTGCCAACCACTAACACGCACTGAGAAAGATGATGTTCCTTGTTACGATGAGTTGTTATCTTAGTTTCAGCTGGGACTGAAGCTCTGTTTTCTTCAGAGGATCTAGTATGATGCTAAGTTGTGGTTCTATGAGAAAAACGATGTTGATAACACACTGATGTTTATAGTTGCTGCTAAGCAGTGTTATACAGAGCCAGGGCCATTTGAAGCAAAGGCCCAAGGAGCTGGGAGGGAACAGAATTAGGACAGCTGACTTAAACAGGCCAAAGGGATATTCCATGCCATGTGACATCAAGCAGGAGGAGCTTTGAAGGAGGCAGAAGTTCATCTCACGTTCAGCTGCTCGGGGGCTACCTGAGCTTCATTCAGAGGGTGGTGAGCAATTGCTTGTGCATCACTTGTTATATGCATTTATATATATGTATTTGTCATAATTATTATCCCTTTCTCTATCTGAGTAAATAGTTTTATTTCAACCCACGAGTTCCACTTTATCTCAATTCTCTTCCCCCATCGCATTGGGAAAGGAGAAGTGAGTGAACAACCATGTAGTGCTCGGCCACCCGCTGGGTTAAACTGCAACAGGAGAGAACTTGAATTCCTTGAATTTCTCAATTTTTCTACGTGCTCTGGAAGAAGACATTAGTTGGAAGAGGGGTGCAGTAGCTTTGCTGGCATAAAAAATACCCTGTGAGTGAGAAGAATAAGATGTAAGTAATGGATCTTGTGTGAAAATATGGGGGAGATAGAGAATATGTTTCTTTAGCAGGAATAGAAAACAGATTCAGAATTACTTTCTGTACTGTCAGTATTTGATAATTTCTTTTTTAGAAAGTATCTCAGGTTTGGTTTTGTTTTTTACATCCCAGGCAAAACTGTTCAGTGACTCTTATTTGGGCAATCTTGATTCCTTGTCAAATGAGAATAAGAAAAACAAGTCCTACGCTTATTGTTTTTTAGCTGAATTGAGCTATCTTGTACAAAGGGCAGGTGGGACTGCATCCCTGGCAATAGCAAGCCAGTAGATCAGTTTCGTTGTATTCACAGCCTACCTTCTGGGAAAAAAATACTCTGCTCAAACAGCCCTAAGAATGACTGCTCAGCTCTGTGTATGCAAGCCACTTGAATTTAGTGGTGATTGAGAGACCAGTTAATTATGTCAGGGCTGGAGTCATTTTGTTTGCAGACTACAAACAAAGAGATAGTGTTTGACTCGCATTAGGAAATGCTGTTTCAGAAGATAATAGATTCAGGATTCTGTGTGCAAAAGCTCGTCTGATGGTCTGTCTGCCTATCTCTCTCTTTATGTTCTTGTTTGCTTATTTTCCAACTGTATCATTTGGTCTAATAAGAATACTTTCTGTCCCTTCAAGTTTTGCCTCACTTGAAAAGTGCTCACTGTTGAAGGAGGCATACTTCGTGATAAGGATTTACCTATTCTGTTTGTGTGGTTATGTTTACATTAATGTGGTGGTGTTGATGAAATGCTCTGTGCCACGATTTCAGAAAGAAAAAAGAACCAGAAGTAATGAAATCAAACATTTTTTGCTAATTTGCAAATGGAGTAATTTACTAACCAGATTACTCATTTACATGCATTTAGCAGGATAATAAGAATTTCTCGGGATGTAGCAAAAAATGTACCTTAAGGCCATATGTGGGAGAGACAGTAGCTCCCCGTGTAGAATCTGGTTCTTGATATCAAGTTTATCTTACCAAATGCCATAGAGGGATGAACAGTCTCTTATTAGTGATGTGTTCAACTGACTTTAAAGTTTTGCTCATAGAGAGTCACCAGATCTCAGAAAGATAGGCTTAGGAAAAAAACAAGCTGTGTGTCATAATGGATCAGATTCTAGGCTACATCGCTAACATACGCTGAAATACAGTTTGGTTTATTTCCTCGTTCACCTGTTAACTGTCATTGTTGTTTAGGCCTTATAAATTACTTAACCCCAAGCCCAACATGTTACACTTATACTTGCTATGAGTAGTTCAGGGGCATGCAATGTACAGTTTTGAAGGTGTGTTACTAATATATGTCCTCTAAAATTGGCACTGTTTGTCATTACGTACTCCAGAGACTTGCAGAAGAATTTTTGAAGCTGGTGCATGAGTCCTCACTGCTGCGGTACCTATTATGCACACTTGCACCATGCCCATAAAGCAATGAAGAGTGTGGAAAGCCTGTTCTTGTCATTGTGAAAAAATGTGGTACTTGTACATTTTAAATAAGTTGGCTGCTGATAGCTGTGGAAGGTCACATTTCATAGCAGCTCCCCATTGTCTTCCCCATGTTGTGATTTTTATGTTTTACATTATAATTTTTAAGATCCAGTTTTATATGAAGGCAGTGTATTTTTGAAGGTTAAAAGTATTGGATTCACTTTCCTATTTAAAAAGATTTCACTGTTAGCTTAGTTGCAGCCTCACATTTTCTCTTGTTTACTGTCATTAACAATTAGCAGAGCGTCTTAGCATTTCCACATCAGCGTACATCTGTAGATATATTGTGAGATTCCTGTCATGGTGGTGGCTGAGATCATCTGAAAAAAAAAATCTTGTATTTTAGTACAGCAAGAGACCAGGCTAAATCATAGAATCACCGATTTGGAGTGAGAAAAGCCTCCTCCTAAGGAGCTGTAAGAAGTTTAAAAGACAGAGAAGCAAAGCTATAAGGATGAAAGTAAAACTTAGAGGTAGCAAAGTTTTGTCTGAAAAATGGCAGGGAAACTGAGGTTGGAATCAGAACAGATAAAATGAATATTTCCTTTGAGTTTTAACCCATAATTGGCATTCCTGTTACCGAAAAAACTTAAGCACTGTTCATAGATAATGAATACTTCTAGTCCAGCAGTTATTTTCTAGTCTAGTAGAGAGCAGATTTATAATTGGAGTGGTTATTGAACAAACCTGTAATTTTATACTTTTTATCGCATCAGTAAACCCAAACAAATTCAACAGCCATAAACTGTCACTGGATAGCAAACACAAGACGAGTGTGCTGCCACTGCATTTGTACCACTACCTAAACTTAAAGCCCACTTAAACTTGGGTTTCTTCAGTTCTTTAAGAACCTTAAAGTCTGCTGCTTAATTCCCTGCATCAACTTGCAGATATCCATGCGCTTTACATTTGGGAACCTATTAGCAGCGACTTTGTAAAAGAAAGGAAAGAAAAGTTTTTATTTTATCACATAACTGGATTTAAACTCAGCTTTTTTAAAAAATTAGGTTCTGGCTAATGAAGGAGATGACAGTTACAATGCTGTTCCTGTTTCGGTTTGTGCACATCTTGAACATTAGTCCTCAACACAGCCATCAGAATGTGATACGCAGCACACACAGAGTTAACAGTCTGGGTAAGGTACTGCATGGCTTGCTCTTATGGTGGAATATAATTAAAAGAGATGATTGGAATACATGGTTATTCATAATAGATGTCACACAATTACCATAAGTAATGCAATACATGCAAAATCTCCATTTGTAATGAAAATAGATTTGCTGGAAGTCAATTGAAAATTTCATTTATTCCTTATTATTTCTAGCATATTGGAATATTTTGTGCTGTTCGGTGTGATGCAACACTCAATGTTTTCCTCAAGTATATATTTCTGAGAGGTATCTGACATGAATTTCCTGTTGCAACAGCCAAAACAACATCTTAGAGATACAGTGTTAAACTGTCATATCTTCTCTGCTCTGAACCTAGAGGTTTTGCTGCAAAATATTCCTTTATGGAACATAATTATAAAATAAAGTAGACATTTCACTAGTAATCATCTTTTATTTATATTTAGGGACATCCAGCAGAGAGGAAGGAAAAAAACACATGCCATGTACAGGGAAAAGTGATCAGGAGTGTTCTCTAAACAGGCAGAAGTGAAGCAGCACTTAGTGGTGTGTGATTCCAGTACTTTTTCCGCGGCAAAAAGTAACAGTAAATATTGCCATAGCCTAATCTCTCCCAGCTACACGGTGTAGATGTCAATACTTGGAGGGTAAATCCAACGTTTGCTGTATCCTAATTTCCTCAGAGACAACTTTCTGGTTGGCAAAAGGAATATTTTGAACACAATTGCTTTACTCTGCAGCAGTACTAAATAACTGAGTGCAAAATAACTGAGTTCTGAAATGCGAGGCCCCAAAGGCTTTGCCCCTTCTGCTATCTATTGCTTTTGATGTTGGACCAAGTCCTTTCCTCCCTCTCTTCTTCCTTGCCACCCCTACAGCACAGTGAACTCCTGCCCAGCAGTGTGCTTTCCCCCGCTGCCCATTCAGGAAGGCAGCACAGATGGTCTCTCCTGTGTTACTGTGTGCCCAGAGCCCTCTCAGTTTGCTGCTTCGTTTGTTTAGGAAATGCTTTCTTCTGTTGGTTTGAACTGGCAGGTGAGAATATCAAAACAGTGATCCAAATGGCCCTATAATTGCTTTGCAGAGCTTCAGCTGAGGGTCGAGCTCCTTCTCTGAGCAAGATAATTGGGCAAATTATGTTTTAATAAGTTGTCTTGTACAAAGTTAGATATGGACATAAAACACAATGGAGGCTTTGCTGTAACATGAGACTACAGTAGAAAATGGAGTACCTGATTCATGGATACAGAGGTATTTTGCTCTATCACTTACACCATATCTAAGTTTCCAAGGTTTTATGAGTAATGAACAGTCTGCTAATGTATGTTTATTATTCGTTTTGTATTTTACTGTTCCTTATAACCTGCTGAATTCTGATTCTGATAAAAATAATAACTGTAGCACTCTCACAGTGAGCTCACTTGAGCAGATGTTCATGTCATACAATAAGAGATTCAAAATTCCCTTATTGATAGTCTTTAGTTTAACATCTGCATTCAGAGCAGTGACCTCTACAGAAACTACCTAAGAGCAGTTAATTTTCCATCAGTACCCATTTTTGTTTCTCTCTCTCTTTTTAATGATACATTTTGATATGGTTATGGTTACCAGGATGTCTTTAAATTTCAAGGTTTTACTTCAGGATTTGTTATCTTTACCTATTAATTAGTGGAAATGCATTGAGATGACATTGCTATTTGCACTGTAAAATTGATAACGGTGTGTAACAAGAATGGGTTTAAATAGGTAAATTTGGAAGTACTGCTATTTTATGCAGTTTTTTCTGATGGACTTGATGTAGATGAATACGAGCTTTTGCTTTGATGTGTATGTAAAAATGTAACTATGAATGCTGTTCTACGAATGTGTCATTGTGTGGCTCTGCATTTCTTTTTCTCTCCCAGGGAAAATATGCCTGGTTGCAAGGAAAGAATGTCATTACGTATGACACGTTACGTGTGTATATTATGCCAGTATACAAATTAACGTTGCCAGAATTCATCCACTGCAGTCTAATCACTACAAGCACACATTTCAGCATCACTGTTTTAGGATCGGTTTTGTTAATGATGATTCAAGCCATTCAGAGCCTTGCTCACCTGATATGTAGGTCACTTTGCTACATTCATACTCCAAGGATAAAGTTATCAAACAGAAATTGCTAAGGATGTAGTTCTTTTGCGGCACACTTGTTAAATTTCCTTTGTTGTAGAGAGGAAGTGAGGAGAGTGGGGAATGAGAAGAGTAGGGTTTGAGGTCTTCATGTCACATCTTGAAGAATCTTTAAGAGCTCAAAATCTAGCAAGACTTGTGATCATGTTGCAAAATACAAGCAAAGTAGCCAGAGTGCAAGATTTTGCCTGAGAAAATTAGAAAATCAATTGATCATACCTGCCTATAGGGAAACACCAGTATAGCAAAACTGAATTGCTTTGAACTGCGCCTGAAAACTTGCTGGTGTTTTTGGGTGTTCATTTTGCCATTCTGTAATGATTTAGCAAGTGGTCCCTACCTGATGGATGCTTCAGAGACTGCCATCAGTATTGAAAACAGTCTAACATTTTCTAGTTAGAGCCAAAAGCCTTGTGTTTCAATGTAGTACTAAAGTTTGTTAGCGGAAAGTCCACCTGTCATCTTTACAAAATGAAATTACATGTTTCTCCTCTCCACACCCCAATTAATTTAGTTCCAGATAGCGCAAATAAAAGACAAAATGAATGCAAACATTTTAATATACTCTATTTTGCGGAGCTCCTTTGGGGGGTAGGTAAATGAATGTGAGAGCAAAAACTTTATAATCACTTTGAAATAAGATCAATATATTTGTCAAATGACTCTCCTTTAAAATTTTAGTGAGAGACATCAGAAGTGGCTGCTTTTGCTGAGTTGCCAAAGAAGTAAAGTATTTGAAGAAGATTTGTTGGATGTCTTTTTTTCCTTCTGTCATTTGCAATGCGTGTAAAGCATGAATTTGCCACAATTAGGTAGCAGGAAGACTTAAAAACAAAACAAAATCCTCACACCTAATTAGTACATAGTCATATGGAAGGATGCTAATAGCATCTCTGCTCAATCAAAGTTTCCCTCCTATGACCCTAACAGTATTAAGAAAATAATGTCTACTTTCTTGTATGTCAAAAACAAAAACAAAATCACAAAAAACTGAATGTGACATAGTTCTATTTTTATCTTAATCTGAATGCAGCAGCATTACTGGAATGCTGCTGACTGAGCAAAATGTTGTGCTGAAGTTACTTTCACTTTAAAAAAAAAGTGTAAGTGTCCTCTGCAGTTCCTCAACAAAATAAGATAGAAATGCACTTAATATTGATTATATTTTTTTTTATAAATACATATACACACATCTGTAAGTTCAGTGCTGTTGAATCATCTTTTGCACTTCTGGAGAAACATGCTTATTGCATGAGAATAAGATATTAGCTGAAAGAATCTGATGCAATCAGATATATGCAGGAAGCAAAACCACAGAAACAGCTTACTGTAGCGTTTATATGTTCAGTTAGCACAAAAATGGGGGAGAATTTTCAGCTAAAGTGAACTGCTTTCCTTAGTGCTTGCAACAGCTCAATTTTGATTGTGTTGTTCAAGTTGTCATCCATTGGTTAATGGTTCTTGAGCTTTACACAGTTGAAAATTTGAGGCAATGTTTTATTTTGTTGATGATGGAGTTGGTGTAGATTTTATTCAAACCTAGGCAGTAGATAGAGAACAAATTAGACAGTTAAAAAGCCTATCAGACTCAGGTTAGTCTCTGAAGATGACTTACTAGGAACTACTGAGATTGTAAAGGGACTGCAGGGCTGTAAAGCTATGTACAGACATGTATTTCTGTGCTGTGCTCTGTCAACTACCTGCAGAGTTATCTCCATGTAATGATTGTTTTTATAGCACTGGTTACAGTAGAAGCCTTTCAATATAAAGCTTGTACTTGTTTGACCCATTTTTAACCTATAGGGACACAAGATGTCACGATGAGATTTTTATTTATGTATATGTGAGTGATATACTTAATCCAAAGCTCTAGTAAGAGTCCAGGTCTGGCTTTATTCACCCTTTAAAAAACAAAAAATTGGATCCATGTATATGGCATTCACAGCAACATTGTGATGGCCTAACCCTCATACATAGTTTGGATTCTTTATTCATCTCGTCATTTCTATACATTACAGCTCTTGAAGAATATAGAATAGTCTGTTTAATTGACTGCTAAAACTGGGGGTTCTCTTGTGTGCAAATCAAATCAATGACACTTAGTTCAGAATGAGGAATGTCATATGTGGTGTGTGTTCAGAAATGTAATAAGTTTTGATCCTTCTAAACTAAATAACAGGATGCATAATAAGTATTTTGATACGAAATGGATGTGAGGAGTCTGATGCTGCTAAATGAAAGAGAATAAATTTGTAGTTTAACCAATAGAAATGTAATGGTCCTTCCATGCAACGACTGAATTGCTGTTGTGTCTTTGTATTCCCCAAAAACTACTGCTTTTCTTTTTTTGTTTTTGCCAACATGTATGCGATCGGGGGTAGGACGACACCGTGCAGTCAAGCTTTGTGTGTGGTTTTCTCAGATTGTCCTTGATCTTAAACTGTCACATTGTACCTGTGAAGTTAACTTTGTGCAGCAGCTAACGTGCCAGTCATAAGGGATTGCTTAAAATCGCTTACAAGATTTCAGAGTAAAGAATATCATGTGATTTGATGATTGTGTTCTGTTACGATTGAAAGGCACAGGGAAATGCTCTATTTGTCTTTCTAAATAATAAAGATTGGATCAAGATTGTCATCTGATCCGTCAAAGGATTCAACAGCAATAAATACTGCCTTTCAGCTCGTTACTTCCCTTTCCCTTCTGAAACTTCTTAATCTTAGTTTGAAAAATAGTCAGCTGTTGTAGATCTCGAGTGTTTGTTGTGCAAGCTTACTGCTCAACTACAGGATGATCCTTGAAGTCTCTTCCAGCCCAGGCCATTCTATGATTCCATGGTACCTGCTTGCTTTTGAAACCGCTGAATTGGTAATGTTTATGAGATTACATAATTCTGAATTGTCACAGAGATCTACTACATTCCTTATCCTTTGCAGGAGTAATGACTTATCCATCTCATTATGGTTTTAGTTCTTGTGATTATTTAAAATGGTGGCTAAGGTCTTTGTCCAGGTATTTGGGAACACATGACCTAAATATCGAGTATATATAAAGACATATTTAAAAATACTTCATTAAAAAACTAAAAATGCCAGAACGAATACTAGACAGGAAAGGAAGAGAAACAATGTGGAGGTATAATAGAGTTTTTTGTTTTTGTTTTTTTTTTTCCTCAGGAGATTGAGGGGTGCTTGACTCTCCTCATTGTTAAATCATTAGAATATCTCCCATATAACCTAATTGTTGGCAGGACAGATGGACAGAAAAAACAAACATGTACAGAATAATGCTGAATTGTATTTTTATACATGTATCAAAGTATTTTCAGAGCTGGTTGAATGTGACATGCACACTAATAGAAAGTCTACCTGTGTTTAATGACTTTGAATCACACTGCTCTGTGCTGATAGTTTTAATTTGCTTTAATTTGTGAATACTATCCCTGAAAAAGGAATGAAAATAGTTCCAAACTGAGAAGCCAAATTATCATCTGCTGATTTCTCTTATTTTACACATAAATGACTCTGTGTGTAATGGAGAATTATAAAATACTGTTGTTTAAATAGGGAAGAATTTAAGACAACTATTTGATATCATCTTATGCACAAAATGGAAGTAGCACACTTAGTAACTTTTTAAATCAAATTGCTCATAGTTCTAAATAAAGTTACTGCTACCCATATAAAAACCAAATGTTAACAATTATTATTTTCTTTGTAAAATAATAGATGATGAAAGAAAAATCCACTTTAATGTATAAAACATTTGGTTCATTCTGAAGAGGATGGCAGAACTAAATGTAATGCTAACGTACTCTCAATCAACCGCAGTGCAGTGTTTATAATAACTAGAATCAAAAGCCAGACCTATGCAGTTATTAACGCTGTGATTGCATTTTTAATTTTAATTCGGCACACTCCTGTGGCAGTGATGAACCATACCTATTTCCATAGATTTGAAACTTCCAGCTTGACAAGAACTGTTTCTGGATTGTGGGGGGGGGGGGGGAATACAGACGTTCTGACCTGTCTGTTTTTCATTCTCTTTTTTGGAAGGTTCTTGAGCAGCCTTCCTAGTTTGTGACACTAATAGTTTTCCATTAATGAGCCATCATTACCATGTGCCTGAAGAGCTGAGCTGGAAGAAGCTGAGGCTTTAGAAGTAGTGCTGCTGATCTTTTAGGGCTGAGGAGGTTCCCCATGATTTCCTTGTCCCATAGAATTGGAGTGCAGTGAAAGCCAGCAGACTCATAAACTTAATGTTATTCCACATCTTGAATCTAATTTTTGTTCATTGTCAGTTGAGCTGCTGCACTCTGCAAAGCATCTGCTGTCAGAGTCACAGAATTCTGAATATCTGTTTCAGAAGATCCTTTGTGACTTGCTAATTATATTTCACGACAGTCTTGTTCTTTAGAATAATGAAACAGAAAACTCTCAAATTTAGTTTTAATAGAAACAAAATATATTCAATGTGGTGATAAACCTTGAAAAATTGCCATTCACATGGAGTAATTATATATCATTACCTTTAGTTACTACTGGATTCTCTGTATTTTGCCTGTTAAGCAAAGGAAAGCACAAGTGTGCTGCGTATACTGAAAGCAATTCAATTTGCCCAATTAGCAACGTTTGATTGATTTCAGGGACATGTTTTTTCATTTAGTACTAGTTGTCTGATGCTTCTTGATGTAAAAATGTATTTCCTTTTTTATATTATTGAAGCTTAATTGAATTCCAAAACTTTCTATGCAGATTCGGTTGAAAATTGTTTAAAATACCCATCCCATAAAAAGGGTAAGGCAGTCATGTTATCTTTCCATCAAGCTCCTTGAAATTAGTTGTGCTAGCCACAGTAAATACTGGAGTTGTAACGTTGTGTGCAGCTTTCTCCTTCAAGACTTCAGGGTCTTGAAAATGCTTTGTTAAAAACTGATGCTGAGGGCTGGTTTTCACCACTGTTAGCGTTTGGTAATAGGGATGTGAGAGAGCATATGACATTGACAAAAGGAAATAGAAAAGTAATTAATTGGGTTTGACTCTGCAGATGACAGTGTAGCTCAGTGCACTTTAAAATATGAAAATACCATGAATTATGGACATTTGGAAGTAGTTTCCAATAACTTGAAAATGTCATTTATTGAAGCAGTAAGGAATAACTCCAAAACTGGGGCTTTTTTTCCAGTTCCCTCCAATACCTTTTGGCAGCTATGAGAGATTTAGAATGGTGAATGAACAGATAATCTGAACAGAAGCAATATTTTTCCCAGTTCTTCTGAAAGCAAAGAAACATAGCTTAATGAAAGAGAAATAATTTCAATGCTTGTTTCTCCTAAGACCAGGAAGGTCTATATGACAGCGGTTATTAATTATTATGCCTCAACTTGTTTTCCAAAACTGCATTGGTTAGGATATTTCAACTGTATTTCTATAAATTAGATGTGCCAACACATACATGTATTGTCCTATAAGCAAGAGTAAGCCAATATTAAAAAGCAAACCCCATTATTTCCTTAGGTCTTGTTGAACAGAAATTTTGCTGAAGTAATAATTCAAACAAAATCATTTTGCAAGAATAAGCAAGACTGACCTTTCAAATGTGATTTTCACCTATGTAGCCATCAGACTTAGGTCATGAATACAATATGTGGAGGAATATATGGTAGTAGTGGTGAAAAACCTTTCTATGTTACTGAGTTCATTTCGATTGCTTAAAATCACATTACCCATCAGTGGTTCAAGACAGATAAAGAACTGAATAACTGAGCTAGTGCCTGCTGTAATGTAATGAACTTGCTTCTTTTGCATACATAAAATAAGATAATGAAGAAAATCTGATGAAAAGCTCGAGTTGGTCATTTTAGACTCAAAGACTAGTAATGGTTTAGGCTGCAACTGATTTGTAGCTAAGAGGAAAGTAGTATTTTAATAAGCCTTTTGTAAGGTCATAAAAATGTCCCTACTCATATTTTTAGTGAATTTTAAACATTCTTCTATGTACTCATCTTTCCATTTCTCTGGATATTGTGTGTCTCATTTATGAGATCATGTAAGAGTGGAAATGCTGAGTACAATCACAAAGGCTGTGATTTCTTTAAAGTCGTCTTAAATCAATACAGAGCTTCTGATGGCTACTTAATAGCTGCCTCAGAGCACCTTACTTTTTTCTTGACCAGCAAAATGATTTTGATGGGGACAAGAAAAATGGATTCATGCAACAGTCGTTGTTTAGGTTACTTGCAAGAGTAGTTCATTAGAAAATAATTACAATAACTTGGTGTGATTTTAATGGTTTTGGAATATTAAGTATTATTAAAATAACACTCTTTATAGACACAGTTTAATATGTTTCTTTCTTTTTATCATATGGTTTTGGTTGCCAGAGTAGGTTTTCAGTGCTTCTGTTGAGATGTACTTAGAAAGTTGATGTGGACATTGCTGACAAAAAAATTCCCCTTCTGTTATCCTGCCTTCGTATCTTTCATAAATATTATATTATCTTTTGTGTTGCTCTAGTCAGTAATCATTTTCCTATATCAATTATGATTCTGTTTTTGAGCTCTTATTAGGATCACAACAAGTAACCCATAATAACAGAGTAGAAAATATGATAAACTTTCTTAGACAGTGAAGAACTCTGTGTTTAGGTGTAAACTCATTTTACATCAGGATTTGATAGCGCTTAGAAACTATTGTTAGAAGTTTCATTCTGTTTCATTGTCACCAATGAATATTCAAAATCATGATCCTTCTTTTAAATGGAGATGCATCACATAGACTCTAAAATCAAAATGATATGTGCTAGTTTCATTTGGAAGTATAATTAAGGTGTATAATGTCATTTAACTGTTTAATGAACTCTGCATAATGTAATAGAATACAAATATTTGACCTTCCTGACAGTGACTGATGGATTGAAGTTGCATAGCATGATATCATTAGAATGTCAAATAACATCATTATTCATGATTATCAGGAATTATTCAGGTGAAATGGCAAATGTAATGGAAAGCTATTATTTGTGTGTGGGCTGCAGATTGACTTTCTTTGTCAGTGCCGTTCTCTTGATGATACAGGGGGAAGATACTCAGATTTATTGAGCTACAAAGAATTAATGTCATAGGTTAAACAAATGTCAATAATATCAGGAAGGGATTTTCAGTAGGTCAGGTCATGTATTAAATGTCTAAGAGTAACTACCTGTGATAATATTTTATCTTCAATTCTACTTTGACTTCCACTAAATATTGAAAACATCTTTAGATACGGGGATTTGCAGCATAAGAATATATCAATATATGAACTGTTTTCTGGGTGACATTTTTGATGGGAGCAAAAGAAAAATATAATTCAGACTGCGTGCAGTGGAACTGCAATTTCATCCTCTATTCTCACTAACCTAAATGCAGGATGTAAACTTCTGTTCCAAGAGGTGATTCATATATTCATATAATCATGGTATTATCAAGCACATGTATTATCACTGCAGATTCTCAGAAACAAATGCTCTCTTATAATTTAGCTGATTCCATTCTCAGGATAGTTTGTTGCTGTAGTCCAATAGCTTGTGCATATGTTATCTTGCTTGATGAGATGCGGAAAATTGAAATGGATTAAAATGAATTTTAATGAATTATAATTACCTGTATTCATAACATATATTGAAGTAGAAATAGCTTTGTGGGCCATTTGAGTTGCAGTAGCAGATCTGAATTCTGTAAAGGTACTAAGATTTATATTTAGCTCAAACTGAATGATAAGAGAAACTGTGTGGTGATACGGCAAACAAGCATGAGATTTAGGTTTAGCCTTTTATCCTTTCAAGTGCAAGTGACTCAGGTTTTTCATATGACTTTACATTTCCTGTAGACAAAACAAATTGTGCCCCAGTGTTTTACCAGATGTCCTTTATCTTTTTGCCTAGTTGTTTTCTTTTTCTTTGACTTTGTGTATTAGATTGACATAGGAAGCACAAAGAATAGCCTTATCCTCATAATGACATGCTTACCTCAAAAATGGCAGAATGGAAATGGCATCTGATCATTTTTTGTGGATTTTGTTATAGTCAGGCATATTCAGCACGTACTTTGTACTTTAGTTCTTAGCAGCTCTAGAATTCAGAAGGTTTTTAAGTTTATATATGCTTATGAGTAGAGCATGTATTTCCCGCTACAGTGTATGTTTCTCAGAAAAATCTGTTTATGGGTGAAATGCCCTTTTCAAGGTTAGTAAGCCAACTTGATTAGAAAGAGATTTGTCATTTATCTAGTGCTGATCACAATAATTTTTTGGTTTCAGATTGCTACCGTTTCAAAAGAGCTCTTGTAGCAAAAAGGCAATCTAGATGTGTCTGTTTAAAAAACAAATGACAGAACCCAGTATACCTTGACGCCACTTTCAGGTGGTGAATTCAGTGAACCCTTGAACTGAGGGCTGTTATGTTTCAGTATTTTGATCTTGGTGTTTTGGTTTTTTTTTTGTTTTAAATGTGCATCCCATGTTTAGCTGGATCCAGTCTTCTCTGGAACTTGAATTTGTCATGTCCTTATTTTGTAGATTCATCCCATCTTGAGGTGTCAGTCTTCTCTGCTGTCCTGCAGGGACTCTCAGGTCTTTCACAGTGAATTCAACTGAACAGTAATTTGCTTTGATCTAAAAGGTGCTGTTTTCCCATCTCCTACAACTTGCTTTCTTTAGTTTGCTTTACTGCCCTACTGTGTATCCAAGTAGAAGGTTCAGATGCTACACGACTATTTATTTTCATTACTGTTTGTTTCAAAATGAACTTTTGAGTAGTTCCTTCACTAAAATAGAATAAGAAAGATTTAAGCAAATTCATTGTTTTGATGTAAATATGGCATAAGGACTGCTTCACTTTGATGATACTAGTGTTTGAATTCAACCTTTTCTTTATTATTTTAGTCTTAAGAAAACATTGAATTTTCAGTACTGTAGAGCTGTGCGTTGTGATCATAAAGAAATATTAGAAAGACTGTGCTTGTAGTACTTCTCATAAACACCTTTTTAGTCTAGTTTCAGCTTTAAAGCAAATACTGTTGTAATGGCACATGTAGTTGTGCTCCTGATGTAGTAAATTTTAAGGAAATCAATAAAAGCATAAAGACAGAATTAGTAGCTAACTCAAATGTCTCCATGAGAATGTAAAGGCTGTCTTATCTGTAAGGAGCTGATGGCCATAAAATGAAATGTATTTAAATACATTGCTAAAGATAATTAAAATATCATACAGGACCAAAGCACTTCAGCTGTAGATATTCATTAAATTGACCATTAATAACTTGTTAAATAAAGGAATATTACTGCGTTCATAAATTTTGTATGCAGATTTTATTAAGCTGGCATGTTATATGGATTGATTCCCTGACATCTCCTGGCTGTGGCTATATAGATAATAGTGCGTTGTATGAGTTTTCTGTAATCCAGGAATTCTGACTGACATTTTCTAGCTCAAAATTACATTTTTGTTCTGGATGGTAATTCTTAAAACCAGTTGGAAATCAAAAAACATAATTATGGTGTTGTGATTGGAATGGCCTTATTGTTGTCAGCATTTTTTTCACAAATTTCTTTTTTCCAAGACTTACAACTTGGGCATAACAATATGTTCAGAGTTAACAATTACAATTTAAATGGTTTTTTTTACATGCTGATTAATATTTCTTCCTTCCATTCTTTCCTTTTCTCATTCAAATATGGGATTTCATTCTCTACATATTATTTATGAACTATAAAATTAACCCATCAGCCCCTTTATTGGTAGAAAAAAAAAAAACTAAAATCTTTCTCTCATATATTACTATTTAAACACTGTTATGTTTTAGGGAAGAACATGAGGAAACAAGTCAGATTTTATAGGGATTTATTAATTAAAGAAATGAGTAGACTGACAACAGTGGAGTATGCCTGGATACACAACTTGAGAAATCTTTTCACAACTGTCACTAGAGTAATTTGATACAGGAGAGTAAAGGGGAATAAAGCAAATGAGCACAATGGAGATTCCATGACTTTTTATACAAAAATTCAGTGATTACTTTTGCAGGCATCCATGTAATCTCATTTTTAATGGAAAATGCTATAAAGTCAAGGTAGCTAGAGGATGAAAAGTAGAAAGTTATTAGTTAACAGTCCACAGTTTAGGAATCTCTGTTCCAAAGAAAACAGAAGTACAAACTCAAGTCCTCAGTTTTAGATACAGTAATAAATATACTCAGAAGGTGTGTAGCTCCATTTTTAGGTCCTTAATGTGCTATTTTTGAGAATATTTTCTTTACTTTTTGCTTGAAAAGGAATTGTAAATTGTAGAGCCAAAATCATGCTAGTCTAAACAACTTGGTATTCCCCATGGCAAAAAGATTTTTAATGTCTTAACTGGAATCCCCCTTATGCAATCTACAGAGAATCTTAGACTCTTTTATGACCTTAATCTCGATGTCTTTATTCGATCATTTTTTACATTAATAAATAAATCAGAGTTATTTAAAGGAAGCAATTATCATGTGAATGTTTCTTTTCTGTTTATCTTTCATATAATAGAAATGTTGATGTGTTCTTGCAACTAAAAGTGCAAGAGGTTTGCTTTCTCATGTATTAAGGCCTAATTTTCTTAAAAATGTGCCTTAAAATGGAAATTATAGTGAGGATATCTGCAGCCATAAGTCCTTGATTTTTTTTTACCAGCAAAAATGTACTTTCTGGCACACATCTGTTTATAACTGCAGTTGAATTATCTTTGTAAAAATATAGACCTGTGAACTTAACCATGACACGATGTGTGACCAAACAGGTTTCTCTGTGATAACAGTAAATGCATTTTCAACAAGTTCCACAGAGCTCTTGCAAAAATCTGTTTATTTGAGAAGCTGCACTGTAATAAACATTGGATAAGAAAGCATCAGAGCATCTATGCCAACTTATTACTAACAATATTATCTGATTTGTTTTGATTTTAGTGGGAGATCTTGTGTTGTAATGCAAACTGAAAATTATAACATGTTCACTATCCATTAACAAGAAAACATCTCAGTTTTTTGAAGTGAATTATTTAGGCTTTTAGCTGGAAGTACGCTACTGAATGTGGTATTGCAGAGTGAACTTTTTGTATTTAGTCTGAGGGTGAAATGTACTTCTTTTTAATAATACAAGGCAGCTTTCGTATGGTGTAAGTAATTAAATGTAATTGATATCAGTGGGATTGGCAAGTTTGGGGAAGAAATTGAGAGGAAACTTTTGGAACACGACATCAAAATGTTTTAGATTTGATTGAGTTAAAAGTAAGGACGTTTCACATTTAGCTGTAAGAAGAAAGCTGAGAAAGCACGAAGGGCTTTGTTCGTTAAAGAGTTGCGTGCTGCTGCCCATGCTTGACCTTTTCACAAGAGAAATATGAATTAAAAGAAAATAGGACTACTGTACCCACTTCTTTTTTTCTGCCTATTGTTAAAATGCCTATCTCACCAGGCTGCTTCCAACAAAATGAGCTTTCCGTTGGTTATTACAGCTGCTCAGAGAAGTGGGTAAGCTCCAGGCTTTAATTATTGACTCTCACTCCCTGAAAATAAATAGAGAAGCCATTTTTATTAGCCAGGACTTTACTGCCCTAGGTGGTATCAGGATTTCCTATGAATTTTGTAATCAGACTGGAAACATTATGTTCCAGAGAGCATAGATCTGAAAAGGACATGTTAAAACACTTAGTGGGATCAGAAAGGCATGTGTTAAAATGCGATCTCAAGCAGGAGAAAAATAGAATTGCACAGGTTTGCTTAGAAATAGCAGATTGCCAGAAAGTTGTTGAGGAAGCTCCAGTCCTTGTCAAAAGGCCATTTTTTCAGTTTGTGTGGGAATTTTCTACTAAATGTTCTTCTAAAAGTCTGGATTATTTGGAGTGGGGACATATGACAAGAAAACTTGTACGTTGCAAGGCAGTGTTTATGCATCCAAACTCAGAGGTGATATATAAATACGTTTCAAATCAGAATTGTGACACACAACAGATCTGTTTCGAATGGTGGAAACAAAAGATTCAGTAAGTCAGGAAGGGAATCTTTATACGTATGAACAATTTAAAAGTAGTAGGTTTTAATTATTTTTCAGTTTTAGGTTTCTTACATTAGTACTAGAGACTGATGGCTGTGTTACCTATGCCTGATGTGATCACTTACAACATATTGGTGGTTTCTCAGCCACGTGCCACACAGTTGGAGGCAGAAGTCATCCCTGGGTGCTCTGGTTTAGTGAGGGTGATATGGTTCTCTTGACTTTATACTAATCAATTGTTCATAGGTGTAGGATGCTTATAGAAATTAAAAAATATATTACTAGCGCCAAACTGCCTTGCATAATTTGACTGTGGGCTGCAGGCTTTTTCTCCAAGCTTCTTTAACCTAAAACCTAAACCTCCCTATCTGCTTGCTTTGCTCAATACAGAATTTCCTGACACCCGGTACACACAGAAGAACACTCGCAGACAAATTGCCATGACAACCCCAGAGTCACCTCTCAACTGACTTCGTGCTGCTTTTCTGTCCAGCTCTCTCACAGTAGTATCACCAAGAAATAAATTGAGAAGTAAGAGTGTTTCTCTCAAGGCATAAGTTTAGCAAGTAATTTGTGTGCATGGCGATGCTCTAAGAATCTGGTGGACTCTGAATTGTTCTGTCTAGCTTATGATTTTTAAATAAAGATATATTAAATTGTAATCATTTGGTGAGTTGTATGAAAGGAGCTAACAGAGACCATTGGAAGGGTGTGCACTGGGGCAGTAGTGCTGGGAAGGTTGTCCGGGGCTGGTGTGCCTGGGATGCTGAATTGCATTCACTCACCTTTTTGCATTGCTGAATGTTAAGCAAGAAATGGATGGATTATGAAGGCTTCCAACTTGTGAAAGAGATACGTATGTGTCAAGTACATCAGATTAAGTTGATAAATATTACAAGATGGCTGTAACTTTTCATTTCCCTTTGATGTGCCAGAATGCTTCCTGCGATACAAATTAGCTTTGATATATTGAACTGATGTTCGAAAGTCATATGCCTAATCCTTCCCTTCATGTCGAAATTTGCAAGTGAAACGCTGAATTCAAACTAGCTCTTTTATACCCTCTTAAAAACAAAACCACAGCTAACTAGTTGATTAGAAATCACAGTTTTGCAAATCAAATCGATGCTTGCCTTCCATTTTTTTTATCATAAACCATACTGTTGTCACAAAGTAAAATATGTATTTTTTAATAATTTTTTTGTTCAGTATGTTTAATTATAATTTTGAATGCATATACATGAAAACATTTGGTTGCCTGTCACCTGGGGTAGTGGTTGCTTGCTTATTTTTGCTAGTTCCGCTTGCCCTTTGACACTCTGTAGTCATTTGATAAGTTGAGACTAAAAAGCCAGGAGATATGGGACATGACAGACCTGGATAGAGAAATCCTGCTGACTGAGAAATTCAGGAGCTAAGATAATAGCAAAATCCTGGTCAAATTTTTGAAAGTAATATTGAATGTTGGTCTTAACAATCATAACCATCCAGAGCTGCTTCAGATAGTTGACTAGAAACCCTATTTTCCTATATATATTTAATTCGATTTGTTTCCTGTTGAGAATAGAATGACAAGAAATAAATGGAAGTTTAAATTTTTCATTAGGTAATGTTTTCCAAACATTTATTTCTATTCCATCATAAAGGTTTGTTACGTTCTTAAGCATATAATGGCATTTAAAGTATTATCAGAAATATAATTTCAAATTTATCAAACAGCTCCAGACAGCTATTAAAACAATTATTTATGAAAATTAGGAAATACTTTTTGTTTGTAAACAATATATTAGTATATCTTTTTTTATTCCAGCTGATTTTCCTTTCAGTAAACTTTCCATTTTCACAGGAACATTTTTACCACTCTCTTTTGCTGACAGACTTCTCCAGCCATTCATCTGGTCTGAATTTCTATTCAAATCCTTCCCTTTTAGCATTCGTTTCCATAAACGTCTGTCTTTATTCTCACTGCTGTTACATCTGTTCTGGAGAGACTATAAGAACATTTCTCCATGTGCTCCTGTAGATACAGGACGGGAAGAAAAAAACAAAAAAGAAATCCTATACATCTGTTCTTTTAGAGTGGTAGGAGAAAACGAGGTTTCTTTTCCCACGCAACAGCCATATTCTCCATTATCTTTCCTGAAGCCCAGTCCTGTAAAAGAAATGCATTTTCTACATGATGGAAGGGTAGTTTGTCTTTAGTACAGCAGAATTCTAGGAATTAGAATCTTAAAATTGCTTTCTGTCTTCCCAACCAATTCATAATGCTCAGAGCACATCTTTCAGCCTTCCAGCTGGAGGAGCATGTTTGAGTATCGTTAAGCTGAATTGTGCTAAATCTGTTGTTGCCTCCCAGCAGAGAGGAGAAGGCTTTTTGGTAAATTTGTCCAACATCGCTGTGTGTGCTTCCAGCAGGCTGTTACATGGCTTTGATGGATAGGATACAGGTAGGAAAAATCACCATAACATCTGGGAAAGCAAGAATACAGGCAATGATGTTTTTCTGGAAGAAGGTGACCACCTAGAGGTAATGACAGATGGTGAATAAACAAACTTGTCATGTGATTTGATCAACTAATTATGGTTTTGGACTGCCTAGTGCAGATACCAAGCCAACAACAATCTACATTTGGTGTATATTGAGATTACCTGGTATATTGACTCAACTTAATCTACAGAGTGTAACTTCTTCCACTTCAGCAGTCATTTCAGAGGAGAATGCTGTTCAATTTTAGACACTTAATTGTCTTAAATACTGTCATGAAGAATGTAAAAGTGAATGCCACACTCTAAGAAGAAAATAAAGTAGTTCTTTGAAGTGATGTGATGGACTGCTATGGAAGGTTTAAATTCAAAGAAGAGTTTTATCAAAATGTATGATAATTAAAAATAAGATATAATGAGTGAAAGAAAGAATAATCAGGAATCTTGAATATCCCAGAAGTTTGAGTCTAAGATGTCTGCTTTGCAGGTTTCAAATTTAAGGGTTAAAAACACCTCTGAGACATAATAGCAAAAGAGTTCTGCACTTGTGGAGAAGTTCCATTAGATGATTTATAAGCAGTTTTTAAATTCTCAGGAGTCATTGATGTCTGGGAAATTAAGGCAAACAATCTCTTTCCTGAGATCTTCAATTCTAACCAGTATTCTGCTTTCAGACAGCTTATTTTTTTATTTGGTATATGATAAATTAGAATTAATACTGATTTATCTACTTTTTTTCAAAATGCAAGAATGCTGACTGAGGTTTTTATAATATGCACCTATTGTTAATGACACTTGTTCTACGTAGGGTAACACTAAGGAAAAAAGAACCTCTTTCTCTTGTTGACTGCAGCATTCACTGAGACAGATGTTAGATGTCTCTTCTTTTTTTTTTCCATTTTGAAGCAAATACTTTTATTCAAACCACTTGATTTTCCTGCAATTTATGAGATATGATAATTGCAGCAATTTTAAGATCAAAGAGCTATTCCTATTCATTTGAACACTAATGTCTTTGGGGATTTTGGGACATTATATTAATCCAAAACGTACAAAGGCTTTAAAAAAATCCCCAAATTTTGTAATATGTTTGAAGGAGTGCATGAAATGTGATGATTCTCTATGCGGAATGAATATCATGGAGAGTTAAGTCAGTAGGGGAGAATCAACGCACTAGAAATCCATCAATTGCCAATACTGGAAGAAAAATACCTGTGCTATGTTTCAGTATAATGTCTCTACAATGGAGAAGACGTATACATATACAAAATATGCAGTTAGGGATTCAAAAAAGCTATTATAGGAAAAAAAAAAAATCATTATAAGAAAGTTTCTAATTCTAATGAATGAACTCTTTAACATGCTGGTAATGATACCTCATTGAAATTGAAAAGAAAAGATGGTATGAAAAGAATATTCCCAAAGCGATATCCACGGACTAGAAATAAATGCAGTCAGCAGTAGGGCCGTACTTTAATCTTTGTATTTTCAAGAATCTCCTTTTTAAAACGTCTCTTCATTGTGGGTGTCATACAGACATCCTGTTGCTATATGCTGCAAAGCGAGGAAAGTGTGATGGTTTTTCTGCAGCACAGGAGATGTGTCTGCAGCCTTTCCCTGGGTAAGATGCTGTGCCTTGTGAGGCCACATCGGGGTAATGGGTGAAGGCATGCTGGTCACACTCACACTGTCTGGTTTGGTGACAGTAACAGTGAAAAATGTTTCCTCCTCTAGCTGGTTCAGAAGTTTTATCAAGCTGTGACTTGTGGCTCAGGACAGCTTATTGCTAGCTGCTCAGTGCATCCTCCTTTGCATGCTTCCTGAATTTTTTTTAATGCTGAGATTGATCCCTTCTCTTTGTTACTTGCTTGGTCTGAGATCTGTTGCCTGCTCCTCAGTTGTTCAGCCAGGACAAAGCAAACAGACCGTCCTGGGTGCACAACCTGATCAGCGTTGTGTGGCTTCCTGGCACCTTCCAAAGGATTTGCAGAGCTGCTGGGTGAAATGGAAATTTCTGCAGTTTGGGTAGTGACAGTCTCAGACTTGCTGAGGTACTAATGCTTCCCTTCAGAAATTATTTCATTATGTATTAGGTCCATAGGCTGTTATCCTAGGTGCTAAGCTTGTTAATGTTCAATTGTGATGAAGGATCTAGAAAACAAGCCCTGCTTAGCGCAACCAGATTATAGATTAAAACAATAAACTATAATCAGACAGGAGTTAAAGAACGTGCATCCATGTCCTCTTATAGCAGCGTTTATTTAGCCGATACTGCAGTCGTTCACAAAGTGAGCAAGTTCAAACGTGACAAATTAGTAATCTGAATTTTTAAGCTGTTTGTTGATCACAGTGCAAATTTTCCAGAGTATTTCCTCATTCCCATCTGCCTATTTGCTAGTATATTAAAATATCAATTGTGTGCAAGCTGTACTGTAATTTTCTGGTCTCCTTAAGCAGGAAGAATATGGAACTGAAATGCCATTCATCTTTCCTTTGAAAAAGAGAGCTCTTAATTGTTGATGATAAACCCAAAAAGGTCTTCTTGGATGAATAGCATGAGAAAATTAAGCTGGGGATTGGCTAGTATAGAAAACAGTACAAAAATGTGCCTTCCAGGCTAATGATAGCATAGGACCCCAACAATTTTATGTACTAGGCACCTAAATATTTTAATATGCATGGTGTTACCTTTTGCAGGTAACCTGAAGTGTCTTTTAAAACCATAAAATCAAGGGAAGAGGTTCTGTGGGAAAAAAGAAAAGCAACCTAGAAATAAGGGAAACATTTGCTAGGCAATTGCAGAGGCTTCCTACAGAGAAGCAACGTCTGGTAGGTGTCATACTTTCTGATGAATTCTCTAGGAAGCTGTGTCAGAGCAAAGCAATAGCAAATAGGCTTTCCTAGGTGTAAGAACTTCCTTTCCAGTGTGAGATAAAATCTTGCACTCCAAACTGAAGCAAAAAGAGCAACTGGCAAGGTTTAAAACTTGGTCAGTGTAGAAACTTGGAGAGAGGGCTAGGGTAAGCTCCCAGACAGCATATGTATGTGGTGTTGCTGTTATGTAACGCTTCGTTTCTGGAGCACGCGTGTTGATTTCTAGAACATATTTTTCCTCTTCTACTGTGTGAGTTATTTCATGCATCTGTCATATTTGTTTTGTAAGCTGAAGTTATCGGTCCATGTGTCTGTAGTCACTCTGAGTTAAGAGGCTTTACCCAGTAGGTTTCTTGCTTTCTCTGCCCCCTTAGAGCACACAGCTAAAAAGTAGAAAAATTAAGTCCGGGAGATACATTGGCACTAACAACAAAAAATACAAAATAATAACACCTTCCCTAAGACTCTTCAGCAAATATGTGATCACACTGAGGCTGTGCTGCAGGGTGTAAAGAAATAAAGGAGTGATGGTATCAGGAGATAAGTCACAACCTAGATTTCTCACTGCCTGGTGGTTTGCCTGCATGCCTGTTGTCAGTGGATTCCTGCGCAGATATTGAACTGAAAAACTGCAGGAATATAAACCACATAATAGCTTCTGTAGTTTTTGAAATTGAAAAACATTTATGTGGAGTAAGAAAAGTCAGATTTGTTGTGTTCTGCTTTTCAGTTAGAACACATTTCTGTAATGCCACATAAATATTTGAAAAATATCAAGTACAAGCAATGAAGTACTAAAACTTGATTTTAAGAAAGTGTAGTTTCTAGAAGTTGAAAATAATCACTATTATGAGCTCAATTCTGTTCCTCGAAGATCTTATGTTCTCTATTATCCATGTGGGTATGTGGGTTGTGCCTGCATGAGGGACTCGTGCCAAATTCAGTCTGGGACTTGTTCCCTGAAGCTCAGCACTGGCTATTCACAGCATTTATTTAGGGAGGTAAGACAGTATGGAACAGCTGGTGGTCTCAGGTTGATTCCTGCTCTCAGGAAGGTGACGCATCCTCTGTGCAGTTTCTTTACAAGCCATTGCCTTTTTTTTAATTAAAAGCACAAGAACAAATTATTAAATTACCGTTAATATCTTCACATTTTAATTTTCCATAATCTTTCTTATAAATTTCATGGGTTACGGTTGTCACACATTCACAAAGTGTGCTGATACAGCTGTAGGTAGGGAAGAGTCTGGAAATTTTGGTATTGGAGGTTTTGAAAGATATTTCAGGCAATTTTTTTAATCTGTGTGACTGTTGGGAAGATGTGTGGTGTCGGTTTCTATTCTTAATGGAATTCTCTAATTTTTTTTCCCTCAGTTTTCTTTAAGCAGCAGAATATGTGTATCAGCAAAAAAATGGATTTTTTAAAGAGCTATTTCTAATTACATTTTGATACAGTGGTCTTCTTAGACCAGTCTTTAAATAATTTTTAGGCTTCTAGAAAATGGTTATGTGTATATTTTATCATTCACGTACATGACATTTTATCTTTTCTCTATTTTTTTTTAATTGTGGTTCAAGCATAATTCCACGTGCTATCAATTAAAAGAGCAGAAAATGACTACAATTAGCAAACCAGTGACTGTAGCGGGGGGATGAATACCTTGCATGGGCAAGCAGTCTTAAATCTGAAAAGTTAAAGTGAATTCACATGACTCAAAATAAAATGTAGAAACTTTTAATCTCATAAGAGAGACTTCCATACAAAGAGTAGTCCCTTTATGAGTAGAATTGAAGATAATTTCTTCTCTCTCTAGCAGAACAAGCAGTGACCAGGATTCCTGGGTTGTAAGATCATGGCCTAGGAGACCTGTATTTATATCTCTAAGAAAAAGTAAATTGTAATTTCTTTTAATGCTCTCCTAAGAGTTTCATTTAAGGTTTTATTTTCCTGAAAGAGTCCTACTAGTGGCAGAGCAGTAGGAGTAGAATCAGTTGCTGTGAAACTGGCACAAAGCGCCAAATATTTTGCTTCAAAACATACACAATTAGTGTTTTTCTTTTTGCATGTTTAGACATGAAATAACAAACAAGTATTGGGAACCCATGCAACATCTTAAAATGTACCACATTTCTTAAAATAAGCAAGCACCAAAAAAATTCCCCACAAGTTCTGGTTATCTTACTTGGAGGATTGAATTCCCATGTTTTACAATACTTATTTTGATGAAATGCTTTGGATAGGAAAACAAATATTTTGGTGTTATAAATAATTGGGTATCAAAATACACAGCGCTTTGGATTTAGTCCATGTCATTTTTAATAAGTATTATTGGCTTTAGTATTGAAATTAAAGCAAACAAACAGGACAGCAGTTTGAGCACTAATGCTCAGTTGATCTGTGAATTGTATTGCTTATGGAATTAATAGGTATTGGGGAAAGTTTTGGTTTGGTTAGTTGTGTGGAATGTGATACATTTTGTGTCAAAACACCATTAGTTTGCTACTTTTTCCCTACAGTGGAAATATGAGGAGGTCAGTTTTTTATATAGATTGTTGTTTAGCTTCTGTTGTCATCTTGCTGTTCGTTGCGGAAGTGCTTAAAGCATTATTACCATTCAAAGCACAACTGTATTACTGCAGAGAAGGAAATAATCTGAGAAAGTGATGGTCTCATCGTAAAGGCAACCGATAAGGTCTTCAGAAGGCTGGATTCACTTCCCAGCTTCACCAGTAACTTTCATGTTGTTTTATCACTGTCTCAGGAAATCACGAATTGCAGTGCTGTTCTCACAAGGCTGTGTAGATATTTTCTGATACCAGAATGTTTGTCATTTGATATCTCAAATAGCATAGAAACATTAGTGCTTTTAAGATGTTCTGAGATGCTCTTTACTAACTATGACATTGTTCTTCATTACTGGGAAAGAGTATATCCATTTAAAAATAGCATGGCACAGTTAAACAGGAAATATGAATGTATGATGAATCCATTCTTTAGCCAAAACAAAATCAGAGAGAGAAACAGATCATCATCTACCTTATGATTCACCCCCAAAGACTAACATTAATAGTTCCTATGTTTTGTCATTTGTTCAAAGTTTTCTTCTAGAGAAAAGGAAATACATATGTGGGCTGGAGAACTCTGCTTTGTGTTGGTGTGGCTGGGTCATTTCTTATTCTTAGTTCCATATGGTACTCTTTAAATATTAAAAATATTCCCAAAGAATAACTTTTAAAGTAAACTTTCACAGATGGGCTTTGGTAAGATGTCAACAAACATGACCTTTCAATCTCTAGTGCAAATGGCAATAAAAACCTAGCCCATATAATCTGCCTGCAAATAGCTGTAGCTTCACTGATCTAGTCTAATCAAAGGAACAAGCCCACAGGGGTTTAAAGGATTTCTTGCTGTTGCTGCAGCCATTAATTTAATTGCTAGAGTACAGTGAACTCTCAGAGTACAGTAAATGTTTGGATCTGCAGGGAGATAAACAGCTGAACCCTTGGAAAAAAAATCTAAGGCAAATAGGATTTTCTCTGCAATTAGTGTTGTCTTAAAATATGTTTTAAAAGCAGACCCCAGTAGAGCTGACACAAGTTATCATCTGCATTTCCATGTAATGTACCACTAGTTATTCCAGCATGTCCTGCAGTATCTCCAGTGAATGAGCTGAAACCACCCAATAGAATGCTGAAAGAGAACTTGTGTGAATCGTGTGTGTGGTGAGGATAAATTCCATTACTGGCCTTATTGCTGCCATCCTCCTCTTTTTAAACCTATAGTTTGAATTTTGAGATGTTTTTCCACCCAAGGATGTATTTTCACAATATTGGTGCACTTCTAATTGCATTTAAAACTAATTCGTGGACAGAGCAGTGCTTAAATAATTAGTAAAATGTAAAGAAGTGATGATATGGAGGAAAAAAAAAAGACTTCTTGTTGAACAGAAAGTGCTTTTAACTGAGGTCTGAAGTGATTCCAGCTTGAGGAATGTTTTTGAATTTTAATGTTGTGGTGCTTCTGAAAGCAATCAGATTTGCCTTTCTTTCGGTCTTGAAGATACTTAACTTTTGGTACTAATATTTAAACATGTGGCAATAGCAATGGAGTTATAAGGTGTCTTTTTGTTTTAATCAAGATAAAAAAAATTAATGATGTTTTCAGGAAAAATGATTCCTCGGTAAAAGCCTTTGAGCAATTTACTGGTCAGTGAAGTTGGGCACTTTCCCTTTTGGCAATGCACATTCCCACATATGGAATGATGAAACCATTTCATTTAATAATGAGCATTGGCTTGAGGCTAAGCCAAACTTCGAATCAAACAAAAAAGAAATTCTTATTGGGTTAGAGTTTAAATTGTCCTCTTCTTGCTCTCTGTCGCTGTTCCAATGCATTCTCATTTTGTTTGACCTCCTGCTGGTAGTTGTAGGACTTGGGATAGCCCCTGTCAAGCCTGTATATTTCTCCTGATAGAGATGGGTGTTGTGTGAGCTAGTTCACTGCCAAAGGAGTAGATGTGCAAGTAGGTGGGAATCCCCACTATGGTTGTAAATTGTTAGCATAGCACTGAGGGATAGCTCTGATTTTTGGACAGTTAGATGAATGAGGAATTATTTTTACTGTATGAAACAACATTGTGAATTCTAATTAATTAATGAGTTAAACATGCTGCACACAACTTAATTGTAGCTTGCAGTGCTGCAAAATATTCAGGAGGAACAACACTTGTGATATCCTTTTAGTAAGGGTACAAACATATTAAGGCATTAATGTGACTGCTTTCTTTTTAATAGAAAGTTGAAGGCTGCCTTTGTTTTCCTTTTCTCACCCATATAACCTCACTGACTTTTTGTCATAATAAAGGACAACCAATTTAGTGCTCCGTCCCAGCTGTGCAGTGGGATGTGCAGTTTGTTCTTTGCTGTATCATGTACAGTAGGCAATTTTATGAAATTATTTGTCACTGGGCTCAGTTAATGCACTGGAAGCACTAATGAAAAGATTAAAAAAATAATAAATGATCTTCAAGTTCATTTGTAGATCAAAGGTGACTACCGAAATGCAGGCAAATTCCAGGAAAACTTGTTATTGCCGGATTCTAAGAGCATGGTCCAAATTACAATCTTTTACAAATGCACGTCTGCAGTAACTACTTTGCCAACAAAACCTCACAGCACATAATGCTGTGTGAACCCTCTACCAAATGATGCATGTTTTTCTTTAACATAAATGACATTACAGTTTAGTTATTCAACAAGCAACATTGCATCAGCATGTCTCAAAATGGGGTTGGGAACCATTCTTTTCAGTATTGTACAGTCCATAGGGAAACATGCTCTATGTGTCAGAAATGTTTTTTTCTATATGTTGACATTGTAATCTAGGAATATATTATAGATATAAACATTCACAAAAAAAAAGTAGAAAATTGCAGCAGTGCCCTCAGATTAAAAATAAAATAAAAATAGCTTTCTCAGGCATACAGTAATTAAACTGTTCATGACTGCATGTAATTACATCATTATGTACACAGTCCTGTTTCTGTAATTTGGATCATTGGAGGCCAAAGTGTCAAAATCTCCGTAATGATGTTTAATTCCAGTTTAACATTTCCCAGGGAAATTGCTTTATTTTCAAACCTCAAAACTTAGAAAATCTCTTGAAGTTTGAGTGAACTATGTAAGTTACAGCTATTCTAAATCAGTTTGATAATGCAGTCATTAGTTTGCCATTCCTTTTGATCTCTCTCTCCGGTTCTAATAAACATGCAGGAGTTATAGTAACCTAGTTCTTTTAGATTTACTAAATCTAAATTGTAGATTTTAGCAGCCAAAGTACAGAATGAAGTTATTTCATTTTTCACATGAATACATGCTTCCACAGTCTGTAATCAGCATGCAGAAATTGTGAGTGTTGGGAAGAGCTTTTTCTTTGAAATACATTCTGAGAAGTCCCATTTGACTCTATTCAAGTCTCTACAACAGTCTAATATGGCTTTTATTGTCCATTCTATGCTTTCATTTGTTTAGATTTTAAAAAGTGAGAGGTTTTTAAGCAAAATGATGATGTACCTTGGTAGCTATGAATATATATGTGGGGCTTTCCCTGGTCATTAAGATTTTTGCACTTTATACAAATGTTTTTAAAAGTAACTCTATTCCTGGAATGATAATAGCGAAGGTTTATGATTAACTACTAGTGTGCTATCTTTGAAACCATAACCTATTTAAAGATCCTATTTGTTCTAGTTGTATTAATCACACAAAATGAGTAACTTTGCATGGTATTTTTTGTGTAAGGTTTAATCTTTGTTGCTCACGAGGCTCTGGCTGTTGACTTCAGTAGGTTTTGAGTCGAGATGTAAACTAGGGTTAAAAGCTGCACTGAATAATGCTAGACATGAAGTCAAGTCGGAGGTCTTCCACCAACAGTCTTTGACCTTGAAGTGATTTTTGCCTTTTCCAGCCTCATTTTCTCAGTTTTAGCAGTAGTGAAATGACAGTCACAGCCAGTAGAAGTTCCAAGAGCTCCAAATTCTCTTAGGTTCTGAAATGATGCAGTGGAAGAAGTGCCAATTTTTCCACAGATGATAGAATGAGCCCTAAGCAACAGGATTGCTAATTAGACTGAATCTAACCCCTCTATGTCTCAGTTTCTCCATATACCATGACAGAATAATTGTTTTGCTTCGCTCCCACGTTTTTTAAAAATGTACTCATTAAATGGTAACCTTTTTGAGACAGATTCCCCCTTATTATGCATGAAGCATAAAGGCATCCTCAATGAACTATTTTTAGTATAAATTAATAAATAATTTGGATTTAAAGGATGAATAAGACCAGTTAATTTCTTTAGCAGACACGTGCTTTCTGTGTAAGCCAGAGAGATTGTTTAAAGTTTGTATACAAAGGTTTTATGTTTCAAAGGGTATGAAATACAGGATTCAGTTACCTCATCAAAAAGAAAAATAAAGTAATGAGTCAAAATTCCTGTTAGCATTGATTCCTTCAAAAATTCTGGTAGCTACTCGTATCTCTGTCTGTAATTGACCTCTTGAGATACCTTTTTTGTTGTTTGTATAGTGGACAAGGGGAATGTGATGCTAAAGTATCAACAAGCAGAACCAGCCACTAGACTAATACCATTAAAAAAAAAAAAAGCTTGATTCTTTTCACTTGCTTAATCATAGTATGTGTTCATTGCATGTTAGCTTCTAGGGACCCAGCCTGGAAATCAGGAGTGCTATTATACTAATTACGGAGTAGACACATAACAAAAGATGTTCCTGCCCCAAGAAGATGAGAGCACAAATTATTTGCCAATTATATATAGTTCCTTTAATAGTGGTGTGGATGAACAGTAAATGCCCATTGTCCCTTGACCTTTCTATATGTGGAGCTTTGCCCATACCAAGAAATGGATGGAAATACCATTACTTCATACTATCACATTCAAAAGGTAGAGACAGGCCAATGCTTATGGAAAGACAAGGTATAATCTAAGTGTCAAGAAGATGTCTACGTTTACTAGCACGTGGCATTGAAGTGGACAAGAGATACTACAGGAAAAACAAAGCCTTTCCTGGTAAGCATCCTGTAAAATGTCTTAGGAACTATTTAGATGAGAGAGGACTGCAGGTTTCAAATGTCAAGAAGTCACTGAAATGCCTAGTGACTTAGAGGAAGGAAAAAGAGATAGTACAAGCTTTTTTGGCTGCCAGGCTTACAATAATGAAAGACTTTATTTCATAGTGAAAATACTAGTCATAGAAGAAGGCAAGGAAGCTTAGAAAGACTTCATAAGGAATGTTTAGCACAAGAATGAGGAGTAGATGAGCCAAGTATCCCAGGAAGAGAATAATTAGAAGAAAGCTAGCAGTCTAAAGACAAACAATTAGAAACAGGCATGCATCCAGCTGCTATAAAGTCAGGTTATTCTAGGGCAAGCAGTATACCTCTGTATACTGAAATTACAGGCAGCTTATCTTGAGCAGCAGCTTGTATCCAGGCTGTGTGTGGTGTTCTGTTCTGAACAAACAGAAACCGTATCTCTCTGGCAGAAGAATCGAAGATAAATTCATACGCAAAGGTGCCACTCGTTAGGAATTATGCATTTCAATGACAAATTCTTCAGGATGCTGGTAGTATATGTATGGAGAGAAACACCATAATCTTATGCAGTTAATTCAAGAATGTACTTTGTAAAATGTGGAACTGGCCTACAAGAGGAGAGCTTGTTTTCAGTGATATTACCTGGTAGCCACAGAGCACTGAGGTGGGGGGCAGGTGGAAGCTGGCAGCTTCCCCTATACTTAATGAAATATGTACTTTCAATTCTCTCATACACAAGCTTGTTATTCACTCGAAGGAAAGGTTCAACAATACAGAAGTACCTCTGATCTCTCTGTGCTGAGACAATTTCTGGTGCGATGCTTCCAAGCATATATTAGCCTTTAACCTCAAAGCTGAGGTGTACACTGCTACTCATACTGTCAAGAGCCTTTTTACGTGGCTGTGGGGAGGTGCAAAGAGTAGTTTCATTCTGTGGTACAGATAACACAAACTAAGGTAGTGATCTGGAAGTTTCAGTGTTTTGTAGGCTTTTTCTGATGTATTTTTTCAACTCTTAAAAAAATATAAACATTCCTTTTAAATAGAGAAAGGTGACTAAAATGATCAAGGTGGCAAAGGAGCTGCCTAGCTGTGAGAGTCTCAAACCAATGGGACATTGCATTCTGGAGAGGAGGAGAATGAGGGGAGTGTGATGATTTACAATGTTTATAAGGGCAGTTGTTTTTATTAAGAGATATATATAAAAAACACACATTCTGTTCTGTTCACTTTTTGCTGAATATCCTTGTGCACAGCCCTTCCTCTAGAACTGAACCTGGATTCTATTACATGGTGCTCCCAGAAGTTATCCTAACGTGGTATTTCAGATCATTAATAATTTACAGCGCTAGTTCTTTCCGATTTCATTCTCCCTCCCCTTTACCTTTCTGTTTCTGTTTGTCCAAGTAGCTTACAGCCAAATCTTTTACAAAAAGATCCAAAATGATACTGTTCAGTGCCCGCCCTACAGTTGCAAAGCCTATCAAGAGCAACAAGCTTGCTGTCAGCTACCAACATTTCCTCTTTGTGGCCATAAATGGCACATGTTGGAAAAGCAGGCACCGCATCACCAAAATGCCTTCCTATTGAGGCTGTCTAAAGTCCACTTGAGCATGTATGAGCTTGTTTTCAACTTGTTTTCTGTTCTTGCTGTGATTCCTACTTCCTCTACCTCATATGAAATACTTAAAGAAACTACTTCAAAATGTAACATGCAAATGCACCATTCCCAGCAACCACTCCTGCATTTGAGTGTTTTATTTAAATACAACAATCCTATCAGTATTTTCCTAACAACAACTGCTCAGAATTCCTCTTACTCCCGTGTCAACTTTGAAAGCTTTAATTATAATCTCAGCAGTAATGATCTTGTTCCAATGCAGTTGATGCAAGTGCGCCTGTCGTCTTGTAAATAAATTCAATAACAGTGGCTTTTTTTGTTTGGAATAAGTTAGGCTATTATTATTGCCAGAAAATAACACAGCACTTATTTGCTGGATGCAGCTTGTCATACTGTGTGAAATTCAGCCACAACTAATGCAGTCTGTGAGGGATAGGAGTGTTCTCCTTTTTTTTTCCCTGCACATATATGCCATTTCTAATTTCTTGATCACACTTTCTTTCTCTTAAGATCTCTGCATCATTCAGTGTGCAGAAAGAATGGTGCTAGCTTCAGGAGCAGCTGTTGAGAGCTTTGCCTCCCTGCATGGCTTTGTGTACAGCCCCAGTTTGTATATACTATGCCCTACACTGGACTAGCTGCAGAATTACTTGCTTTGTGGCCTTTTCTGTGACACTTACAGCACCTGTATGTATGAACTTCACAATCGTAGTGAACTTCTGTTCACACTACATCTACTAGGAGCTGATGTGATGGTATTTATCCTCATTTATGCAAGTGGAGCAGGAAAACTCTGAGAATAAGCGTTGGCTAATTTGAGGAGCCCAATTTGAGCCACCTGAGATGTGATTTTTCAGAGCTCTGTCTTATGTAGCCTTATACTTAAAAAGATCACCCTTCCCTATGAGGAAGGAGCAGTTTTACAAATCAGAACCACAGGTGAAGCAGAAACCAAAGTGAATACTTGATGAGAGAAAAAACTGAAGGAACTTTGCATCACGCTCTGTGGTTCCAATTTCCATTACCCTCTTCTAGATAATCCACAATCCTGCCATTCCATTCACTTTAGATAATTATCTTCTCTCTCAGCCAAACTTGTTTTCCTTGCTTGATTCCTGTGGAAATCTCCATGTTTAACTTATATGTAGTCCCTCTTTTCCCTTTTTCCACTACTCTCTTGGTCTCTGAGCTCTTAGCAGGACAAAGAAGCTGAAATGCGGTGGGTTTTTTTTTGTTGTTTTTTTTTTTTGTTTGTTTGTTTTGGCTGGTTGGTTGTTTTTTTTCTCACTGCAGTTCTTATCTGAAGGTACACCTCTACCAACTGCTCCTCCTTCCCACTACTTACGCCTAAGGTGCAGGAGGGTGGTCAAGGAAAAGGTCACCAAACTGCTGTAAGTAAAAGAAACTTATCCACCACAAAGCTTATTCACAAAAATAGCTGAAAAGGTTGGTTAAATGCCAGCTGCTTGGAAACAGTGGGGTTAGGAACTAACTGAGAATCTAGCTGGGTAACGGTCCCCATGCAAAAGTGCAGCGTGTTTCTAAGAGCTCTTTGCAGAAGAGCAAATGTTCAAATTCTTTTAAAGACTGTTTTTTACAGTGAGGTGTGAGGGGAAAGCATTTTGTTTGGGGTTGAGCCTGGGAAGATCTGGATCCACTAATTCTGGGACTTACCATATAAAGAACTCCATTTCTGGTGAGGAATTAGAATAGTACAGTTCAATATTTTATTGTAGAATAAAATCTAGAAATTGGTAGTTTAAGGAATATGACTGTCTTGAACATTTTTGTGTAGGCTTAGTATTGTAAACATTAATTTATTAAAAGGTGATAGCTTTTTTGTAAGCACAGTTCTGCTGAGTGCATTGTGTAATATTGTAATTGTACATGCTCCTTTAGAATTGGTATGTGAATCATATTTACTAGTAGAATAACAATAATTTAGTTAGTGAATGTATACAAATAGTCCATTTTGCAAAACAGAGTATATGCAACAATGAAGTTTGGCTTTAATCTCTTTGTTGCAGCAAGCACATTCTAGTATTGTCTGTACATATTGGACAGTAAATCAATCTTCAGCAAAGATCCATTTAGGATTTTTTCCCCAGTAAGTTCCTGCAGTCACTGTGATATTTAACACCCAGTGTGGGGAAAGCAGACAGCCAGAGTAATCTGATTTGGGCATCTGCTAACTTTCTCTATAGCCCTTAGTGAGCTGCAGTGCAAGCTGATGTGTTCATGGACATCTGTGTGTACGTCTGTGGCAAATGGAGGTGGGTAGGGGCATGTGTGAGTAAGAGAGCCCATGTGCTGTAAAGTTCCAAAACACCATGCAGCAAACTGGCAGCAGTATTATTTTTGATGGGGAGGAAATGTTTCTGGAAAAATACCAGTTGTCTGTCTGCAAAAACTACATAAGATCTTTTCAATTCTGTAAGGTCTGTCCAGTATGTTTGTAATGGTTGAAGCACCTTGTTGCTTGCTTGTAAGTTGAGTCATTGCAAGATATGGAAAATAAAAACTTAAATTTTAGTTTCTGATTACATAAACAATGCAGGAAGAAAAATGACATTCGATATTGAAAGAGTGAGACTATTTAAAATAAACCTAAAGTAAAACCACTGATCTTGAGTGTAAAGTACTACCAAAAAGAAGTTAAGTTTCTAGACGTTACTGTGTAAGCAAGATGTGTTATCGTATCAGTAGCAATGGAAAGACGTTTTCACTCAAAACCAGTGTTCTGCATTTCCATCTGTCCTTTTTCCTCTGTTCTTGCCTTTTTTTAAAGCAAGTGACCAGAGGACTCATGTAGAGACTATTTCATTAGACAGTAACTAGGACATCGTTGTCTGTATTGTATTTGTTTACCTGATGCAAGAAATGGAATCATAATCAAATATATATTTTTTTGCAATTGACCATTCACATGATGGGAAAACTGAAGAAAGATCAGGTTTTGGGAACAAATTTAGATGATAAATCAATTGAATGCTCATTCTGTGTCCCCTAGCCCATCGTCTAAGTGATTTTGTATTCCTTTTTTGTCTTTAAATGAGGTAGGATTGTTTTTACTGTTTCTGCAGATGAGATCATCTTTGAGAGGAGCGTCTGCATTTATTTCTTACACATTGCTAGTCACAAATTTTATCTGCTGCTGTAGTTTTGCATATAAACAACTTTGTTTTTTTCTATAAAAATACAATAATGTACAATGCTACTTGTCAAGTTGTATTGTTGTATTTGTTTGTGAGGTTCAAACAGGACAAGCTAAATAAAATTATTCTTTCTTGAGGAATGTTAAGAGACAGTCTTAACTGTATTTGCAAAATGCCGCAGGACTGTTTTCAAGTTCTGCTATCTTCGAGTGCCCCAAAGTCTGATGAGCTGTGTATAAAAATGTTGCTTTTAAAATTGGTCAGTTATTAAATTTACCTTCATTTGAACAAATGAAGAGATGCAAGTCAGGTATTAGTCTCCTAGTTCTACAACTTGTTTTAGCAAAAAAAATAAAGTAGTTAAATGTTGTCTGTAGCATTTTCCTTCCCCGTATTTTCTGAGATCTTCTTTTTCCACATAAATACATATTTTCTCATTACTTTTTTTTTTAATGTTTAAGAAGATACATATTTATATAATTGTTAATTCTCAAGTTCTCCAATAATGACAGAAAAATACTAAATAACTCCATAGAAAGCAACATTTTACTTTCTTTAGTAAGGTAGTGTGCAGTCTTTTTGAAAATCGCTATAGGATAAGTTTGCAGCATTGCGTAGCTGCAGTGTTTCAGATCATTTCAGAGAGCAGTTCTGCCAGACTCCTGGAAGAAGAACCCAAGTCTCTGCCTTGGACTGAGTACAGCAGTGATTGAGCTGAAATTTTCTTCCGCTTAGGTAGACAATGTAACTCCCTGAGCACCTTTGGTTCTTTCTGTAGATGCTTTCTTTGGCATGAAATAGAGAAGTAATAATTTAAGAAAAAAGATCTCCTTAATCCATGGAAGTTTAGTGAAGTACCTTACTGTGCTTCATTGAACGCAGAACAGCATTAACTGTGGGACTGAAAATACTCTCCCAGCAGAGAGTATCTCCCTTTCCGGGGAGGTAAAGCGGGATATGTGGATCATAACACACAAAACAAGGAGGAAAATGAGCATAGATCTCTAGGCTCATGGAGGGGCATCTTAAGTTGAACTGTACCATTAAAAGGGAACTGGCTTTACCCACTTTCTAGTTTTTGTGAAGCATGTTCTTGTTTTCTCTTTGCTTTTCTTAGAGATACCCATAATAAATATTTTATGCCAGGTTGAATTAGCCATCTTGTGCTGAACTGAGAAAATCTTGTGCTGTTTCCTTGCAGTCTGATGGGGAAAAACAAGATAAATAATGGAATAGCTTAATCAAAACCAGTTTGGGTTTCTTTAGTTTTTTTGGGTTGGTTTGGTTTGGTTTGTGAGGTTTTGATTTATTTTGTTTTGTTCTGTATTTGTCTTTCTTCCCAGCTTCAGTGTTCACACAGAGAATCAATTATTCACACTATTCCTCTTGTTATCAAATCAGGAACTGATTCACACTCACCTTACTTTTGAGGAACCCACTCACAGTGGTGTGCTGCACAGCAACCTCCTGCAGCTTGCTTGTGCCATAAGTAACAGAATGGGAGAGAAATCAGGTACTACACGTGGCCATTGTCTTCAGTTTAATGTAGTGTTGGTATGTTTTGTGAGGGAAATGGGAATCTTATTTTACCCTCTGTATGTTTATTCAACCCTGTTAGTTGCAATACAGAAACCAAAGATGGTACCAGAACCAGTGCATAACTACTTCTTTCAACACTGTAGCCAGATAATATCAAAGACATAAAAATGAATAAAGCAAGAAACAAAACGAAGCATAAATGTGGTCGATGGGAAGTGGAACTTGTATGTTGACCGTAATAAGGTCTGTTGCAATCAGAAAAAATGACAGGAAAACATAATTACCTCAATGTATGAGCATGTAGTCACCCAATATACTTCAGAAACATCCTCTACATCTCCATTTATCATCATTATAAAGTGTTTCCAAAAGAGTGAATTTACCTTTATCAACTCATGAATGGCATTTGCCTTCATGCATCCTTACCCATGTAAATTAAAATGTTTGTTTACTTTGATATTCTGAGTTGTACACGTGCATTATTCTTTATAAAAGTTTAAGTGACAAAGTATGGCTGCAGTTTTTTAAATGAAAAATAAAATACATAAAGAACAAATGAAGGTTTTGCATTAAAAGATAGTAGAGGGAAAGGAAGAAAGAAAAGGGAAAAAACGAATACTGAACGTGGCCTGTTAAATGCAGAACAGCAGTTCTCTATGCACATGAGTTTAGCATAGAAAAGGATGCATATATAGCTTTTGAATAATCTGCACAGTTTAAAAAGGTATTTTTAGTAAAGTCGGTATCCAGAGTCCCAGCAGGTATAAATAACTGTGCTTCCATTAACCTGGAAATATTCACATCATTTGATGCTATGGAGGTTGGTGGCCCTGCCTGCGCAGGAGGATTGGAGCTTGATGGTATTTGAGGTCCCTTCCATCCCAAGCCATTCTATGATTCTATGAAGGAGCTGGTCTCAAGCAGATAGATTTTCAAAGCAAGACTTGGAAGTGTTGCAGATAATCTCTAAAGCTATTCAGAATTTCCAGTATGAGTACAGTTTTCCTGAAATTGTTTACCCTACCAGCTTTGCCCTAACATCCATCAAAATGTAAGGAGAGGGTTTTCAATCCTTTTGGACACGTTTCTATGTGCTGTGTGTTAAGCTTGGTGTTAAGTAGCAGAAGGTGTTTGTGGTTTATGTGTCAATCTCTTGTGGGCCTGGCAAGCATACAAGCTGTTGCACACTGAGCTTCAACGGAAGTGACAGAATCAAAATAAACTAAAAATGGCTCTGTCTGCACAAGTGGCTTCTCCATACAGAAAACAAGTGATAAGTGGTGATACTTCTGATCATTATGTTTTTGCAGAAATGCCATTGATTAAGACTAGGCACAGAAGTTAGGATAGGTACAGAGTAAATCACCTGTTTTCACATCTTGATGATGCTTGTGGGCAACAGAGAACATTTTGTATTTTTCAGCTTGATTTCTCTCTTGTTGCTTGTGTAATGTAAATTGCAATTGCAGAGCGAGGATGCTGTTAGGTGAGCAGGTACATCTTCAAGTAAGTGCTAGAAGTTTAAAGTGAGCAAGCTGGATTACACAAATTAGTTCTCTTTGGGAGATAACTGCAATGAGATAACCTGATTCTGATACCTCGTTTAATGCGTATCTTTGTTACTAGTTCTCTGTTTTCTTTTATCTTTATACACATCTCTACGATATTGAGTCTGTGATTTTTCTAACTTTGTGTTCCATTCCATTTTTCTACCCCCAGTGTTGTTTGCAGTCCATTTTTGTCTTATTTTTGTACATCTTTCTTTGCTCTATTTCCTGTAAGACAAAATCAGCCCCTCCAATAGCTTACTCTACAGCTAGAGGGTTCGTGTCCCACTGTAAGGCTCAGACATGAGACAAACTGTGCTCTGAACAACTGTTGGCATTTCCTTTTCCTGCCAAAATGAGTTGGATAGATTGACATTGCATAAAGGATGACTTTCAGAGTTGTGAAGAGAAACGAGAGCTCTTTTTCTGAAAATTAAAATAACAAAAATAATGGTAGCATTCAATTCTTTTTCATAGAATGGCCTGGGTTGAAAAGAACCTCAAAGATCATCTAGTTTCAACCCCCCTGCTATGTGCAGGGTTGCCAGCCACCAGACCAGGCTGCCCAGAGCCACATCCAGCCTGGCCTTGAATGCCTCCAGGGATGGGGCATCCACAACCTCCTTGGGCAACCTGTTCCAGTGTGACGCCACCCTCTGAGAGAAAAAATTCCTCCTAACTATCCTTGTCAGTATTAAAAATAATCTTTTTTTCCTATTGCTATCTTGCTTTATGAGTACATGTATTTTCTAATGAACTGGTTTTTTCATTCCACTAGTTCTGTCTTCCAGCTAAATCAGCATGATCCTTATTATTTCTTTGAAAGCAACATCTTTATTTCAGTTTCTTGTTTTCCCTTTGTTGTGTCACAACTAAAAGTGCATTTAAAACATTTTTAGAAAGAAGTTTCTTTTTCTCTCTTTTTATAAAATCAAAATGTCTTCATCTCATATAAACTAGAAAAGTAAACTCAAGGATTACAAGACAACTTTTAAGCCATGACCAAATCTCACTAGTTTCTGCTATGGATTCATGGAGGAGATTGATCATTAAATTACGCTTTACTTTTTTTTTTTTTTTTTCTCCATAGAGACATAATAATGAGCAAAATGAGCTCTCTTGATTTTACTATTATCTCTGTAGACTATTTCACGCCTCTGTATTTATAGGGATGTGTATGCTGTGTAACAATAAATGTTTCCATAAACATAAGGGTAATGGAAGTATTTCTCATGATTCAGAAACAAGGGCAATGACCGAATGCCTGGCAACTTTTCAAATTTTTCTTTTTTTAAAGAAACAAGTGAAAGAAAGAGGATAACAAATGTGATGATGTCTTTGTCAGGCTAGCAAACACATGCATTGTGAAACTGAACCTGGTGGTAGGAGGTAAAATAAAAGGTGACGTTTAGAATGGTGACATGATAATTTCACTCCTGCCCCTAGAGCTCGAAGCTGCATCTTTTTATGTATCTATGATTCGCTGTTTGTGAAAGAAATACGTGTCTTGGAGAATCATATTCTGTCAGGAAAATGTTGCTGTAGGTGTCTGTATTTACAGAGAGGCCATGAAATAATTCTTCCCCTTTTTAATTGGAAGTTGGAAGCACTAGAGAAAGTGCTTAGTTTTTGAAGAGGCAGCAAATATTATGTAATTGATATCTAATATGTGACAAAATCTGGATCTGAGATATTAAATCACCATTTTACCTCTTGAAGCGATACAAGCAAGGGAAGATTAGAAATGTGCTTTAGTAAGGATGTTGCTTATAAAGAAAGAGGATAATAATAAAAACAATGAGGGACACAAGTGATTTGAAAGAGTTTGTTATCAAATATATGTAAAGCAATATGGAAAAGCAAAAAAAAAAACAGCAAAAAAGAAAAGAAATGGGAACAGGACATTAAACTGGAAATTATACTATGAAGAAAGACAAATATTTCAGTGACTTTAATAGCGGCTGCTATTAAGTCTAGAAGAGATGCAAACCCATGGCTTTCTGATAGTAGTGTGATTTGTTTCTTGTGTTGTGTCCTTTCATTTGCAGTTCTTTCAGAAAAGAAAAAAAAAATAATGCCAAAAAAAGGAATGGCTTTGAATTATAGAAGAGATCCTCATTCTTTAACCATTCTCAACCAATTTACCTGGCACTTAAAAAGCAAACACACACACACACAAAAAAAAAAAAAAGAAAGCAAAGACAAAAAAAAAAGTTACCCCCAAACTCTATAATTTCAGAAAATTCAGAAGTAGAAGTAAAAATAATTACAAATATTGGTACTTTTTTTTTTCTCTCCTTACAGTCTATCTTAACCTGTTATTTTGTGGCTTGAGAACTGCACTCAAGGCATGAAAAAAGGAATAACTGTCCTGAGAGTAGCTGGATCAATTCCAGTGTGTCAAGGGGATGGAATACATAAAAGGAGTAAGAACAGGTAAAATTGATTGGATGTGACATTTATGATACTAAAGAAATGCTAGAATAGTCATAAGCAATGTAATGGTGGAAATTAATAGCATCTTTCCTTAGATCAGCTGGTATTGCTGGGGACAAAAAGATACATTTTGAGACTAAAGTACTTTTTCAGCTCTTTAGTTGTGGCCTGCTTACTGTATATATATCCTGATCTACATAGTATGCTCTTATCCAGAGCATTTTGGGCAGTATCTTTCACCTTTTATTTTTTCTGGGAACTCTTCTTTGCATTCAGTCTTTGGAAATGTTATGAGTGGTTGTAATAAATAGCTAATTACGAAGTAAAGTAGCTGTTTGTTACCAGGTTTTGTAGATTCTTTTCCATACGCCTTGAGTGTCTTGTCTTAAAATTCATTTGAGCAGATAGAGAAGGTGCATGGAGAAATTTCATCTGTTGTTAGGATGAGCTAGGGTTTTTGTCTTCACAGTTTTTGTGGCCCATTAAGTCTAAATGATACTAATAATGTAGTTTTGAATATCTCACTTCCTTATGAGGTGCAGTTGTATAGCATGCTATTGTTACAGTACTGATGTTACGTGTCGGTTTTGCTAAAAGGCAGCGACTGCTAGAAGCACAGAGGGAATATTGTGACTTCTGAAAATTACTGTCTTTTTCACTTTTGTGAGTATGATCTAAAATTGCCATGTCTGCTTTCGGTTAGTGACTTGTACAGATGACAAAATGTCTACAAAATGTTTTCTTTGCTCATGGACTGAATAAAGAGAATGCACTAAGCATAAGTTTCTTGCCAAGTCACTGTGAGGCTTAGTATAATTATAAGGGAAGAATTGCAAGAGGTGCAGCAAGTCAAGATAATCTAATCTACATCAGGGGCTTTATCTGAAGAGTTTCCTTAAATTGGCCAAAGGAAAAGCGTGTACACTGCTGTTAGTCAGCTTTAAATTTAGAGTGTCACCACTGATTTTAGTGCATGGTGACCACTGCTTTTAAAAATGCAACCATGGTAGTCTTGCATGTGAAATCAGGCACCGGCATGTATAAGGCTATTACCCAGATACCTTTTTTGATTTTGGATCTGAACTTTAAGCAAAATAACCCTACAGTTTGAAAGAATTCAGATACAAACATTTGCACATGCTCTGAGGAGACATATGCCTTTGGGGTTCTCTCATTCAGTGTTTACAATTATTCTGATAGGAAATTAGTTCATGCCCAAACACAGAATTATGAATCTGAGTTAGAACAGTTTTATGTTTGGCTGCCATGACATTTGTTTCAGCCACTGCAATGCACATGGCTATAGTTTAATGTGCATCGTTTAGAGACTTTTTCAATTGCAGGACAGCTGTGTGTTTTGAGCATTTCAAGTCCTGGTGTAATTTTTCTATGCAAGTATACATCTGAAACTATAGATAGTTACATACATAGGTCACTCCAAAAGTAACACCTCCTATTTATTTCCATGGAAACTACAACAGGTACAAAGAGCACAACGCTCTTTGAGAGAGCAGATTCTCAGGTACAAAACACTATTTTTCAACATAGTCACTACAATTAGCTACGCATTATTGCTAGCGATGAACAAGAGCCTGTGTGCTGAGCTTATTAAAATCTGAACAGCTATCCAAAATGTGGCTTGACCTTCATGTTGCTGTTGCCACTGCTGAAACACACCACTCACTGGGCCAGCACCCACTGTTTGGTCTCCATAAACATTCAGCAAGTGTCAGTGAATGTCTATGGGTGAAATTTTTTCCATATGGAGGATATGAATTCCACCCCTTTGCTTCACACTTCCATGTCAGATGTCATTTTGTCAGGCTGCCCCTCTGCTGCCAGCTGTTGCGTGGCAACAGAATGTAATGGAATATGGATGAGAAGGGTCAACTTCTGCTGCCATTTCACCAATATCTGCCTCCGATGTCGTGGGCCAACATAATGAAATAGGAGGCATTATTTTCAGAGCAGCCCTTGTAAATTGTATGGGTGCCAATGGTATTCTAATTGAAGGGCTTTTATTATTTCCTGAAAGGCATTTTTGTTGATGCTAAACTGAGACCTTGTGAAAGGAGACAAACATGTAAATGAAGTCAACTTCTCAGACCTCTGAGATCTGTTACAGCATGAGTTACTCTTAACAGATAATTAGCTGGGGCTGTTAATCAAGTTTAGCAGGTGTTGAGTAATGAACCAAGACAGGGCATCTGCTGTGGCTGGCCTCTGACTCTAATCTGGTTAGAGAACCCCATGCCAGTTGGAGCCCAGAATGCTTTATATGGAGATCCAACAGTGCGTTTAACTGAGCTTTCATCAGTCTTGTGATCATCAAAGAAGGATGACATTTATAAGAAGAATACATAAAGGAATCAGTCCAAAATTCCCAAAGTGGAAGCTATTAATGAACGCATGCTCTACGAAGACTGTTCGTAGAATCTATGAAGGTCTTCTCAGAATTGAAAGCTTTTCACTGGCTAAGTTGAATGAGTTGTTGTAACTGTTGACCATGTAAAATGTACATAAAATCTACTAGCTTTAGAAAAAACACCATAATGAAATAAGTTTTAGAGAATTGCATAACTAGGATTTTGTATAGAGGACTGCTGTGAAAATAGCATGTAAAGATACTTTTACTACATAATTTCCAAACCACTGTTGCAATCCAAACTTTTCAACTTCCTATTATATTCTGTGTTAAATGATTTTACCTGGGAGTTCCATGCCTCACGATTCATCATCACCAAGTAACAACTTCAGCACTTTCACCACTGTATAAAGTTTAATTGGTTACCTTGCCCATTAGGTGTGTGGTTTTCCCAGCAACCTGCTTGCAAATTGGTGTGAGTTTTTAAGGATATTTCCAGCTCTGAGCTTGATGCCTGGTCTGGTGCTGGCTAACAGGACTGCTTGTCAGAACACTCTTTGGGGCCTCAGTTGGGTCAGTCAGTTTGCACAGAGAGGGATCCAGCATTGCTGAGAGTGCTCTGAGAGATGCATGCAATATGGATAGGTCCCAGCACGCTGCATCTGACCAAAGTGCCTGTCTTCCTGAATGTGCACGACCAGGTACTCTGTCACATCTGCCTCTGCCCTTATGATTTTCTCATGACTGATGTGAGATAGACAGGAAGCCCCAGTGTCATTCCCGGATAAGCACTGACAAGGGCTGTTGTACAGGTGAATGAGATGTGTATACCATCTGAATAGGGAATGAGTTCCCATGACTTCATGTTTTGATAGCACTTTTCTCAGATGTAGTTGATGTAGCCTTTGCATCTTATCCAACCTCTACCAAAAAGGAAAAAGTAAGCCAAACATTCATTTCATTCCTCTTACTTAGCTTAATCAGAGCTGCTTCAAGCAGAAGTTAAATCTGAGTCACGTTGTGGATATTACAATTCTACAATTCTAAAAAAGTTTGAGGCTTTTAGATGATGATGATGATTATTATTATTATTATTGTCATCAAATGAGTTTGTACCTGTGGCTATTCTGCTCCAGGGGTTTTCTATACATTCCTTGTTGTGGTAATTATGCGATCAAATTCATAGATGTTTCCAGCTATTCTTTTGTTAGCAAAAGATGGACTTGTTTATCCAGTAATTATTAGCGTCACGCAAAGAATTTTTACTGCAACTGGATGATTCCAACTGCGTGTCCAGTGTTTGTGGAAGAAGATTCAGCAACAATTTCTACTGTTATTGGTGTTTGCCAAGTGTCTTTTGGTTAGTGTGAGATACTATGGTGGTGTTCTTTATATAAGACTTAATATAGGAGGTACTGATCACGGATCTCTGGTTGGATCACAGGATTAGAAAATCCTCAGCAATGTTTCCCTACACAAAATGTAAATTTTTGACCCAGTGGAGTCAGCAGCTAATTTCTACTGACCTCAGGAGATTTAGGATATTATCCAGGAAGCCCGGAAAAACTCAGTCCATTCAGATAAAGAAACAAATGAGGCTAGAAAAAAGCCCAAAATAAGTACGTGGGAATTCAGAATGAGGAAAACAGAGGTTTCTCACAGCTACGGGGAGAACAGGAAGAAAACTGGGTACAATCAGAAATTGCAAGGAAGAGAAGAAGGATCACATATGCTGCAAACCTCAGGCAACCATTGGTAAGAGAAAATCAGGAGAGATGTGCAGAGCAGCTAGTAACGTGTGGGGGCGAGAGAGCTGTCCCGCTGGGGTAGTGGAGATGCATCAGCAGAGCCAAGAAGCAAGAGAATCTACAGCTTGCTGCTTTCTGTTCAGTAACAGGATTGCATACTATGTGATTTTTAATTTTGTCATCTATAAGCTTTCAATATTGAGTGGTGCTTGGCTGTTTTATTAGGTAGATATCTTTCTATAAGTTTTTATTAAGGACATATATTTTTTTCCTAATGTGCCATTCCTGTCCATTTTGTACATTAAAAGGTATGGTAAAAATTTCTTGGGAGAGCTCCTAATATGCATGCAAACTAGCCATAATTCCAAGTAGCCATAACTCAAAGCTGACATTTGAGATTTTTCTTCCCCTACTCTCAAAAGTATGAAAAGTGATTAGACATTATTATGGACTTATCGCTTGCCAAATTTCATTTTAAAAAGCTTAGTTTGCAATGCAGTGATCTACTACAAGACCCTGGGGGAATATGCGTGTAATCTCATGACAGGTGTGTTATTAACCTGTGTCACTATCGCAAGTTACAATTTATAGGGCTGATAGATGGGAGGGACATGGAGAGGGGGTTCTGTAGGTCTCTTTTTTTTAACTTGTTTTTTTCTTTTTATTCCTTTTTCCACTTCTTCTGGAGACGTAGTTGCTCTCTGTCCTATGTAAGCTCAGGGATGATGGTTCTGCATAACTGTCATTTTAAACCACCTGGATAACCACACATTCCTTTCCTTTTGCTAATAACACACCATCCACCTTCCGCTGTCAGGAATCACACCAAAAATTATTTGCTTTTTGTGGATAAAAAACTTGGGAATACATGTCAAATCTTGGAATCTCTTTACCTTGATGTTATTTTTGCCTGCATAGGTGGTACAGGCTCTGCTGGCTTCTTTCCTGCATTCAGAATTAACCCGTTGACTCTTCTGAGCCTCTAACCAAAAGGTAGATCACTTGACTGGTAAACAACTGAAAATACTTTTTTACCGCCATCCCTCTGCCACCCCAGCAATGCCTTTCTGTACAAGTGTTTTCATTAAGTAAAGTAGGTTGTAGCAAATCATAGGTCAGTGATTCTTTAGCCATTCATAAATGGTTAGCAGTGCCATTTTCCTTCTTTTTTCATTTTTGTTTCACTTCAGATTTCTGTTGTTTTCTGAGTGCTTTAATAACAGATAGTGACAAAGGATTACGTGCTTTTGACTTTCTATGACTGCACATTGAAATTGCTTTTGGAAGGAGATGTAGTGTGTATTTTCCATCTTACAAGCATCGGTTCTTTAGAGTTAAACAGCACTGTATGCTGTTTCACTGGAAGCAATGCAGGTTCCAGAAAGTAATTTTTATTGTCCGGTGGTTGCTATGAATTAACTTGCTGATAGAGTAGAATCCCTAATGCTGTATTTTTCCCTTTTATTCATAAAGGAGAAGGTAGCTATAGCTGTGATTCATTTCCTTCAAATTCTGAGTTTTTAGTGGCAAAGACAGAGCTCTACAGACATCTACGAGTTTCTCCATAAGGGCTTTCACTTCTCTTATGGATTTAATTAATTTGACTTTGAAATATCTCTGAGAAGAAATATGTAGTAGACTCGGTACAAACTGGAGATGTGTCGTTCTCCCAGCCACACACACAAACTGCAGTGTACATGAGGATAGTACCTTAGCCTGTCAAGACTGAGAACAAATTTTAAGTTCATTTTAGTTTCCTCTGGATTTCTGTAACATATTTTTGATGATGCCAATTCTAAAAGGGAGTGTAAATGATCACAAAAAACTCAGTGCTAAAAATGCTTCCACATAAGTTTTTCAAATACTATTTAAATAATTTTATGGGTGTTTCACTCTTCCCACTCCTTTTGGAGGTACACAGCTGGCCAGTCCCATTCGATGAGTCAGAGGAACAATACGGACATGTTAACTGCATTGTTTTGGTCAACAATTATAGCATTGTATAAATCCCATATAAGTTTTTCTGTGGGAATTGCTGAGCTGATATTGGTACCTCTATAAAGTATGAGTACAAAGCTCAACCAACCAAGAAAATAACTTTCTTGCTTTAAACTAGTATCTGTTCCCGAAACGGGTTTCAGTCATTTTCCTTTAAGTGGAAGATCTCAAAATACTTTCCTATAGGAAAGGTTTCTGTGTTAAAAGTTGTTATTTCCAAGTTACAGTCACTCTATCACTTATAATAGGAGTATGGGCTGATTTGCATGGCTCAGGCTAAAACTTGTGCATTGTCCTGGTTGTGTTAAGTGTCTGAACAACCTGAAGCAGAGAAAGCAGAAGGTGTTCTTTCTGGCAATTGGTTCTGGAAGGAGAGTGTCTATATCCTGGTTTGAATGCTGCTTTTAAGACTCTGGTAATGCATCCTTTTCAATTAAATTGAAGTAGAGCAAGAAGGTGGGTTTCTTCATCTGTAAGTTCATGTATATGTGACATGCATGAACTTGAAAGCTGGGGTAAAGCCATGAAAGCTTATTTTGGAAAGTTTCTGGGGAGAGGAATTTTTGAAACCAACATTGGGTATGGAAATAATAGTTTTGGTGCTTCAAGCAGACTTGAGAACTCACAGAGCTTGAAGGACAAATATTGGAGGTAACATGGATTGCTTTGCTGAGCCTACTTTGAAGTAACTGTAGTCAGTAACGCATCACAGGAATGCTGACAAGTACTGCAGATATCAGGAAGATGCCTCCATTCTTTCCCTGTTTGCTATTTAGCAATGCACTTTGATTCTGCAGAAGTTATTTCATACTCATTTTCTGGACTGCCTTGAACTCAGTGTGTGCAGCCTCAGAATTTGTCTGCCTCTGTTCTACATGTTTGTATGGAACTGAGCGTTGTCCTGTTCCGCAGATTGTATACCTACAGTGACATTTTCCTCACGCTTCTACCTGCCTACCCAAAATGATTTTAGAGTAATCTTGCTTTTTACCTTCCCATTCTACTCCCTCCAATCACTTAGGTGGAAGCCAAATGAAATAATAGATATTTTAAAATAATTCGCATTCCAATATTTTGAGACCTGGTTCAGACTGTGAGAAGTGAAATTTAGGATGCAGGGAATACTGTTAATGACTGCAATGTTAATGTGGGTTTGTTTGATCTTTTTCCATGGTAAATTTTGTTTGTGAAACAAACCATATTTTCCTACAGGAAGGAAGTTTCCATGTGTCTTGGTTTTCGTAATTCTTATAACAGCATCAAACTGAACATGCTTACAGAAGAGACATCTGTTTTTCACAGTCCCTTCTGTAGGAAGAGACTTTGTTTTGTTTTGAAATTCTTATTTCATGTATTTTAGCAGATGATCATATTTAATCCAGATTCTGATTGTCGCCAGTACGAATCTGGAAATAGCTCAGTTTATTTCATTTAATTTCTCACATTTGCTGTTAGCATAAAGAAAAACTGAACCCAGTGAACTGGCTGTTCTATTTCTGTCTTTGTGTTGACAAGCATTATTATTATTTTAAGAGAAATGAGAAAATGCAATTACATATGGCTCAGAAGTTTTCAGTGTTTTGACAGCGTGTTGGATTTTGTTTTACTGTCTGAAAGAGTGACTAGGAGTTTTCATTTTGGGTTGAGAAATGGCATGTGGTATTTCAGCTGTTTGCATGAAGCCCCAAGCATGTCAGTACACTCATAGAATCCAACAAGATTAAAAGCAAAACAAAACGCAACTATAATATTTGAGTCTAGTCCCTATGTTGTATTTGTTCTCTCTGATGATCAGTTCCTTATGGAATTTTTAAAACATTCAGGTTTTGGTGCTAGGTGGAGAAAACCCTCTCTCTGGCATGCTGCAGCTGCTGCAGTAGGTTTCCTAAAACGTATGGATATTGGTTGTGTTTCTGAAGTGACATTATGGAGCAATACGTGAACTCTTGCAAATAAACTTAAATCTGTACAAGCAAGTTTTGACTTCTGAACTTCTTGAAGGCAAATTTGAGAGTCTTACAAGGTTTCTGTGTGCGGAAATGGAAGTATTTATCCAACTATGTTGGGCTCAGATTGATCTATTTTTCTTTCCAGTTTTATTTAGCTCTTTGAACAGAAATAGATGACCTCAGTAAATCCTGAAGCTTTTATAGCTCCAGTTTTATCTCAGACAAATTATTGGAAAATGCACAATGCCATTGATCTGACTAGAAAGAACATGAGTTTTAAATAGCAGAGAAAATAAGAAAATGCTAAAAACCTCTTCCTCTCTTCTCCTGTCCCTTCCTTCCCAAAACCATCAGCAATGGGGGCTAATAACTGCCATTGATTTATTTGAAGTGCTGCCTGTCTCTCTCACTTTTGTTCTGAATAGCTGAGAGTCTGTGGCAGCCCTGGCTCCAGCTGTCTGAGAGACAAGCTATAATATGTTTCAGAAAGTCCCTGTTTGATTGCATGTCTGGAGGAAAAATGGAGTACGCTTTGTCTTTGCTACAACAATGCTCAGCTCCTGAGAGCGTCCTCAAAAGGAAGAAGGACGTTTCTGAAATGGAATTAACAGATCTCTCTGTTAACCTGCTAGTTAATATCTCTTCAGCTATATCTTTTTACTGCAAATGCTGAAGCAATATAGCAGAAAGCAGGAATCTGCTCTCAAGTCTGTGGCTTGAAGAGCTATCTGTCCCAAACACATTATGTAAGAGCTGTGATGTTTTGCTCTGATAGAGTAAACATTTTCAGCATGAAATACTTGGTGTGTTGGCCTCATTATGGATGTAAGTGTTCTTGTGAACTTGGAAAACTGCACCCATCTTTCCTGGACATATCCTCAAATATTTCATTATAACAGAAAGCACTTAAAGCCAAAATTTAAGATGCTCCCATCTCATGTTTCCACTTCAGTTTCTACAGTGCTTTGCTGAAACTACTAAGTGAACTTTTGAGGATATATATTTATATATATTTGTCAGCTACAGTGGTCAGTAGTTCAGTTCCAAGTATGCATACATAATTGAAACAGAATGTAAGAACATAATACCCAGTAGTGGTTGCTCTTCGAGGGACTACAAGAGATGAGTCAACAGAGTAGTGTTTTCACCTTAGTATATATTCCAACTTGAACAACCAGTGACTTACATATTTATTCCAAGTCTTTTTTACTAATCAAAAAAAAGATCATAGGAAATAACAATTTTAAAGGAAAGCTGAAGTACTCTCAGAACAATGAAATACTGGACAGTTTTCTTGGCTGAATTAGGATCAATGAATTTTTCACTTGAAGGAAATGATTCCTTCTCTGAGAACGATGGTCTAACAATGGTCACAGACCATAGGCTGTGTATTTGCTTCTTTCATTTGATACAGTGCTGGGCCGTAAGCCTTGTTTGAGTAACAGCTTCTAATTGTCAGCTTTTCCTCTTCCAGAGCTTCTTTGCTTTATTGGCATTACAATAACAGTGGCTTCCTCCCTCCCTTCTCACTCAGACATGAATGCAATTCAGATTACACTTTTTTGACTTATCCAGTGATCTATAATTTGCACCGCCCTATACCTCATGTGTGCCTCCTTAGGGGCTTGCCAAAGGAGTTGTTAGAATTTTCCAAATTAGTGAAGTTAGCCTCTGATATCACCAATATGTTCTTGGTCTTTTCTTTATTGAAGGAGATTTGCTCTCTACTATTCTGGACCCTAGGGCTGTTTTCTTGATATTTTTTTTCTTTTTCTTTCTAGACAATGGCTTGTATTAAATGTGGGTAGTGAGGAAATATAAAATTATTGTAAGAGGAAAATGGTGTGTTCCAACCCCTGATCTTTGCTGGAAGTGAAATAGTGCAGAATAGACCAAATCAAAGCTTCGGGAGGCAACATATGGAGTGAAGGACTTTCCTGGCTTGTAAAATATCGAAGGAAGTAAACAAATGTGTTCTGTTTTCCTTGCTATTGAAAACCAGAATGTCCTTTTTCTATTAAGAGCATTTTGCTATTCTTTCAGAAATCTCTTTTAATTAAGGCTGTATAATATGTTTCCAAGGATATGAAAGAAATAATTCACCATGACTCCAGCAACTACTGTTGTTTTCTGATGGAGAAACACAAATTCTTCTTATCACTTGGAGAGGCAGCAGTGATTAGAAATACACTATAGCTAGGAATCAAGTATTCTTCCTCTGGGCAGTTTCAAAATATTAATGGCTCTTTTTTCTGTTTATTCAGTAGTGTGGTGTTATTGTACTAAGGCATTATGATCCTCCCTCTGCTGGGACATTTCTGGCAGTAGCTCTTCAGCATGTAAACTAATAGAGGTTTGACTAAACCCTTTTAAATGTTTCTGTGATGCTACAGGCGTGTTTGCACCATCAACACAGCAGTCACTATAGCCCACTTGACACAGAGGAAGGGCATCCAAACAGTAGCAGGTTAATGCTACCTCCCCAATTCATGTAGCTGCCCACTAGCCCAGAAGTGGTATTGCTATGCTTTTATCAAAAATGAATATAGCCCTGTTTCTGCAGGGTCAGATGAAAGAGGAACATTTTAAGAGCTTCCTGTACTCGCACAGGACTTGCTCAGAGTCATTCTTGGCTAGTTCTTGTCCCATAAAGAGCAGAAGGTGAAGTGAGAGCCTTGACCACTGGCACAGCTTGCCCCAGTGACCTTGAAACTGAAGGGGAACCTCATGTGCACTGCTCAGAAGTACAGCAGGGTTTCTGCTTCTGCTCCAGGAGCTGTAAATGCCCTTTCAAGGCTCCCATTGAATCTTCTCCATACATCACCTTCATAACCTGACCTGAATTCCACTGTCTGCTTTTTGGTGATTATCTTAGTCTCCTTCATAAAATATATTCATCAAAGGGGAAAATTGCCTGAGAAGAGAGAAGACAAACAGCTAAGTATGACAGTGCTAGAAAGTCAAACAAAAAGAACCTTTCTGAATTGCAAAAGGTGACGTCCTTGTAAAAGGCTTCAGTCTGCTTTTTGTTAAATATTTCTATGAAGAACTGTCCATCTCATTCACTTTCTCACTGCTTACAAAAGGGAGCAATGACAGCACTGGCTCCAGGTGTCTGTCAGGAGAGCAATAAAAGTTTCAGCCATACCCAGCATGATTGTGTTTGATAGGTAAAAACAGACAGATGTTAATTTCAAAACTTGACTTTCAAGTAGACACTTCTCCGTATGTCAGGTTAAGGAAAAGAGACTGTATGTGGCTTATCAGAAACAACTCACTGAGATTTTATGTGATTAAAGGATTAAATTAATCTTTCACTTCATAGTGCCGGTCAGAATTCCTACCAATAAAGCACGTGCATTTATTTTTACATTCTGCCTTCAGAACAGAAATGTTGAAAATGAATCAAATGTGATTCATTGTACGCAGATACCTTTGAAATGGCACTAATGGCTACAGGAGCAGGACGTGTCTGTTATCATCGCTTATGTAAAGGCTCTGTAGGCAGTGGAGTTAAAGTACATGTAATCCTGGCTACGGTGCCGCCTTCTTCTCTTTTTCTTCTCTCACTTCAGCTATTCTTCCTTTTGCATTTTGTTTTAACCTGCATTTTGAAGCTTCCTTCTTTGTATAAATGAAGCAGTAATTCCTAAAGCTGCAGGTTTGTCACAGACTGAATGCCAGTCCACAGCTGCTGCTTGCCCTTTTGGTCTCCAGGAAAATATCTGTAAGGAATTGGCTTTTGGTGAAGGATGGCTGAACCAGGTGGAATTCAACAAGTGCTTGGTATGAATATGGCAGCAAGTATAACATTTGAGATCCTTCACGTGTAATATAAGTAGTAAGCATGATCAGAGCACCTTTAGGTGCCAGAATGAGCTGGCCTTCAAGTTCTCTGTGGATCAACATTGTGAAAAGCAATAAAATTAAAATGTCTCAACACGTAAGTAAATGGCTTGCATTATAACTAGCTGAAAAACGTGTTGTTTACATTACCCTTAGCGATATTAAGAATTAGATATGAAATAAAAGAGCAGTATTTTTTTCTAGAATGTACATATATTTCCATACACCAGGCAAATTGAAATTATTTTCAATACGCTGTTCTGTGTCATGTAATTGAATGAAAATTTAAAGTTGATAACTCGCAATTATATTGATTCCCTTTTTGTTTCTTGGCTATTCTTCAAAGTGACAGTGCTTGTGGCAAATGTCACTTTATCAACAGTCACACAGCACCTTATTTCCAGTTACAAAACACTACAAAAGTGTTCAGAGAAGCAGATATAAAGCTCTGAAGACTTGTTAGGATGGACAACTGTGACACCATCACCATCAAAATCACTCTAAATTCATTGTAAAATCTAGGTATTTTAATTAGTTTGCTGGTGAAATAAATGGGGACATATGTTGCCAGAGGAAAGTAGCAGGAGATGACAATCCATTAAATCCTGACAGGTATTGTAGGCTTGAGAATGAATAATGGAAAAAGTGACAGTAATTAAAACATGTTTACTTAAGGTGACAATTACTTGAAATATGGTTGCATAGTAAAGACCTCATTATGATCCAGACGCTGTACATAAAAAAGATACTTATGCCAAGGGGTAATTAATTTGCTGTTGTAGGTGAGCTGATAGGTCACTTGTGATTCTGTCTCACTTGTTTACTTTTGATGGTTTCAGTGATGGAGACGGTTTGTACTTGGAACTCTTTCATGCTTTCAGCTTCAGCATGATTGTTTTGTTTCTGTTTTTAAATAAAGTATCTTTAACTATTGTAATTGAGGACATGGTGAAGACATGAAAGATATAAAGACTTTCAAATAATATGTTCTTTGGCATAAATTAGATTTCCTATGGCCCAAGCAGTGTATTTGCAACTTCTGTCTTTCAGGAGTTTTGTTTTCATTTATTTATTTTTGGCAAAGTGCGGAACCAAGAAATGTAGTTGGACTACTAGAAACAGTTTCAAGAAAGCAATGGTTTGAGTGAGACAACAAACATCCAAGAAAAGCAGTCAATATGTTTTATCTTCCCTTGACAGACAGTTCAGATTATCCTTGTACACAGAGATGACTTTCAATGAAGTGTAAATACTTGGAGGAATGTCCAGGGCTCTTGGAATCTCTGTTCGTGTAATATTTCCCTGTGCTGTAGCAGTCTGAGGAGTGATAATGAACTTTTTTTTTCCCAAGAGTTTAAACATATTTTGGCAATGTGACTTCAGCTTTTTAAAAGCCTTCTCTGAGGGAGATGGTAGAGAGGTTTAGGTTTGTGAAGAACGTCAGACGAAGAGCTGAAGTTTCTGAACTATTTTTTTTTTTTTTGTATGACATTTTGTTTTCTTTTTCCATTATTAGTAGGTGCTCGGAAGCATAGAAAAGGCAGGCAGCTGCTTTATTTCCCCTCTTCTCTTTCCCCACCTGCCATCCATTCTGCTGGTGTTCAACTCGACTCTAAAAGACTGGAAATGTGCAAAAATTGAGCCTCACTGAGAAGCTCTAAGTGACTTCAGATTTTTTCATCACATTTGAAATATGCTGCGTGTAAGACAATGCAGTACAATATAATGGCAGTATATGTACAGAGTACAACATGACAGGGTACAATAATTATATGGGGTTCGTGTGTTTAAAATTTTTTTTTGGGAACTCAGCAAAGATTTAATGCGGTTGATGTTGCAATACACTGATCTAGTTTGATGAATGGGCTGATATGACTGGGAGTTGTGTTACCTCCGCAATGAAGTCTGGCAACAAAATTAATTCCTGTTGGTGAAAGCTTTCAGTAAAACCCCTTTTAATATCATTTAAATTTAAGCATGCTTTTTAGAAGAGTATCTGTTGCTAACATATGTCCCCCATTCCAAATGATTACAGTATTTCTAGCTTTGAGATGCCAAACTGGTATCAGAAACATCTTTCCTGTGTATAGTGTTGTCTAATTTCTCTTGTGTGCATTAATTGTTAATCAGTCACAGTAGTATGAAGTCTGATAAACAATTGTACTTTATTGCTGCAATTAAAAGCTAACAGATCCTTTTAATACACCTTGGGAAGGTAGAAATTGCTTCGCAGTATCACGATAGTGATCTGTCTTGTCCATTATCCTGTTTCTGTAACAGTGCTTAAAATCAAATGCTGAAAGGAAATTGAAACAATCCATTTGTTCTAGTATTACAAAGTGACATGCTCCTTGGTAGAGGTTGGCAAGAAAAATTTTAACATTGCTGGCTTATAGCCATTAAAATGTGTGTGTACAGTTCTCCCTCTTCTTACTGCCTTTTTGCTGTCCTTTAGAAATATCTAATCTGGTGTTTATTTCTGTCAAGGTGCCGTTCCAACATTTTCAACCCTATCTTCTACATTCTTGTCCATGGAGGGAAGGAAAGGGAATGGGTGTCTTGGCAAGTTCTCTTCTAACAATTTTTAAATTCAGTGCTCCTTTTTAATGAGAAGAATTCACTTGCATTATCTGAGCTACATGTTATTACTTCTCACTTTCATTTTAATTAGTGTCATCTTAATTAATGTCTATACTATTTTAGACAATTTTTGGCCAAAGATTGTACTTTACTTCTCATTTCTCAGTACTTATTTTCCTTAATAGTCATTCGTTTGGCACCTTGAGGAAGAAATGTATTTTTAAATAATTCTTTCATTCCATGTTGCTTCACGCTAGTAGCTGTCTTCAGAAGACGTATTAGTAATGTGTTTCTAGATGTGTTTTTTCTGACACAGGAGTAACTGTGACTTGATAAACTGATGTAATTGCCTCAGTAGCATGACTTCCATAAATAAAAATTTTAAACTGCGACTTGTTCCATTCAGACTTTTGTTTCCCTCTTTTATTCTGTACTTTTTCAATCACTGCAAGGAGGAACAGACTTTTCCTTCAAATTCTCTGCTGTCGGAAGCAGTTTCTAACTCCCAAATTGAAAGGCAAAAATTGATCCTGGGAAAAAAGATAACACCCAATGTTTCCAGGTATCTGAAGCTAACTGTAGAAGAGGGGGTGGAAGAATGCTGTAGCCTTTTTATCTCTTCAGTCAGGTGCACAAAATAAGGGAGTAAGAACAGGGGCAAACTGAAACTGCTGGAAACAGAAGTTAGATTTTTAGTTCTAAAATATAGATGATAAATTTAAGTGTTTCTTAAACCCAAAATATTGGCCTAGACTTCAATATAAGCTTTTCCATCAAGTGTCAGATTATTTAAAAGGTCTGCTTGCTGACCAGATGTTTCTACTCTAGACCGTTCTTTCCATGTTTCTATTTTAGGCTCAAAGAAAAGATAGCATATATATATGGATATATGTGCTATATATATATATTTATACTGATATCTGTATATCAGTAATATTCTGGAGATAATTTAATTAGCTAATAGAGTATGTTAAGTTTTAGTACTTTGTTGACTGCTTTTGGAAAAGTTTTCTTACTATATTATTATTTAGTTGATAAAATTGTATTCTTCCTCCTCAAAATGACAGATGTTGCATAGACAAAGCCCACTATATTAATATAAAATTGGAACAATATTTTGTGTTTAATATAATGACATTTTTTCAATATATTTTAGTAATATGGATCATGAACAGCTAATATGGATGGCATTGATCAGGCTCACAGCAAACTTCCTATTATCTTCTACAAATTAAAGCAGAAATTTAGTAGAGCTCTCTCTCTACTGATTGCACGTACTGTGGTCAGTACTTCCCTATTTCTACATTCACTCCTATTGATTTAAGTCATTTAGTTCAGAGAGATTTTGAATTCCCAGAATTAATCCCTGACCTGCTATTGAAGAATAGAGTGAATTTGTCTTGGCAACACAGAGATGGAGTTTCTTAAATACCTGTTAGCTTTAGGTTTATCCTCATTTTACTTAGACACAGATACACACACAGAGAGTAATTAGTTCACTGTTGGCTTACGTTTTCCAGAACACTTTTAAAGATCTCCTTACAGAAAGCAAATTTCTCAGTAATTCCCCACCAAGGTCTAATTGATTGACTTGTAGTCCCCAAGTCTACACTGTGGAAGGTTTTCTCCTATTAGAAATCATTCACTTTTCTAGGTGGCAGTACTAACTGGCAAATTGCTTAATTCCCACTGCATGAAAGAGAAAACTGTCCTTGATGAAAGTCAAACTCTTAATTGTGAGACATGCAAACCTGAATTTAATAGGAGATTTACCTACTAGGGACATTGTTCTTAGTTTTAAATAAGCAAAGTTCTACTGTAGGAAAAATTAGACATTTGGCCCACAGTAGAATTTTGCTGTTTTCAGGGTGATTCTTTATCACTTTCACAGATGGAGCATGGCTTCTTGGGGAGAGTAGGGAAAGGTGGAAGCAGTTACTCTGTGTTTTCATGAAGTTACAAAAGAAATTTGAGATAAAATTGGCACAGTGCATGTTTTTAATTCACCAGTTTTAAAGATAGTAAGGTTAGGTTCTGACTTTTTTCCTCTAGCCATACCAGTCATTTAAATTTCTTATTTGAATAAAGACTCTCAGGGGCACATACAGATCTCAGTCTGCATTTGAGATTCCCACTGACAGCAGTGGGAGATCTGTGTGCGTGAGCCAACAGTGGTTTATGGACCATAGTTATTTTGTGCCTTAAAGGCACAATATACTTCTGCCACTTAACATTTCATTTACATATTCATAGTAGACAGGGTTATTTAATTCTTTCCCGTAATAGTTCTTCAAGGCATGCAGGAGAGCAGAATAGCTGCTGTTATAGCGCCCTGTTGACCAAATCTACAGAGTGTCTTGGACCTGGTGATACTGAGTGGATACAGTGCCTAATTGGTGTTTGGACTTGGTGCTAAGCTAATATTCAGGCTCCTGTAGTGTAATGTGGGAGAGTGGGATATAACAGTCTTCAAGGCTGGGATACAACTACCTTCATGATCAGGTCTTATTCATACTGAGCACTGAAGAAAAGTGTTTAAATTGTGCTCTGGGTGCTTGTACATGTGCATGGTAATGTCCTTATTCCTGATTGAGAATCACAGACTAAAACCTCTTGTGTTAAGTTCTCATATCATTAAAAGCAGAAATGGGAATGCACCTTTCTTAGAAGGAAACTTGAAGGGATAGCAACAGTCCTCAAGTAGATGATGAGGCTCCCTGGGGATGTCAGCTTTTGTCAAGCTAGTCCATTCTCAGCTCTTGTCTCTCAGGAAGATCTTTGTTTGCTAGTACAGGGTCTGTTCTGCCTCGAAGGCATGCTTCACCGTTCCAGGTGAATCTGTGTCTTCTGCAGAGGAAGAAAAGAAGTGAGGATGTGTTTATAGATTTATAAATATTTGCAAGCTAAGGTCAACTAGAGAGAGAGAGAAGAGGAGCCTGATGCTGAAGTCAAAAGATTAGGGAACTTAGTTATGGCCCCAGGATCCCGTCTGCACTCCAAGGACTGCCTATGCAGTTTACATAAAATGGGCATTGCAGAAATTGAAATTTCAAGTGATATTTCCTATAATGGTTAGCAGCATCTGATTTTGCTGATTCATAGGGATTTCACTGATGTATTTCAAAATTGCTTTGAGGTAGAAAAATCTACATGGAATAGGAGCGCAGTATTTATTAAGGAGATACTTGTGGGCAGCTTCACATAATGGGCTCCCAGCTCTGCAAATATTATTCAGAACTGCTCTAAAATTACAAAGTGCCATTTTTATCACTGAGTTTGAGATATCCAAAATATCCCATCCAGACATCTTGTTTTCATTTGCTTGTAGGTTTTCAGGATATTGTCTTTAGGACTAGACCCTTTCATGCATGATGCAGACACATTTTGGATCTTAAGCTGAATGTTTTCATTATATTTTTGGCCTTTTATTTGACTAGATTGCAAAATTTGGTGACAGTGTTAATCAATGACATTAAGAAGAATATATTTTTTACATGTTCTAGTGACCTTTCCTTTGAAACATTTTTCTAGGGGTGGTGGAATTCTGTTGCTGAGTCACATTAGCAGAGAGAAGCTTTTCTCACTGATGGAAGTTGTAGAGTAGCAAAAAGCACATCAAAAAGCTGTTCGAGTTTTCAGACTATTGTTTTGTTGTTGATTAGTTTTGTTTTATTTTGTATTTTCATGCAATTCCGTGTGTTTTCCCTCTCCTTTTAAAATAGATTTCTGAACCCAAGTGTTGTTTCTATGAACTGTCATTAGAGAGAGAAAAAAAAGCTAGTTAATGGATTTGGCTGTGAAAGTCACAGAATTATGGAAAACAGAAATATTTATAGACAGACCTGCCAGAGAATTTGTTAAATAATAATGGAAAATTACAGACAGCAAGGTGATCTTGTTATCTTTGGTGCAGAATTAAATCAAGCAGCCGGCAAAATTTGTTTAACCTTTCCATGAAATTGTGCTGAATTACCTCAGACAGCAGCAATAACTCTTCACACCCTGTTTTTATTACCTAGTTTACCAAGTTATTGGTGAAGTTTCATGGAGACTGGAAGTACTGTTATTTAAATGAATGACCAACATGGTTAAAAAACTGAATTAATTTTTTTCTTCCTATTTTGATTGTGTGAGCCTTAGTAATACAGAAAGTATCTCCTTAGTACTGCAACTTAGCAGGCACTCCTTTTGTGGAAGAAAAACACAAAGAAAACCCTATAAATTAGTGAATGGTTTCTTTTTGGTGCAGCAGAATTTTTGTAAGACAATCCCCAGTTCATGGAAGAATTATTATCCATGACAAGTTTCCTCATACTAGGGCAGCCTGCTCAGATCCCAGCTGTACCATCTCCTTTGAAAGAGAAGAGGAGCTGCAGACCTAGATATTAGGAGCAGCCATTCTTCCTGCTCTTGGGGAGAAATGGCTAGGCATCAACTTTTCTGGACTAGCTGTTTTTAAGCTGAAGATGGGAACACTGCAGGCCCTCTGCGAAGCCCTGGGGAGCTCTTGGGTCTGTGTCATTCTTTCTTTAAATCTTGTGCTCTGCACTTTGTCAGAAGACCGACTTTGAAACAACCATTTGATAAGAGCACTTGTGCTTGGGATCCATTTCTGGAAGTGTTTGCATTAGTCCTGCCCTTTCAGGCAATGTTTATTTGCCTCTAATGATCAACTTCAGGGACCTGGGGACAGTGGGTCCAGAACCCTGTGGAACAGCAAAGCCTGAACATGGAGCCCCGAGGAGAGCCACACCTCAGGTAAAATACACAGTGTAAAGGCAAAAACCCAAAGCAAAAAGTGGAATCAAAGACTGGGAATATGATTACATCTCTGGTTGAGGCATTTCTCAAGCCCTTGGGGAAGTGAGACTTGTGGAAATATACAGTAAGTCTTTGCTTCTTGTAAGCATCCAGTCTAATGCTGAGGATGTGATTTTTGACTGCTGCTTGGCTAGTTTTCAAGAGATAACTATTGCATGTGTCTATTCTGATAAACAGCATTTATATTTCTTTGACTGTGACATATTCAGCTGCTGCCAGCCAGTAGATGAGGGAATATAAGTCTTGTTTTAGCCTCCCACTATGGCCTAAAGTGCAGTGCATTGAATTCATGCCACTCAGTGCAGCCCAGATAAAATATAAGAACAGTGAATGCATGTTAAAACAAAATATGTTTACAGCCAGTATTATTTGAGACAAAACTTGTCACTGACATAACATAAAGCTTCTCTCTGAGATGTCTTTTATCCAGCCCTTTCATCTTGTAAAATATAATTCAGTGTTTTCTTTTTTCCTAGTGAACAGATGATTGCATTAATTTAAAGAATAGCAGTTGGCACACCAGACATGCAAATGGAGCAAGTCTTTGGAGATGAAATAGGGAGAACTGATCAGATCAGTTAAAAGAACTTGATTTCATCCATTTAAGAAACTGCATTCCATTCACTAAATACAATCCTGTAACCACAGGTACTGTGTCTTCCATTCTCTACTGTACCAGCGTGCTTACAGATGGCTCGGGGCTGTGCTTCTGTAATCCCTGAGGTTGTCTTCAGTGCTGTAGAAATACATATATTATTTAAACAAAGTGGAAAGTTTTCAACTTACTTTTATTCTATGTAATTGCTGCCTTGAATGAGCACAGTTTAATGAGGAATGCATATTATACTGGTCCAAGTCACAGAATCACAGGGGCTGGAAGGGACCTCAAGAGATCATCGAGTCCAACACTCCTGCTAAAGCGGGTACCCTACAATAGGTCACACAGCTGGGCATCCAGATTGGACAAATTGACAGGTTTTACTGATTTTCCTGGGAAAAACTAGTGCATCTAGAATATGCCTTTTTTTTTTTTAAACCCTCCTTTAAATGTTTTGCTTATGTGAGGAAAAATCTACATTTTGTGGGAATCATCACCATGCTAAGTGTATATAGTAGAAGGAATGTCCTGCTGGGGACACATCTGTTAGCTAAATAAGAAAGGAGATACACGGTGATGCCTATTCTACTGCAGCATACTGTAAACATATAACACAGTTAACAATTAAAGCTAATTAGCTGCATTTCACTCATAGGTTATCAGAAAGAATAAAAACCTAAAATTATAAAAAGCTCAATAACAAACTTATTAGGAGAAAATATTTGTAACAAAGAATACCCATTTCTTTCTGATTTTCTTTCTTCATTCTCCTGTTCTGCAAAAGAGAAAGAAAACAATTCCTTGGCCATTGTGAAGCACAGTAAGACTCACCAGCTGAAACTGTGTTGTTACTGCTGTAGTTCCATCAAGTAATTATTGTCACCTGAAGTTGATTGAGTGCTGGTGGTGAACAGTGGGACTGGATGTATTTATTAAGTATCTCATACATCACCCTCTGAACTCTTTAGAAATAATGTATTGAATGAAGGAGAGACAGAGGTGGGGATTGTTCAGCTTTGAGGAGGGCAGCAGGTGAAGAGAGGGATCCAGTTGTTGTCCTCTGCTATTTTTATGGGGCTCAAGAGAAGATGGAGCCACGCTTTTCTTGGAGAAGCAAAGTGTAAGGATAAGGGGCAAAAAGCACAAGCTGCAGCAACAGAAATTTTGATTTGAAGTCAGGGAAAATATCTTTCTTGGTAGCAGTGATTATGAACTGGAACTGGGGCATAGAAATATTGCTTAGAGATCTTTATCCTTGGAGTGATTCAAAGTGTGGGAGGGCTCTGAGCCTTGATGCCATGTTGTAATGTTTCTGTTTGAGCCACTCTAATATTTGCTCGAAAAAGGATTAATCAGCTGAATTCTATGGGCAGCTTCTTTTTGCTGTATGAAATTAGGAGAAATGTAGCTGTTGTGTGTGTGGGGAAAGGAGTTCTGTAATTGAAGCCTGTATGTAGTGCATATGTGGAAGATGTTCAGTTTAGAAGTCCTGTCTCTGTTATTTCCTCATCTAAGAGTGTTTCACTTTGTCTTCTTTGTGCTCTGAGGTACTTCACAGCAAACTCATGTTAAGTTGTGATGGGAGTGGTTTTTGAGCTCATACTGGGGAAAAGAGATTGAAGTGTGTAATTCTTCTGATCTAGAATGTTACTGACAATCTTCCAAACTCTTCAATTCATTCAGGTGTGAGTAATTTTGTTTGCTGTAAAGCCCAAGTCTTTGTGCCTGTCTGATGACAGTGCACTGATTAAACAAAAGAGTCATAAAGATTACAGAGATGAGGCTAAATTTTCGGTAAAGTGAAGTGCTTAAATAATTACCACATCTCACAAGTAGATTTCAAGCAACAGACCTGAGTCACACTTGTGTATTAAATAATTACCTACATCACTTAGCAATCACTGCAACTTTTTGCCAATAGTGCTTTGTGTAAAGAAAATGAGTGCTAAGAACTACATCAAATAGGGTCCTAATGCATCCTAATTGACAATCATTTTTGAAGTTCAATAACCTCCTTTCAGAAACGTGATGATTTCATACTCTGCTTTGTAAACTCTTTGAGTTTATAACTTATGAATAATTTCATTTCAGTTGTAAGGTGTTTTGTTTTTTTTTTTTAAAAAAACAAGAAATTACAGTTTTCACATTTGACAAAATCAATGTGTAGCTGTTGGAGTTATTTGTGAGAATTAAATGTCATTATTATGCTTTTCCTTTTTATGCGTAACACCATCTGTTTAGTAAACATCAGAGATTGATTGATATGAATCTTAGAAAGTTCATAATGGCAACAAAATAACACATGAAGAATTAGATAAGAACGAGTCATTAAAATGGCCTATAAAAGGACAACCATCTGTAGCACTAAAATAATCTTTCTATTGATGATGGTATTAAATTTCTGTCAGTGACAATTCTGGATTTACAGCATAAGTCGTAATCATATCAGCTAAATAATTGAAATGTATTTTTTCTAGTTAGTGAATATTCCTTTTTCTCTATTACCCATTTGAAGAAACATAATTTACACAAAATATATGTGCATATACTTAAAATTGACTTGTATATTATCTCCCAAGCCCACAAAAAGTTCATTAAAAATTATATGCAACTCTAAGCCTGGGGAAAATAAATTTTATGTTTATAGAGAAGATGTCTAATGCTCTTTGTTACTGTGAAAATCTTAACAGTAGGCCTGCAGAGTCCAGAATGCTGAGGACACAGTTTCAGGTAGAGATTTAATATCATAGAATCACATCATTGAATCGTATCACAGAATCATAGAATGGCCTGGGTTGAAAAGGACCACAATGATCATCTAGTTTCAACCCCCCTGCTATGTGCCAGACCAGGCTGCCCAGAGCCACATCCAGTCTGGCCTTGAATGCCTCCAGGCATGGGGCATCCACAACCTACTTGGGCATCCTGTTCCAGTGCATCACCACTCTCTGAGTGAAAAACTTCTTCCTAATATCTAACCTAAACCTCTCCTGCCTTAATTTAAAACCATTCCCCCTTGTTCTGTCACTATCTGAGAGAGGCCAATGGATATTTTTTGGGCTCCTCCACAGGTTGCATGAAGAGATCTGCTCCATGCGGTACCCCGTATGCTGCAGGAGGACAGCTTGCTCCCCCATGGGTCTCTCCTATGCTGCAGGGAACTGCTGCTTGGCACCTAAAGCACCTCCTGCCCTCCTCCTGTCCTGACCTCGGGGGATGCAGTGACCACTCCTGCAGCCACCCCACTGCTGACACCTCACCAGTGCAACAGGATGGTGGGGTCACCTCGATTGATTTGTGTCTTTCTGGAGTTGTCCCCTCCCTGAAAGATCAGTCCTGCTGGGAGTTGATTTAATTCCTTTTAGGTGAATATTTATGATCTTAAACTTAAAGCAACCCTTGCAATTCACTGTCGATGCAAAAAGGAGTTCACTGAATAGAAAGTATTACCTTTACTTCTTTTATTAGGCATATAGTTAAAGCTTTTCATCTCCAAAGTACTTTAAAAATGCTAATTAACCTTCACAAAACTTCCCTCCCCTTAATGGTAGGTGGCACATGAATGACTCTCTGCAACATTATAATCCGGCCGTTTTAGTAATTAGTTTTGAAGTATAGCACAGTAACTAATTAGAAAATTCTGCAACTACTGGGCACCTGTTGGCTACAAAAACCTGGGAACTATCCAAAAATGTCACATAATTTCAAGTGATGTAGTTGTGTACCTCATGGAGTAATTAATTCTTCTTGTGCCCTGACACAGGTGTCTGGGAGTAATGCTGAAAGAGATCCTTAAAAGGGTTTGGTGTTTTTTTTTCTTTTTTTTCTGTCTTTGTTTTCTTTCTTTCTTTTTCTTTTTTTTTTTCCCTCCCCCTGGGCTTTTTTTTCTTGTTGAAGAGTTTTAAGGCTGTGGAACTGGAGGGATGTGCCAAGCAGCAGTGGATTTTATTAATTGCATGTATTGTACACAAGGAAAGGTGTGGCCAAAACCTTTGACTAACTGCTGAGAGAGTGAGCTAGCATCACAGTCAGTCAGAGCCTTCTTGCTTGTCCTGATCTGTATCACATACCTGTTGTTTTTTTCCAAGCAAAATAGCTTGGTGAATCTTGGAACAAATAGTGAATACATAGAGCATGTGCATGTCTGCATGCGCATGTTTATTTGCATATGAAAAAGTACTTCACCCCGTTCATTCTTGCTACCAAGCATAATCTTTGCTTCTGAAATGAATGATATTTTTCAAATCATGCATTCTTGCCAAACCACAGAGCTCTGATTTCTGTAGGTCAGAAGTCCATTTGAACTGATTAATCAATATCCTTCTTTATGTGACATAAGTTTAGTAAAGGAAAAAAAATCTCAGATCAAATAATTCTAGCTCTACAATATATCACAAGCAATCATTCATGTATGCATCTATCTATCTGTCCATCTATCTATCTATTTGAGGGAGGAGGGAGATCTTTAAAGAGAATAGACTTTTCTATTGCGCTTTTTATGTTTTCTGCTCCATGTAAAACCAAGAAAAGAACTACCTTAACCTGGAAATCAGATGTTTCACTTCATCAAATTGGTTTTCTGCAGTGTCACATTTCTCTTGTCTTTTTGACACTTATAGAGTCAGTGATGCTGTGATTTTTAATAGTTTCACTTTTGTATAGCAGGCTTGTAATAGTTTATAAAACACACTCTATTGTGCAGATAACAGGGTGAATTCCAGTTACTTCCCATGGCTGGGATGATTAAATTGATTGCCCTTACCCACATTAAGGTATTGCGTTGAGTTACTGCCTCAACAAAGGGTAAAACCATTTATAGTGCTTACAAATATGTGACGAGATATATGGCACTGGAAGAAGTTGCCTAGTGATGTAGTTGATGCCCCATCCCTGGGGACTTTCAAGATGAGGCTGGATAAGGCCCTGGGCAACCCGATCTAGCTGTGGTGTCCTTGCTCATTGCAGATGAGTTGGCCAAGACGGCCCTCAGAGGTCTCTTCTAACTCTTAAGGATTCTATGATTCTATGATCCTATATGAGAATACAGTTTATTGTATTTTTTCTTGCTTAGTTTAGTAACCACATTCTTTAGTTCTCACCTACTATGACTACACTAATTTAATGCTGTTGAATTGTGGTTGATCTTAACAGTAAACTTTCGCATAGAATTTAGTGCTTTAATATTAGTAATGAATTCAGTATTGGATTTTTCTAAGCACTCACTGGATGAGCGAGCCAATAAATTAAGAGCTGGTTAGTGTAGTTCTCTGGCAGTGGCTTTTTGAAGGGTTCACTGGAGGTGGTTTTTAGAGAAGAGTTTAAAGCAGGTAAGGTGGATTCTTTTCCTTTCGTGTTTCTCTCCTTTCCTTCGACAAGCTGAATTATTTAGGAAGTTGGCTGAAGAGGACAGGATGACAGCAGTAGCTCTTCCTTAAGAAAATAAATAATTTTAGAATCTGTGAAATCAACTGGAACCACTGTTAATTCAGAACATAAATTCTCATAGTACCCTCACGATACATATATGTCTTATTTTTTGGATGCCATTTTTTTCTATTCATTCCTAAGTTTCAGTTATAACTGTGATAGAAATGACTTAAATTTATTTTGTATTGTTTTGTAAGCTAGATTGACCCATTATCTATAATAGTTGTGTGTTTAATGAATTTTGCCAGATGACAACTACATTTTTTGAGAAAAATGCATTTTATTTCCTGAGAATCTGTGTCCTATCAGTGATAGGATTGATAATCTTGATTGATTTATTTGCATGATAATCTGCTCTTATTTAAAAATCCATATGATCCATAAGTTAATTTATATAATGCTGGTGGGTCCCAATGCTTTCTTTTTTTTTTTTTTTTTTTTTTTTTTAAATATTGTAAATGATGCTTAGTTATATCCTGTCTTATTTACAGTACTAACAATGGGGGTAGGACTCGCTGGCACCTGCGGACAGTGCTCAGCCTGTAATCTCAGGTCATATACAGAAGTTTCTCATGTTTTGTGTGAAGTGATTTCCACAGTGTTCTCCTTGGCAGAATCACAGATACTTCTGATATGGTAGATCTTGACAGTGCAACAGCCTGAATTGGCTGATTCTTGTCTGATAAGTAATCCTGTAGCATTTATGAGCACAAATAAAAGTTTAAAGTATTTCTTATTAATTCACAGCTGGTGGTATATTTACAAATATGAAGCTTATTATATTTTAATTAATTGTTTTGGTGATGTGTAAGTTAATGGAAAATTATGTATTTGTTCTCCAGCAATGAGCCCGTAGCTCTAATCAAACAATTCATGACATTCCTCATCTGTTTTTCTACAAATTTTCATGGAGCTCTGCAGGCTCTGAATTTGTTATTTCAAATGTGTGCAGTCCTTTCTCTGGCAGAGATGTGCCCGGAGGTCACTGTGACCTGTGCTCCATCCTGCCCTGCATTTGCTTGCTCTAGACGCTGCTATCTGTGCAAATATGCAGGTGCTGACACTCTGCACATCTGTGAGAACTTTATTTTCTTTTATTATGTTATTCAGAGGAAAGGAATAATCTGCATTGGCCTGAGGGCAAATTTACTGAATAGGGTGTGATCAAAATAGGTCACTTGCTTGCTCGCTTCTTTCATATTTTTCTAGTTTTATTTATATAAAGACCCTGGGGCATTCTTGCACAGGCTGAGGCCCCAGATGTACCCACCAGTTGTCTTGAGACAACAAACATCGAGACTGAAATCTGATGGGGATTGCCTCAGGCAGCTGCATGCAAACCTGGCAGTGCCAAGCAGGGCTTTCCTCGCCCCAGGCAGATCCTGCCCTCACCTACAGCATAGCCTAGCCAAGCAGCTGCATCATGGGGTAGCGGGTTTACTCCTGGCTGTTGTTGTTTTCCAAAGATGTAGATGTAGCAGACTGAATTTATTTCTTATAACTTAATTCCAAACGAACAAACAACCCCTTCGTACTCTATGGGTTTATGGCAGGGCAGGTGTGAAGAGTGAAAGGTTGCATCATCCCTAACTGATTGGGGCAGTTCTCTTGCTGGTAGCAAAATCAGTGTTTGATTTGCTGGGCTAATGTGGGTTCATAAGGAACTTTTATACATGTCATGAAAATTTCAGAAAGCACTGTCTTAAGCTCAGGCTTCATCGATTTGTTTGGGTAACACTCTAGTTGTTTGAACTCAGCTACAAGACTTTTCTGCTCTGGAGACCTCTTTGGACTTAAAAACATCAATTCCATGAACTCTTATAAAATTTGTTGTTTTGGAATTTTAAGTGAATCCAAATTGTTCTGCTACTTGTAGAAAGCCTGTAACTTAATGCTCTACAACAGCACATAGATATGTCTTAGGAACACCAATGCCTTCTTCTCCAAACAGATTTCTGTGCTTGCTAGGTAGGAAGGTCTCTGTCACATATTAAGCATTGTTCTGGTTTGGGTATCTTGGGTATCTTTTTTATCTTTTTTTTTTTCCTTTCAACTAGTTGGTGCACACACTCATGCATGCAGCAAATCTTACCAAAATAAGTGGCAAGAATCCCAGATATGTAAGATTTGACCCAAACTATCCACAGCAAGGATACGTAGACTTCCAATTAATTTCTAGTGCTTATCACAGTGTATAATGAGTGCTCATCTGCTCAAGGAGCATTAGGTCTGGTGTAAGGCTGCTACATGTAAAGGTGTAGGAGAAAAGTTATAGATTTTTATGTTTTAAGTGATAATGGGTCTAAGGAATGTGACAAGCATCTTTGAGTCATGGCAATATTTTAACAGGATAGAACTGAAAGCCATTTAAATTTTCTATTTTGTTTTCAGAGTAAATCTGACAATTTTTGAGCTGAACACCTTTTCCAATCTAGCTCTGATTATAAGACTACTGAAAGAGAGCTTTGTAATGGGAATTGATTGCAGCTTTAACTCCAGAGCCGTTATTTCCTTCCCCTTATGTCTGTGCTCCTTCCTTCAGTATACTCTTTATTAAATCATTCCATCATGCTTTTTGTTTGATTCAGGCACAGTTGTGCAACTGCTGGCCCATAGCAAAACAGTTGCAGCACAGGTGATGTTGGGAGCACAACAGTTCCTCTCTGACAGTCAGCTGTTCTGTGTTTTTGATGTCTGGAGGACAGCTTTCTTTATTTCATTAGATATGAGGTGGTCCAGAAAATTAAAGGCGTTGACAATTCTAAGCAGCTGATTGTAGGCTAGAGTTATTAGTCCTTGTAGTTTCGTGACAGCAACAATAGTTTAAATTTTTTAAAGATTCAGAAAAACAACGATAATCCAGGTAGAGCATGTAGTAGATAATGAAATGAGAAAAGATTTTATGCAAATAATATTCTTTATTCCTTTTCCCCCTAGATAGACTAAATTAGATTTAAAAATCATCATGCAAAGCAATATTCACTGTCCCTTCTTAGAGAAAAGGAATATATCAAGATGGAGTGGAACTACTATCACAGTGTTCTGCAAATCTCATTCTGCTTTTTTGAAGCCAAGCACACACAGGAGAGCAGGAACAACCAACTGACTTGAGAAGGACAGGCTCAGATGCTGTTTATTTCTTGTCTTGCTGTCTGATCAGCCACTCTCCAACCTGATGAATGGGTACAGAATTTGGACTAACAAAGGCACAACTTTTAGCTGCATTTCTCATTCTGTCTTTTTTAACAGCTGCAAAAGATGTTGTTTTGGCTGCTTAAACCTGAGACACAAGCAGAGAGTAAGACAGTAGGAGATGCAAAAGGGAATGGGAATAGCTGCTGCAGTAAATAAATATAATGCTCAAGAACGTTTATTCATGTTTCTAGAAATGAATTTGCCATAGGGGCAGACTCTTAGCATGTTTCTGTACCCTTTGTATGGCATACTGGAAATGCTTTGTTTTGCTATGGAAGTCTGCTTGTTCCTGCAGTGCTGTGTGTTTTGAGGGTTTTTTTGTTCGTTTGTTTGTTGGGGTTTTTTTAAATGTTTTTATTTTGTTTTCTTCTGCTTCTTTACACAAAATGCCCATAGTTTTCTGTCCTTACTTTCAGGCACCCTTGCGTGTAACCTTGTCTTTACCCTCAGTTATGAACTTCTTTATGCTGTGCGCTTAGGCACAGTGTGTTGACCACAAGTCTTGAGGACTCCTGAACCAAAGGAATCAGATACAGCAGTCTCTAAGCTTCACTCCTGCTTTTGTTATGGATGTAATATATTTGTAAACATGTTTCTTAACTTACTTCAAAACATGTTTGTTCTGCCTCATTTATTTGCAGATAACTTACTGTCTGTTGGATCTTTAGCTTCTTGTTCTAATGATTGCTTTGAAATATTATTTTAATGAACCTATGAAACATATCATTGTATTCTTTTTTTTTTTCTTTTGTGGTTGGACTGCTAATGATACTCATCCATTAAGTAAATGGTTTTGTAAGCAATGCAAATGTAATAAATAAAGTTAGTCAGTTGTTTTTTACCACTTTTCTGCTGATAGGCATACCACATGCTGGGGAGGTAATGTCTCATGACCAAAATAGTTCAGTTTGTAGGAGGACCAGGAATCATCGTATTTAGATTCAGTCGAAGAGCTTCAGAGAACATCATGAACTACAACTTACATACACTGGCGTTTAAAATTTTTTAATCTGATTGCAATGTAAGTTTAAATTTAGTAGTATCTGAAGCATCGTGGTTGGTTTAGGTCTCACATTAACTAGTCTTTGGTGGAAATACTGGAACTGAATTATATACATATATATAAAATATAATATCGGAAGACCTCATTGCGGTCTTCCAGTATTTGAAGGGAGCATATAAACAGGAGGGGGAATGACTGTTTGCATGGGTGGATAGTGATAGGACAAGAGGTATGTTTTTAAACTAAGACAGGAGAGGTTTAGGTTAGATATTAGGAGGAAGTTTTTCACTCAGAGGGTGATGACGCACTGGAACAGGTTGCCCAAGGAAGTTGTGAATGCCCCATGCCTGAAGGCATTCATCGCCAGGCTGGACGTGGCTCTGGGCATCCTGGTCTGGTGGTTGGCGACCCTGCACATAGCAGGGGGGTTTGAAACAAGATGATCATTGTGGTCCTTTTCAACCCAGGCCATTCTATGATTCTATGATTATATATATGTAATTATATCGTGTTGCTTGAAGCCATCTCTGAAAAGAGGTGCTCCAGCTACTGAATCTGAGGGCTCTGAAATGTGGGAAGCATTTCCTTGAGTGAACAAGAAGGGCCGTGTGAGTGGGAGAAGAAGTTAGTGCAGTGAGAAACTGCCATATTTGCCACAGGCAAATTTGGAACTGTCTTTTCCAACAGTAAATAGCGATGGTGGTATTTTGTCTCACAGGTGAGTTTGGAGCTTATTTCATTAATGCTGTCATGTGGCAAATAAGGACTTACAACAAATATTGTTAAAGCAAATTACTTAGCAAGATTGTATATTTAAAAGAATAAAAAGTGTACTCAGAGTTATTTATAACCCAAGGAGGTCTGCAAGATAGATGAAGGCACCGATTTCAATGGTTACTGCCCATCTTGAACTGCTGAGAATGAGTCTGAGACCTTCACTGGCGGATGCCAACAGTCTTACTTCAGCGTGTGGCAGTGGTTCTTACTCATTCCTCTGAAGCATCTAGTGGGGGTCATCAATGCAAATTACATACTGGAAGGATGGTGAAACAGAGACAACCTGGCACATTCTCATCCCACACCTTATAAATGGGTATAAATAACATCACTTCTTTTGACTCACAGGAGTTAGCATTACAGCTACAGGTAATTCTGTTTAAAGTAAATGAGCAAGCAGTAGCAAGCTAGTTACAAAAGTATTCAAATGATTCTAGCTTTCCGGTGCCTTACTTTAACTTTTCTATGAGGAGGACACAAGGTGGAAGGTGGAGATGAATATTTAGAGCAGAACCATAGTCTCTGCCATCCTAAATGGGGAATTTTTTTTAGTGGAGGGAGAAGGGGTTTTTTTATTCACAAGAGATCAATAGGAAATGTCACTGTGCAAAGCTTTTAGGGTTGTGCCAACAGCATAAAAAATCAAACTGGTTATAACTCATAAATTAGACATTTGCTTGAACTACTACAGATGATTCCCTAATAAGACTCATGTCTCGTTTTATTTTTCATATATTTTAATTCTCCAAGGGTATCAGAAATATTTAACTTACAGGTGTGAAATATAATCAAACTTCATCATGAGAAGGCCAGGTTTAGCCACGCATATGGAAATGCCATAATATTTTAGCAGGTAATTATAACTAGATAATTTAGGTTGAAGGGATAGGTCAGAAGTCTTCTCTGAAATGTTATTAATTCACTGAAAAAATGAGAGTTACTAGAAAAATTATTATTTTATCTCTCTCTGAGAAGTAGTGCCTTTACACTGCTCTAAGTGGTTCGTGAAGACTTCTGCCAGGCAGCACAAGCGAGGGTTCATTTCCCTCAAGAATTTGGAGACAGCTGCCACTAAGGATAAAAAATGAATTTACTGTTTTATAAGTTCTTCCACAATCACTGCTAATTTGAAGCAGATAATGGCAACCATTGCCGGCAAGCATGCTTCAACTGCCCCAGCTTTTTTCTTTTTTTACTAGCATTTTAAAATGATTGCCTCAGGCATTTATTCAGAGAAGGAAGTACAGAGGTGATAGAAAATGGAGATTTTCATATGACTTCCACACGTTAAGATGATTTGGGAAAATTATCCCATTTTCTAAATGTCCCACCATCATGAAATGCACAAAAGATTAGGATTTACTTTGATTGAATGGCATTTTTCTTAGGCTTTGACTGTGTTCTGAACTCTACTAAGTAGTCTGCTTGACTGGGGACTGAAGTACAGTGCAGGCTGCGGTTGCTAGGTTGAAGTTTTGGTTTATGAAGAATTTATTGTTAAAACATCCTTCTTCAATGCAAGGAAGTAGATATTGTCTTAATGAAGCAATATACTGGTTCAAAGTGTTTTTTTCACTTATTTTCTACAAGTTAATTAGATTTATATGCTGTTCTCAAATATCTGTATCTTTCAGTAGAGAAAGAAAATTAAGTGAAGTTAAAATAGGTTTAATAGTTTTCTTGCGTACAGCAAGGAGATGCTAGGTCCTGGGTAGGAAGTTCTGTTCAAACATGTGGAAGAACTTTCCGGTAAGAGTGACGGAGCAATGGAACAGGTTGCCCATGAAGGCTGTAGAATCTCCTTCTATGGAGACATTCAAGAACCATCTGGATGCCCACCTGTGCGACCTATTGTAGGGTACCTGTTTTAGCAGGGGGGTTGGACTCGATGATCTCTTGAGGTTCCTTCCAACCCCTGCGATTCAGTGATTCTATATCCTGGTAGGAAGGAGAAATCATTCAGGGTTGTGTCAAGGTACACAGCTGCAGAACAAGCTCATACTGCAGAAGATTTTGACTGGTTAAGAGATATTTGGATTCACTTGGAAAGCAGTACTATCCCAGGTGCTGCATTAATAATGGAGAAGTGTCCAAATCACTGGACGCTGGAATCATGCTGGATTCAAACATCTCTGTAAAGAAGTATCAAATAGAGAATGTTGAGATACCACTGATCACTTTTTGCTTTAGCTTTTAGAATGACCATATTCTTCTGAATCGATGTAAATACAGGTGCATAGCTGCAGAAGTTCAGCGTTTCTAATAAACTGGTATGCATGAATAGAAGATAATAAACACACTTCACTGAAGACCTTTCCTAAATGATGATTAATTACTCTTTTAAAGGATTTTTTTCTAGAGATATGCCGAACTACTCAGCAGTGATTTGAAGTTGGCAGACCATGGACTCTTTCCCGTCTGCCCTTCTGCTGCTGGCCAGCTTTTGTTGGAACATTACAGTTATCCCATTTGGAAATGAAATGGGAAATGTTGTCCTTTAAATTTTAGCTGTCTTATCAAATTAGGTCAGACTTTACAGTGTGTCATAACACAAAGTGATGCAGCATGTTATAAACACGGCTGATAAAGGTGTATGCATTATATTGCCAGTTGTACATTTTTTTGAGAATGAAAGTGTCTTCTTATAAATCTTCATTGGATTCATAGCTCTTCTGAAAAGATGAACAGTGGGAATTACTGTGTTCTGCAATGTTGCAAATCACTTGTGTTGTTTGACTTTTCTGTTGAAAAATCTAATGCAGTCAACAGCACCAGTTTTCTAAGGAGGACTGAGGTCTGCACAGAGCACTGAGTCACTTCATAAAATAATTTTTGTGCAGCAAAGTTCAACATAACACTGTTGGAAAACCCAGAAATGTTGCAGGCAGTTTTACTGGTTTACTGACTTTCAAAAATGATTAAATTTCATTCAAATGGGTGAGGAAAAGGTAGGCTTTTGTCTTGCTTGTTCACAGAAGGTAGTGCAGGAGAACTCCAGCCATTACACAAAATGAGGTATTGTATTAACAGTCTGTTAGACCAATCTGCCAGGCATGCTGGCAGGAGAAACACATAATACTGCACTTCTGAGGCTGCCAGTTCTTTTGCAGAAGTCATTCAGTGTGTCAAACCTGGACAAAGGAATTTATGGGAAAGTATGTTATATATATCATATATGCAAATGACACACACGTATATGTAACACATATATGTGTGTCTGTGTATAAAAGTGTATCCTGTTCTACTCTCCTTTAAGCATCCATCAGAAAAACGGATTTATGTTTATCTAGAAATATTTTGACTGTTCTGCACAGAAGACTCTATTATACAGTTGATCATGGCGAAGAAAGTATTGTTGCTTCTTAGCTCACCTAGATATGAATATGAAGTGTGAGATGCATATTAAAAAAAAAGTCTGAATGACATGCAGTACTTGAAGCACACTATACTGATATTAGTCTTCTGCTAATGTGAGAAATCACTAGATGTAATCATAGTTCTTGCTTTTACTAGTTGGAGTTCTCTGTTAAAGACCAGACACCATGCTGCGTGCTGCAAAATCACAGGTATTTTCTGCAATCATCAGCTGACCAGGAATACATAGTGCAAGAGGCAACGACTGAACGGAAGTTTACAAAGACGTACCAAGAGCAGTGGGAGAAAATCTGTCAGCATGATTGCTGATGCTCTCAGTGTACCTAAAATCTGGAGTGTATAACACTGTCTGTCCAGAAAAATTGAATGAATGGATGAGCTTCACCTTGTCCATCTTGGGTGCTTCCAGATGACCATCCACACATACTCTCTGTTTCATGTCTAGCAGTGAACAGCACAATGCTCTGGATTAAGCTGCTTGAGGTGCAGCTGAAAATTGAAAGCCTGTTTGCTTGTGTGTCATGGTAGTTTAGATAAATTTGGAATATAACGTGACAGGGTTCAGAGAAAGACCAGATAAAGAAGTTCTAGTTAACAGCCTCTTTATCACTTAATCCTGTGATAAACCAGCAACTTGACTTTCACTGCTGTAGGTCAGGTTGCTGAGTGTGTAATGGCTGCTCTGTTTGCTTGGCTACAACAGGCACTTTACTGTAGCTGCTGCTGTAATGGGTTGATGGCTAGCATTACTGCCAATGGGGAATGCAAATGAGTGCTTATGAATCAGGAAACCCTGTGTGTGTACACCCGTGTTCCATGCATTTTTCCACAGCATTCATCCACAGTGGACTAGGAAATTGCGTAACAGTTTTCATTTGTTTTTAACTTTGTATTATAACAGCAGAGTATATTCTCTCTTTTCCTCTTTAGCCCAGTTATAAAATGAAGAAGCCACCCAGAGAAATGCCTATTATTATTTGTATCACGTTAAAGTAAAATGGTCCAAATCAGATGTTTCTTTCATCACATTTAAATGCCTAAAAGGAGGTTAGCTCCTGGTTTGAAAATCGTACCATGTAAAAAGACAAAATCCACAAAGACTGTGAGAGGAAAAGGCAAATCTAAAGAGTGAACAAACTTGGTCAGTGCTAAAAAGCAGATTCAAGACCTTCATGACTTAAGTTAAAGGAAAGTTCTTCTCCCAAAGGCTTGAATGTAGTGAATTTATTTTGTTTCCATGCAAATCAAAGGAATTAGAAGCAACATTTGCTTGAACTCAACTCATTTGGCTCAGGATGTGCTTGGTTCTTGATTGTTGTTTCCACTGACGTTTCAGTTTCTTACACAGTGAACAGCCTTCATGGGCAGTCCTGAGAGCTTCATTCTGTCAGCAAACTTTAGTTCTTGATGGCTTGGAAACCTCTTGTAAGAGACTGGAAATTGTTCTTTGCTCTCACCCACTGAGGAGGGAATTGAACCTTTGTGACCTTGTCCAAGCCGAATATCTTGACTACTGGGCTGTTCATTGAAGGAAATCGCAAGTTGATCATTTAGCAGTTTTGTGCTTTTAGCTTTGAAGAGTTTTTCTGCAGGTGATATTATTAGAGATGTTTTATCTGTGTGTGCAAAAGATGTGGCAGTGATTCAAACGACACTGCTCAGTGAACTCCCCAAGACTAATTCTCCCTGGCTCTAGTTTTTACAAGATCTGACTGGTACATAGGACAGACAGGTTGCAAAGATAACAGTGTGCAAGTCCGCTTAGGCTATAAAGTACATTTCTGTATTTATTTCAAATGGTTGAAAATTTCTAGCATTTGTACTGCTGAGATTTCCAAGTGGATTCACTCCCTTTTGTAGCTTTGCATACCAATGCATTCCTTAATAGATTCAATGACAAACAAGCAAAGACCCATGTCATGTCTGTGGATCCATGACTGGTTAAGATAAATATGCATAATCCAAGTAAGCTAAAACTGAAAAGATTTTGAAACAAGTGAAATTGTGCTTGAACTGCAATTGAAATATTTGTGTGAAAAATCACAAGGAGTGTAACTCATCTGGTTAGACTACGCTTGCTTCAGCTGATTGGCAGTGTGCTGCTATGTTTTTGTGTGTGTGTTCTTTTGTTTTGGATTTTGTTTTTAATGAGAAAAATGTCTGCTAATCATAGTAAAATCCCTGTTCTTAGACATTCCACAGGGTGTAACAATTTACCAAAGTTACGAGGAATAATGAGTAGTAAAGAGAAATGGAACATCCTCTTCTTGGGGAAGCTATCAGTGGATGGTAGCAAAGATCCAGGGGCCGTCCTGGGCACATCTGTTCAGCAGTGCAGTTAATTTCAGCTGTTCACACTTTGACTTACAGCTGTTAAGAAACAGAGAATCATCTTTTGCTGTGTTGGTTACAGATAGTGGTGCTGGGTTTTTTTTTTTTTTTTTTTTTTCTTCATGCTGATAGGATTTTTCTTCTTACTGTGAGCCATTAAGAGAGAGAAGAACATTGTAAGAAGCTGCCGAGATTTGATGTGGGCTGTTAAGAGAGTTTTTGTTGTGCTGTGGTGCTTGGGTAGAGGTGAATGTTGAGGGAGTCACAGAGCTTCTAGAGAACAAACGCGTGCAAAACAAGCTGGACTTGGAGAGAAGGTGTCTAACTGTAATGCTGAAAATGTTTGGAAGTTACAGAATGCAGACAGCACAGGATTTAGCAGGGCTTGTAATTCAGTGTCTTGAATGCCTGTTAGGGAGATCACGAGTACATTTTTGTTTCCTACTATAGGGAAAGGTGATTGAAAATATGAGATAGGCTTAAATGCACCTATATTTTCCATCCAAATATAACGACCTTGTAGAATATTTGCTTTAAAACCATTGCAAACGTAATCCTGACTTAGATTCTCTGATTTTCCACTGAGATGTTTTACCTATATGTGGACTATTTACTCTTCTAGGACATTCTCCCCCTGCGGCTGTCTAAGCTGTTAGTTGGGAAGAAAGGATTTAAGAGAACTGCTTTTTCCTATATTGTTTACTCTTTTCAGTTTTGTTCTAATTCAGCATTTGTGTGAATTACCAGGAGGAAGCAATGTGTGGCAAACTGCCAGCTCCACACAGCCAAGCTTCAAAACTTTTGTAAAAGATCTTGTTTTTTTTTTTTCTCTTCCGGAGACACAAAAGAGAGAAAAGCAACAGAATCTGGCAGTTCTGGGAGAGAGCCAGCAGAAGCTCCAGGGAAGGGTTTTGCTCATCTTTCATTGCATTCTACAGTGTTGCTTTTGCTTTCTCTTGACATTAGTTTCTTTTTCTTTGGTTAATTCATGCTGGCCCTAAGCAAGTGTTTATCACTCAATGTGATCAGGCCTTTTATGAGCAGTATTACTCACAAGCTGGAGCTATATGCCCTACATGCATGATCATTACCAAGACAAACCTGATCCATACTATTTTTTCCACAAATAAAAAGCATTTTGTGCACTTTCTGAGCCCAGAATCGGTGTCATAGTCCAAAGTGGATATCTCAACATAATTATTACTTTTTTAATCTGTTCCATTTATCATATTATAAGGCCACAAACCAGTTCAGAACTTAATCATCTCTAAAGTCTGCTGCCGTGGAGAATTTATAGATCACCACATATGCAAATAGTGAGTCCAGAAAAAAATACACTTTCCTTTTTATTTCCTCTGCATCTGAGATATAGTTATGCTGTGTGTTTCTGAGCCTGAAATGAACGTAAAACAGAATTAGAGTGTTTAATAAGCACATCTGAACTCTACTGAGTAGGAGGGAAAAAGCCAGAAGACCGTTTTTGCCCTGCCACATCTGGTGTTAGGGATTTATAGGATGGCATTATCCAATTAGGTAGCTGTCAGGAAAGGCTGTACTTGTATATGCAGGTTGTAGACAGAATCTTGTAATACCCCAAAATTACTAAAGCCCCTTTTAAAAGCTCTGAGTTTCATAAGGGGAATGACGCCCTTTGTCATACGTTCAGTCTGAACCGTTTTAATCAAGGTTGAGGGGAAATCCAACCCTTCCAGAATAAGAGAATGGAAAGGGTGTCATGAAGATTTGGTAATTCCTGGAGTCGCTCATGTCATTTAGTTACCAATGAAAGCTTTTGTGTGTGTGATATTTAACTTGGAACTTAGTTTAAAACTGAACTACATCCCGATAAATGTTGCACTACATGCCCTATTCAGAGTGTCTATCAATAAAGATGCCAAAGAGTTTCCAGCTGGAAGACATTCCCTGTTTCTACCACGTTTTTAGAGCAGATACAAATGCACAGATTGCTGCTGATTTAAAGCATGTGGAAAAAGCCCATGGAGATTTATATTTCTTTCATGATTGAATGCTGGTACTTGGTGTTATGTGGAAAAACAGTCACTTGGTTTAATAGTTGCACAGCTGGTGTTATCTGAAAAATAATCATTATGATAGAAAGCACACATATTTCATGTTTTCTGTCAGGTCTGTCAGAATATGTTCTGCACTAAGTCTGCACACTTCATCCAACATTCCTTAAATTAATATCTTAACATATAATACTTTTAAGATTGTCAAAGTTATAAAATGTGACTGTAATTGAAAATAGAACAAATTATGGCACTGTAAAACAAAGCAATTTGCAGGACGCATAAAGTGAGAAAGTCACTCTGATTCGTGTTTAGAAACAACATGACATTATTGTCTGGAAAGCAAGTGACAAATTGCAAGAATTAAAATTATGCATAACCAAGTCAGCTTAGTAATATATGCTGATTTGAACATCTTTAAATTGCAGTGAATATGAAAATATTGATTCGAAGTGCAAAACAGCTTGATTACAAAGCTGGGTTTCTCTTTGCTCCTCTGTACCTTTTCAGGCCTTGTGAGCGAGCAAGGACAGACAGATCAATGAAGTCTTTAAATGAACATGTAATCTCACTTCTGAGGATCTGGATACTTGTTGGATGACTGTTATTTCTATCTGCAGTAAATGGACAGTTGATCTTTTCATATTCTCTCTGTTAGAGGCAGAGGTCTGATAGGGAAAAAGTGGATTATTCTCTCTGTCCTCTCTCTCTAGATTGTTTGTTAGTGGATGACTCACCCTTATGGAATTCCAGCAGCCAGAGGAAGAGTGTGGAGAGGGTGGAGTGTGAACACGAACTGATTAGAGCAGCAACTGGTAATGTTAAAGGTAGTTCCTATGTATGTTGCTTTGTTAAATGGCAGAGGAATCATCTTCCAAATAAGGGGATTTTATGACATCTAGAAGGATTTTTTTGTCAATTCTAAATTTGAACCCTTCTAATCTCATGAACTGGAATTTGAGCAGCTCCTTCCTGAATTGAAACTTCCCATTGTAACAGACAATTCTGTGTGAAGAAAGGAAGCTTGCAGATAAGGTTCCATTTGCTCAATCTCTTTGGGCATTTCCCACATACAGTTTCTGCTGGAAACTTTTGAAGATTTTGTGAAAAGAGAGGACTAGTGGGTAGTACGGTAATTCTGAGCTCGGAAAGACCTATAGAATTTACCTGAAGCATAACCCTTAATGTGTAAATGATACTGAATGTAATCTGTTACTAACAGAAAATCCAAAGATTTGACTTATGAGAACTCATAATATTTATATAGCTTGCTTTTGCATTGCCATGACATTTTAAAACTCTTCTTCTCAGTATTTAAAAGCTTAACCCCATACTAAAGAGGTTGCATTCTACCATGAATATTTCATATCAAAGAAGAGTACAGTAAGCTCAATTCAAATAGAAAAATTCAGGATTTATATGGACGTGCTCCAGCATATGTTATTGTTCTAGTTTAGTTAGCTGCTTTAGTAAAAATCCTATAGAAAAATCACCTTTCCTGACATTAGGAGAACTTTCCAAGCATTCATAGCTAAGGTTTATTCAGTGAAGTAAAGCAGGTATAGCTACCACTGCTAGTTTTCATACAGACAGAAAAAAATTAAGGACAATGGCAGAAAATAGAAGAACCTTCAGGTCGCAAGACTGCCAACCATCCTTAATTCCCCAGTGCAGTGAGGAAAGAAAAGGTATTTTCTTGATACAAAATGGAGGAACTCTTGAATATGTCCTTAATATTGAAGACAGATGTACCCATTCAAACAGTGCATTCAAGAAGTACAGTTCACAGAGATTGTTCTTTTATTTCAGTGAGTAAGTATTTCTTTGTAAAGATAAATAGCATTCTGCACTACTAAAAAATGCTTGGCGTTCTGTTGCCATGGTGGCTTTAATTTTGAAACCAGATAGTAAAAGGCTGGCTGTTTGCAAATATAATTCTCTGCTCTCTCCCTGCCCTTGCTCCACTACTTGCGGATTTTTGACGTGAATCCAAATCTCGAGCAAATTGCTAATTTCATGTTAGGTATTTTTCATCATATATAGTTTATCCTCAGAGACAGTATGGATGTGAATAGACATGGTTTGAAAAAGAGAAAAATCATCTGAATTAATTCTGATCCATTTAAGTAGTCCTTGTGTCAGGAGTTCTCACTTCTATTGTTCTGGCTTTACTCACTGATTTGCCTTTTTGTGACACCTTCCAGTGCCCTTTGTACCCATTTTCTTAAGAGCATAGTCTTAATTGCTAGATATCAAGTCATGGACAACCTGTGCAACCTCTCTGACAGAAAGAGCTGCTCTAATCCAACAAGATTTGTCCAAGATGTTGCTGTGATTGTGCTTGTCATCGGTTCTGATCTTCACTTTTTGGGAATGGAGATGAATTGACACCACTGCTTAAATGATCTGCACTGTGGTAAACCCTCCTATAGTCATAGGATTATTCCTGTGAACTCCAAAAAGAAGCCTATAGGAGCTGATGGCAAGCAAAATGCAAGCGTGATAATAAACATTCCTGTACTGCACAAGAAACGCAAAGCTAACAGGCTTAATGCTTGAATAAATTGATGGTTCTAAAAAGCTGCTTTACTCTCATACTTATTTTAAAGTTTACATTTTAAAATCTTACTATTTTTCTTGTGTTTTCACAACACAGCAATATCCTGCTATATGTGGATCAATCTTAAATATTTTTATTAGTCAAGAGAAATGTAATTCGTTAATGAAAAGAAACTTGTAAACTTAATATGCTGTTTTTCTATTCAATTATAAGTTTACTAAATACTCCCAGGTGACACAGTGAAGTGCATGTTCATTCTTAGTATTGCAGGAAATTCTCGAGCCAGAAAATTTTGGTCCTTTTTTTTCAGTACCCTTAAGAGCACTGGGAATTCAAATACTCAGAAACTCAAGACTCACTGGTGTAATTTCGTATGATAAATAATCGGTGTCAGGAAAATAAACCCTTAGTAGGAAGATATTTTAAAATGGCCTTAGTACCTAATACTGTTATGTTCTGGCCAGGGTTCCATGTACAAAACTCTTCAAGAATTTTGCCCATGTTTTGAGGATGAATCTGTGCTTTTCATCTTCCCAGTTGTTTACAGCTGGCGTGGATATGGGTAGCAAGTTGCTCTTGCTTGTTACCTGCAAGAATTCAAGGGAAAACACTCCCCATGAAATGATGCCTAGTTACTTTGCAAGAGCATTGTCCCCTTAGCCCTCCTTGTTGCCTGCTTTGCACAGCAGTGCTAGGCTCCCTTCTCACCCACCTGATCCAAGACCCTGGGCCTCCTTTTGATCATAGCAGTGGGTTTGTACTAGTGCTCTTCATGCTTTTGAAGTGAAAGCTTGTTTTTCCCCACTGTGTCTGGGGCCTTAGGCACGTGAGAGAAAGAGCAGAATTTTGCCCTTTTATGTTTATATGATGGATCTTCTCCTCCTAGATCCCAAATCACTTCACAAAACTCATAGGCTGGAAGAGACCTTGAGAATTTATCCAGTTTATCCCTCTGCCAAAGAGATGTTCAGCTGAGCTTAAGTTATAACTGCTAGATGCTTGTCCATCTTAAACTTCTGCAACACTTGTAGGCTCCTTATCGAAGCACAGTTACGGCTCTTTACAAATCTGAGTCTTTTTATTATTGTTACTGTTATTTTTTCTGAGTTTTGGTGGAGATGTTTATTGTAAGGATAATCTTTCTCCTACCTATACAGGTTCAGGAAATGAAGTTCCAGACAGAAAAAGAACTGCATACTCAGATTTATTCTTAGGAGTAGTTAATTCCCAGTAAGCTAGGCTACACTTTGAGCAGATAAGTCAATCCAAAACTTCTGTACTTTGCTGGACAGGGCTTTAATAGCCAATATTACAGTTCTTTTCAGTGGTTATTAAATTTTTAGTTGTATATGATTAACTATATATCATTTTCAGAGCTTTCTGGCATGGTCACTATGTATATAATGCATTATTATCTATTATTAAATAAGGTCACTGAATCTGTTCACGCTAATCTATCTGGAGAATTGTAAAAAAGGTTTCAGATTGCTTTGGGGTTATGTTTTGTTTCGCATACAGTTTTTTTTTTTAATTATTTATCATAAATATGGGGGATTAGGAACACAAATAGATTGATTTTCAGTCCTACTTAGTTATGGGTATTGATCAGATCCAAGGTCTTTGAAGAAAAGCGTCAAGAAGTTTAGGAACAGGAAGGCTTTGAAATAACAGCAATGGCCACATGAGCTTCATTTCTCTTTATTTTGCTGCTAATATTAGTGAAGAATACTGAGCTCAAGCAGCTTGTAAAACTCCATTATTGAAATACAGCTTCCGATTTGGTTTATCCTGCTAAATGCTGCTTTGATTTTTGCTTTAATATTCTGGAATATAGTCGTGAGATTTTCAACTTAAAGTTTTGCATTAATAAAATATATTTTATCCACCTGCCATGTAGAAATAAATGAATGTCTTTTATGTATTCCTGAATTTTCTGATAAATGTGCATTGTGAGGAAAGTTTGATTTAGAATGGAAGTGATAAGAATAACTTGCCCATGCACAGGCATAGAGAAGTCTGAGGTCTCTAAAATGCATTTGTGTGACTTGCAGTGTGTGAAAGGAACTGATGGGTGCTAAACACGGCTCTCTGATGTGTAAGCAGTTTTAAGCTCCTGGGAGTGCCAGCCATCCCTGAGGGAGACCAGGCAGAAATGATGTTCAAGCTTTTCTGTGTGGAACATAGCTGTAGACAGCAGATGGACCAGCTGAGCCGTAGATCCCTGGTAATTGCAAAAGATTTGGGGCTGTGTACTTTAATTGGCCTTCTTGAAGACTAGGTGCAAAGGCAGAAGCTGGCTTATTCAGTGGTTTGCATCAGTGCACCCCTGGATACATCAGCACCAAAATCTGCCAGAAAGTCAGGAGAAAACTAGCAGATAGCTTATGGCCTTGAGCTAAAGCTTGATCTTGAGTGCTGATCTTGTAAGGACCAGAACCAGCTGGAGAGCTGGCAAGCTCAATTAGATCGTAGAATAAAAACACCTGGTTTATATCACATTGAAAAAATCACACTCAACCATACACCTGTGCATGTGCACCTAAATGAGTGGGGAGCTTGTTCAGGTGAATAATGAATTTCATGTGTTCAGCTGCAGTCTAAAACTGAAAAACACTAGTTGTTTACTACAAGTCAGAGATTTTGTCCTAGATTAGATTTGGGACTATACGAATGTACTGCGGTTGTATGACGGTGTAGGGAAAGGGAGCATGCCCCCTTCCTTTGCCTCCGATAAGCTTTAAGTGGAAGGTTTTATAAAGCCAGTCAAGTCCAATGTTAGATTATTAAGATCTTTTTCTAATACATAACAACATTTTCTTTCTTTCTTTCTTCCCTTTCTTTGCATAAGAGCATAATCAGATATGAAAATAGTAGAATAAAAACATTGTGTCCCAAGCTGCCAGGATTGTGTTTGGTTTTTATTTCAAGCTTGCAGTGTATTATGGCTGTCTTGGTTATATGCCAGGTTATCTGAACAGTTGCAAAAGCGAATGTTGTGAGTTATTCTGAGCATTTCTGTATGTTTGAAGACTAGTTTCCTTTTTGTGTACTTAAAATGAGGACCTTGAATCATGACCTGGCTTTCCATAGTTCAGGAGCACTCTGCTACCCCCGCATTTCCCATGCTCTGAAACTGATTACTCTGGCACACCTTTCTTCTCACTTGTCTTCAAGCTGACTTGTCTTGAGAGGCTTAGACCCCAATGGCAATGCTTGAATTCAGCACCCAGGTTTGAAAATCTAAGTCTGCATTGCAAAGCGGTCATAATGTAAGAACCACCATCAGAGTTTTGAGACAGTCTTAAATTACCATCACAGCAGTTATGATTAATATATTTGTCTCTTTAGGGTTTTTGTGGCACTGATAATATTTGCTGTTCTCACTAAGACTCGATTAAATGAGTGCCTAAGACTGACGGGGAGTTTGTCTGTAATGACAAGTGCTTGACTGTAGCAGAAAATGATGAGCTGCCCCAGGGAGACATCACCACCCACTTGAGCGAGATCCATGAAGGGTTTATGACCCGTTTGAATCCTGATTGAGCATCACTGTCTTGACCCTCAGGGAGCCAATTGTCTGGAATACTTGCTCTGTCAGTCTAAGAGATGTGCTCAGAATCCCTCTGAAACCTGTACAGCTTGATTGTGTGTAATAAAGTGAATTATCAAAACAGTACAAAGATTGGGAAATATTTTATCATTGAGTGTTGGTATGTCATGTTTAGAAGCATGCTGTTTTACTTGTCAAGTAAAACATACTGTGAGCTTAACCCTTTCAGGAATAAGTAATTTCAGATCTGACATTCAGCATATGAAATGTTCCCTTTGAAGCAAACATGTCTAATAGGTGATTACTGAATGCAGTTTGTCTTTGTGTGAGCAGGAGATCTGTATCCAGAGCTCTGTGGAAAGCTCAGGGCAGAGTCACTTCTGGGAGCTGTCAGCACTCCTCCAGGGCAGCCCAAAGCGAGATACAGGCCCACTCTGCTTGCAAGGTTTGGCCTGTTGAGTAGCTGTAAGTTAGAGCCAGGCTGACAGGGATGGCAGTGGTCAGCCTGGCTCAAAGTGGCCTTTGTGGTTTGTCTGGTGAGACTGAGGCCGCTAGGTGGTCATCTTACTAAACTTCCTCATATGCTGGGCAGTATTTAGGTTATGTGTATACGTTAAAGGAAAGAAGATGATTGAACTGTAATTACAAGTATTTTAGACAAAAATAGCAATGTAAAAACAAAACAAAACAAAACAAAAACAACTAACGCTCCCTTTGTCCCTTTCCACTGCAATTCCCCAAAAGCAGAAAACATCTCAAGACCAGAAATGGGGAAAAAGCCAACAAAAAAACCCCCACAACACAGAAACTTTCTCCTTTGTTTTAGAGTTAGTATTTCACAGCTAACGTATCTTTATTATTATGGCTGTTGAAGCAATTAAACAGATTAAACAGGATTAACTGTTGCTTTTCTACTAACATAAAGATGGTCTCTAAATTTCTTATGCTCTTTTTCCTATGTAAATTGCACTTTCATACCTAATTACAAGAGAATTGTGGTGGGCTGTGTGTTTATATCTATGTGGGTTCATTGCTGGTAGCAACGTTTTTAAAAAATGACCTACTAGCATGTGCAACTAAAACCATGTTAAAAAACTCATTAAATGTTAAAGGTGGTTAGATAAATTAAAGGAAGTGGTAGCAGAACTCTTGTATAACTCAGTACAAGAGAACATCAATATTGCTCATTGAACAGTCTATTCTTCTAATTTGAAAAGAGCAACTATTTGTCATGGTTCCTGTCCTTGGGCTGGCAGTTATCTAATTAAATGCATATGAAATTCAAAAGCCTTTACTGAGGGACAGTAATTTTCCTTGGTTGTTTTTAAAGTCACCAAGATGAAAGAAGAATTACATAGAATAGATAATAGATGAATTCCTCCATTGTGCATTAAGGTTTTGAATTGACTAATCATCCCATGGTTATTAATCAATGTGTTATCTTATAGTTTGAAATTAAAGGTTCTGTTCTCATTATTGCTGACTCTAGGTAATAATACTTCCAGTCCTTGATTGCCATGACACTGCAATGTACTGCTTCACAAAATACCACAAAACTAATCAAAATAGATCAGATCTAGAAAGAACCTTCCCAGTACACTACATTTACATGACTCTTTAGCAAAGTATTTTTTTTAATCTAGTCTTTTCAGAATGACCTCTGTAATGTTTTTCACATTTATGTGTGTGTGGCCCTTTTTTTTAACACCCAAACACACCATGCTTATTTGCATTTGCTGATATTAAAAGATAGAGATGCTGTCCAAGACTTTTGCTTAAAGGAGATTATTCCCCTGGCCATGCCAGAATAATTGCAAGTGGTGGATTGTTCCAAGTGCCCAGCAAGGGTACATGAAATGTAGACAGTAAATAGCATTTCAGAGTTATGATTTCTGTGCTAAATATAATATGGTGGTCAAAGCGTGAGCTTGTAGACACCAATTAGCTATGACTAAACTTTGTGAAGGTAGTGTGGCAACATGGAAAGCAGCATATAAATGTATATATCAGTACAATTAAGCATTTAGTTGTATTTCTGAAGAACCTATTTTTAACCACTGACTGTATATAAAGAGGGAAAAAAGACATTACAGCAGCAGGTATGAGGATGGATTAATGGGAGAGTTTTGTTACTTCCACCCCCTTAGCTGGTGGATTCCTATTGCATTACTTTCTCTTGCCCTTTCTTGTGAGGCCCTATGAATCTCGAGGCTTAGTGCACTTGAGGATCTGTTACATGGCTCTAAGTGAAGTTATTTTAATTAGAGAGCAAAATAGTCCCTGATTTGGTAATTGAAGATTATAGGGGCATCACATGGATGCAAAGATTTGACTATTCATGTGCAGCTGCGGAACTGGGATCTTAGAAAGTGAGATATTATGGTTAATTGCATCTGGAAATAGCATCTGCAAAAGGGCAACAGCAACAATAATAAAAAACTGTATCAAATCCTTATTTTTGACCTAAAACAATCAAGTTAAACAAGTCTTGATCTTTTGTATAATTACAGTGAACAATTCAGAGGGTGACGTTGGTTTGTTAGCAGATGTCAGATTCTGCGCCTTGAATACAGCATTAAAATACAATGCAAAATATTTGTCATCAAATTCTTCAAGGATAGTGTTCTGTTTGAAGGATCAGATGCTGCTTCTAACCTAGATTATCATTTAGTGAGAAGCCAATAATGATCTCTGCTCAGGAACGTTCTCATATAGAACCCTTTTGATGGCAGAATAATGCTGCTGTTAATAGACGCCTGCTCCTATTTTTGGCTTTGTCTACATCAGTGTCATGTTCAAAAGCAGTTAAACAAGTCTAGTTTCTGGGGTTGTTGGTGTGAATGCACTCTTCTGCACCTTATTTAAATCCTGGAAAAGGACATTCAGAAGTCTTTTGATGGGTAGTGAATGTGCTTTAAATCTAAGCATTTTAGAGTTATAGCTTTCAGCAGAACTGAATAATGGTAGACATCAAATTAAAAAAACAAAATATCCATTGTATTGAAGGAGACTGGAAAGAGCAAGTCATTATGCGCAATCAGAAAGTCTGTCTGTGGTGTGCTAGGTTTCATAAAATCTACTTCGGTAGGTAACCTAACATATATCAGCTATTAATCAGTATTTGCTGTAATTAAATCACAGAAAGTGCTTAGTCTCCTGATTTCAGTGATTTTTCACTTGCTTATATCCTGGCTGTGCTTGAGCCAACAGAAACACAAAAAGCTGAACTCTTCAAATGAAAATATCCCCCAACATGTCAGAGCAAGAAACTCCACAGCATTAAAATTATACTCTGCTGGAGTCTATAATGTCCTAGAGAGATTTCATTATGTTTTGTGCATTGAAGTTTGTACCAAACTCCAGCATAAGGTTCACACACCTGATAAAATATTAAAGAAGGACAAATGTAGGGCTTGCTAAGCTGAGCTGCTGTAAACTTGTCCGTGCATATTTGGCCTTTCATGACTTATTGTGCATCTTTATTTATTGTTTCTGAACAAAGCGTATTGTCATGAAAATGACATTGTACTTGGAAAAATCCTATCAGGCAAAGTCAACTCCTAAAATAAGTGTTATAATAAATATGCAGAAATGTCATTCTTTACATTAGCCCAAAGGTTTTGTATAGCTTAAGGATATGTGCAGTAAGCTAACTATAAAAATAGAAGCTTGACAGTGGGGATGAATGTGTGTGTCAAAATAATATTACTCTTTCTGGGAGGATGGCAGAAAAAATGACACTACATCCACCAGCATGATTTTTATAGATCTGCCTCTTTGCCAGATGTCACCTTTTATAAACTACTTTATAAAAACATGACAGCGTAGTGAAGTAGTGTGTTTATAGCTTGATAAACTTTTGTAATAAAGTTAGGATTGGCTGAAAATTAAAGCCTTAGAGACTACTCATTAAGCATTTGGGAAGCTGGCTCTAACTTAAAAAGCAAAAGATTAAAGAAATATGCAGAACGAGTTACTAGTAGTAAGTGGCCTTTTTCAAGAGTGTATGTCTTCTGGTAGTGCTTACCAGCATACCACGCAATAACCTATCCAGATATATTACCGGGATTTTAGAGAATAAAGTTTGCATTACTTTAAATGTAAACACACAGACAAAATATACAGTGTGCATTAAATTATATGTTTCCAAAGAGCACTATGAGGACATACAGGATTATGCCATAAATATCTTCCCAGCACACAATTGTTTTATTACATAATAAAGGTCTGTATATTACCCTCTGCTGCGCTACGCAACACATAATTCAGATTTCTCATGACATGTCTAATTTATGCCAGTCTCTGGCTCTAGAAATCATACAGGAATAATATCTTAAACTATTACTATCCTGAGAGGCTTCAGCCTCCACTGTGGCGGAGCAATTCCAATGTTGCTCTGTGGAGCCTGGGGTCGCTGCTCCGCATGCTCAGGGACAAATCCCCTCTGGTCTCTGGGAAGGTTTGATGGACACTTTAAAGGCAGAGATGCAAAGACCTTGTGTGTACCTTCCTACCTCTTGGAGAATTCCTGTTATACCTCCTTCCTTCCTTCTTTGCTTGGAGAAACTTTAAAAGATATTCTACCAAACTTCTGTGCATAAATATTAATAGCTGGTGAGGAGAGGCCATTGGCAATGCAGGCAGCTGTGTTTTGTGCATCAGCTGCTGTGATGAGGAGGCTCTCATGAAACCAAATGAGGTGAAATCTTTTGCTTACACGTGGTTTGCTCATAACTGGATGTACTGGTGCACTGAGAAGTAGAAATGTGACTGCTTGAAAGAACCCATGCTATTTGCTCTGCTTCATTCTTTTGACAGAAGCAACTTCACATAAAAATCAGCTTGTAACCTACAGGATCTTGTGTGTGGGATGAACCAAAAGCAAGCTGCTTTTTCAGGAGTTATTTCTATATCTAAGAGTTGTGCATCAATGTGAAAAATATTCAAACCAGTGTTGGAAAATCTGACTATCCTCTTGGTTGTGTTTGAAGTTCTTAACCTTTCCCATTTCCACCCATCCAGAGATGTACTTTCTTTTATATTTTGAAATCAAAACACTGTCTTTCTCTTGGGCTATGTAGGTTTGCCTTTTGTGGGGAAGAACACACACAAACACAATTTAGAATCACGGAGAAATAGGCTTGAAGGTCTCTCAGAAGGTATTTATGTGTGCCCCGCTATCCCAGGGCAGTATCAGCCTGTGTTGGGTTATGCTGATGCTCTGCTTCTCAGATGTTTGTTTAACCTTTTCCATAGATCTCTGGTGATGGAGGCTCCAAAGCAGCGCTACACAAATCTATTTCGTTATATTACTGTTTGTTTGGGACTACGCTGGGAGAAGGCTTTTATTTTCTTTGGCCTCTAACCTGACTGTCCTGTCAATTCTCCAGAATCTATCTGTATTTATTGTTTTTAAATAAGTAGCTAAAATAGAAAATTGTATTATCGGGTTTTGCTATGTATGTATTGTAGCCTCCATTTACCCCGAGAAAATAAGCAGTGCAGCAGCTAAAGCATGAATGTGCTAAACAGCTTCAAGCTTAAGTTTACTCCAGTATTTAGTATTAAAAAAAAAATCTAAAGTAACTTTTGTTTTATAATGAGCAGACAGCCAAATATTTCCCCAAAGCACGTTTTACTTAAACATTCTGCTGTGCAGTAGTGAGGATCTAAATTCCTTAAATTGTCTTTTCTCTCTATAACTTGACTGCCCAGATTTTGATAATGGTACTAGATATACAGGGAAGATATCTAGCTATTGGGCCCCACGTTCCTTGTATCTCTGTATATATTCCATTATTTATGCAGTGTGCTAGCTGCTCATGGAAAATAATACAGTTCCTGCCTTAAAGAGGCAAGTGTCTACATTAACAAAGGCATATGAGGTGCTCTGGTGATATCTAGGTTGTCATTAATGGTTTGAATGGAAACAGAGGAAAACTGCGCTCTGGTCTTAGGATGGGTTAGATGTTGGGATATAATTTTGATGTGGTGAGGATTAGTTCTGTTCCTTTAAGACTTCATATAGCTTTAAACAGTTGATCTTGGGAAACCTTTCCTCTAACCACTGATCTTCCAAAGCTGCTGGGAAGTGTTAGAGGCTAGTTACAACTCAGATCTTTCTGCTTTTAGTGAGAGCCATGCTGGAATTATAAACAAGGCTTGTCCTTTTTCCTCTCTTGTTCCTGGGATCCAAGCAGAATAAAGTATGTTGCCCTGGAAGTGACGTGCACTGAGTGAGGCCTCGGTGTCCAGGTATTGTGGCAGTTTGGGTGCTGTGCTGAATGAACGCTGATGTCTAGCTGCAATTGGCCAAGGGGATTCCAGTGTTCCCCTACCCATGCAGTCAGCACACTGAAAGTGCTCAAAAAAGATAGTTTAAGTATGTCACCAGCATGATGCATTGGACAACCGTGCATGTAGACAAGCCTGAGATGGCTTTGACTGCTAGTGATACTGACCTGGGCTTTATGTTATCCAAGCTATCATGGTGTCACTGAGCTCACTGTGGTCTTAGCAAACAAACAATCCTCTGCTATTTATAAAGAGCAGACAAACTTGTTATAACAATACCGAAATTACACTGCGGGTTATGTAGTCATTTCCTGGATTCTGTATATGTATGCATATCTTTTTATGTATACTAATTTAACTCATGCATACAAAAAGACACGGGCGCTCCTGTAAGCATGAGGTGTAACTGTGGTTCTGTATATCTCATGGACCTCCAACTGTCTGTTGCCTTCTGTTCCACTGAGCTCATGCAGCCCAGTGCAAATCATTCACAGGGATTGCAAAATGCCCAAAAAGGGGATTGACCTAGTGGGTTTGTTCCCAAATCTGGATTTGGAAGCTCAGAAGAATTCAGCAGAGGTTGGTTTGACTCTTTTCTTTTCAAGATACTTGTTCCCTGCCAGCAGTGAATGTCAGCTGTAAAGATAAGGAGTGATTCTGCATCACGCACAATGCATTGTTTTGTTTCATTCCATTTATTTAATACTTCATCCTTCACGTTTTCACTCTCTGGTCCTTGACAGTTCGTGAGAAAGCACAAGGTGAAGTTCTGTAGCTGATTTGGGAAACGGAATTACGAAAAATTCTATCAGTTATATGTTACAACAGATTGATACTTTAATACATCTGCTGCTTCATTTGTCCAAATCATCTTTTAAAAAGCTCAGATTTCTTCAAATTTGAAAAAGTAGTTTTTAAATTACTTATACCAAAAAATATGAAATAATTACAAAATAGTCAAATATAGTCAACAGGTGGTTCACTATGTGTGCCTCCTATAGTGTGCCTAATCATTAGGCATAAAAGATTTAAACCAACTAAAATATGTACATAAGCATTTCATTTTTTAAAATGTTGACTTTTTAAGCTAAATTTTATTGCATGTATCATAAAGTCATTTTGGGAAAAAGGTAATTTTCCATGACTTGTAGCCAATAAGACCTGCATTTCTGGGTTTTTAAACTTGCTGAGTTTGAAAACTGGAGGTTTGTGTGTTGGGGTAAGTTCCATCTGAAAATGAGTGGAGTAGTCTGCCTTTATCTGTCACTTCTAGAATTTTACAAAGATACCTTGAAAAAAACACACTTAACCCATAAGCCTTAGTTTTAGTTTGCGTCAGTGGATTAGCTGGCTCACTGTCTTCATCCTCTTTCACTCTGGGAGATTTTAGAGAGAAGTTGAGCATGAAGGCACGTAAGCAAGGCAACAAAGAAGAAATGCAACTCAAGGCAACAAGTGCTGGAAAGAAAAAAAAAACGGGCAATTTTCAAGATTAATTAAAGCCCAAATATGTCTCTTTTAGGTGAAAGGTGCTTGATTAACTTTATTGGGCTTAGCATCTGATCCTAAGTAGGTCAGCAGTGAGATATTACATAGAAGTGTGATGAGATTGGAGAGAATTATCCCAAAAGCAGGATAATCAGTGAATTAGAAAAAACATATGGAGGAATGGATTAGGAAAGGGTGTAAGTAGAGTGTTTTTGAGAATATTAATAATAAACTTTTTAGATTAATATGTCTTATAAAACTGACAATGTTCTTCTAAAAAGTGGATGGATTTTTTTTGGAAGAGCATTTAGTACTTTGTGGCAATAAACCATTACTTATTTGAAAAAATCTTGTCAGAAAAAGAAGGATATTGTGGTAGGAGGAATGCTTTTACATGTGATTCATTTACTCTTTTTTTTTCTATTTTTTAAATTCTACTTGTATAGTTATGAAAGTGGTCCCATTGATGCTATTGTCTAATGTTCTTTTATTCAAAATTTATGCAAGAGTTGTAGAGATGATCGCAGGACTACCGTTTATTATGCTTCATAGTTTCTCACTAGTTTAGTAAATATTATTTAATGGTACCTAATAATGAAAAATACAGCTAGCAAAATACCTCATATTTGCATCTTAAAGGTAGTTGAAATAATTAATCCTTGTCTGTACATTAAAAAGATTTGGGATCTTTTGTTTCAGCAGTTTTTGGCAGCGATGCACTAAGCTTACTTTTGAATAAAACTACTTTAAAAAAAAGAAATAATTGCCCTAGAGTATATAAAAAAAACAACATTTGAATCATTACCGTTTACTATTTGAAAATGTGTAGTTGATGACTTATTTTGACTTTCCAGTTGATTTTTTGCTTGTTCACTTGGCTGTGTTTTCATGGTTTTTTGTTTGTTCGTTTATTTTTTTAACAAAGAAAATTTTGTATAAAATATTGATGTGCACATTTTCTTTACTCTTGTTGTACTGACTGTCCCCAAATGATGATTGATGTATGTATTTTAACAGCTTTTAGTGGAAGGATCCAGTTAACTGCATCTGTTTTTTTATGATACGACACACCAAGACAAGCAATCTTTTTCTTGTATCTATAATCTGACAGTTCTGGAAAGGGGGAAAAAAAAAAAAAATTAAAATTGCAGTAGTTCCTAATACTGGCCATATTAAATCAATCCAAACATGTTAACAGTGGACATATCAGAGCTTTTCATCTGAATATTTAGAGGACTAAATGCTATTCCTGTGTTCTATGTTTTAAAATAAACATGTGGTGGTCTCCATTTCTGCAGTTTGCAGCCATCTTGGATCTTTCATGACATGGAGACCATGATTGTTTTTCACAATTCCATTTTACAGATGTTATAATTGTTTTCTGTTAATGTTATTGGGACTGGTGAGAAATATTTTGTTCATGGAACTGTGCTTTTCCTAAGTAACAATGACTCTATTCCTTTGAAAATAGAAGTAGCAAACTATTCCTATGTCTTGATGGGCTTTAAGAGAGAGCAACAGTGAACAGTTTGTGGAGTTATTGTTGTAATTTCAGGAATGTCAGCTACTGAAATTAATTTTCAGATAAGCCCAAAAGAAATATAGACAGAGGGAAACTTCCTAACTTATTAAAAGGAAAAAGAGTTTGTAGTTCATGCCCATAATGGGAAACTAGGCAACATGCTCGTCAGAACACTTAAAAGGAATTCAAGTTCAGGTTTTGATTGAGAGACTTTTATTTGCCCTGCAGTTTGAGTAACCATTCGTGTAAGAGCCCTGGAAATCCAATGCTAACAGGTTTGGGAGGGAAAGTATAGCAGCCTCCGTTTCAACCTTAGACAAAATGTATCTTCTTAATCATGATGAACTCCTGCCATTAGGGCTGCAGTAGGTGATAAACAGCCTCTCAGAGGTCTCTATCCAGCCTTTTTCCTTTTTATCTTTGGTACTGCAACATGTTAAGTTTCCAATTCTTTCTTGTGAGCAGTGAGACCATAAATAATCTGTTCACTTAAGTGGAGTTCATACTAATTATATTGACAGCAAAGTCAAGTATCTTAATTTCACGCTATTGATCAGAGAATTCTTTGGAAGGCTATAGGGCCGAGAGAGCTTTCTGTTGGACCTGGTTTTCATGCTGAAGGTCTCTAAAGTTGCTATATATTCATCTTTTGTTGGCCTCCATATATAATCTAAGTTCTCATTTGATAGATGCTTTGTGCACTGACTAACAGTGCTATATGACTTTGTGCGTGTAAGCGGTCAATTTGTTAGGCACAAAATAGAAAAAAAACCTGTTTATTTCAACCTCTCATGTAAGCCAAAATCTCAAGAGAGCACTGCAGCTGAACGTGTTTGAAACACTGTGGAGGAAGCTCCAGAAATCATCACAGCTGCATGAGTAACAGACTTCCTTTCCTGAAGGTAGAAGGCTTTGAAATATCCCGTTGTTAGCAAAGTTAATTCTTGGTTTATTTGTAATTAATCATGTGCTGTTGTCTGACAGTACATAATAGAACTACAAAACAATCACTTAGAACAGGAAACAACTGTCAATTAATGCACTAATGAATCAAATTTGCCAAAGGTTAAGCAACTTAGACTCCCAGTAGAAAAGTATTAAATACATAGCTTCTGTGCACAGAACATTCATACTTTACAGATCTATTTTGTTTTGTTTTCAAGGCATGGTTCCTCATTATTCTTGTGGTTTTCACTTTGGTACATGCTGATGCTGTACTTGGACGTGTTTATACTATTAAAACATGATTTAATCATGCCTCTGCTGCGCAGAAAGCCTGGGCATTTATTTACACAGAGACATAAGAAGCAACTGAAACCAGGTCAGGTCTTCATTCAGCTATGACTTTAATATTAGCCAGGTGTTTATCCATTGTTGTTTCCAACAGGATGACTCGCATAAGAAACATGATGCCATCATGACATGGGCGTGCCAGACAGATCTATTTTTTGTTGCTGTTTAAATTTGACAATCCACTGGTAACTTGCAAACAGAGCATGGAGTCTAAAAGTGTACTTGGATGCTTTTGTTTGAAGTTCAGTGTACCTGCCACAAGCAGGTGGAAAGAAAAGTCCAAGATGCTTCTGTTTAGAAAAAGTCTCTTGGCAGTTTGGTGTTGTGCCACATGACTTCAGTAACCTGCTTGTCAGATTGTTATATGCTCTGTGGTGTTATTTCTTACTATTTTTGTTTCCCAGTTAAAACAACAACAAAAAATACTTGCAGTAGATTTGTGAGCCTTAAAGGTGTCTCTGCAGTAAAAGTTGACAAATCTCAGCCTTTTTCTGGCATCTGGACATGGAGCCCTGCATTCTATGTTTCAGAAGAGTTGGAATCAGGTGCATTGTCATAAGGATGCAAACACAGAAACTATGAAGGTTATTATAGGGGAACCATTAGGTCACAGCTTGAACTGGTGATTGAGCACCTGGTGAAGGGGTGTGCTTAGCCCAGGGAACAAGGGCAAACTGTTTGCACCTGTGTTCCCTACTTAACCAGAAGGGGTGAAGGCCCCCGGGCTCAGATAAGGGCCAAGCACAGAAGGGAGAGCTATCTCTTGAACCTGGACCTAGGCTGTTTTCTGAGAAGGAGTGCTGTGTAATTAGAGAGCCCCTCCATCAGCTGGGTGAGTTCATTTCTTCTTTCTCTGTATGCAAGTTGGCCTACCTGCAAATACTTTGCCTGCTCTCACCAAAACTAGGTCTGTTGATATTTTCTATTTCCATAAAGGGAGTCAAGCTGTGAAATGCCACATATTCCCATTAACCAAAGCGCTTTGCATCTAGTTAGTTTTAGTTTGAAGACTGCTATGAACTTACCGAGCTGGTTCAAACTTAGGTGACTTGTATATTTGCTCAGCATTGTGGTTTTTTTGTTTCGCTTTCATATTCAGATTAGTGCGTTACTTGCACGATGGATCTCCTTGCCAAAGCCCAGGCAGTCATATTGAGACTTTATGCATCTTTACTTTGCTGCCTGCGTTGGTCTGCAAATTTACCTGTGTTTCCTCATCACTGTTGATGCAATCTGAGTGGCTGATGCTCTTCTTAAAATTCAAGATGTGTTTCATATAGCTTGTTTTAAATGTAGGAGAAACAAAGTGCTGTGTCTTCAGCTGGATGAGTAAATAAAAGAGATCCTTGAGCAAGCACTTGGAGTGCCTTCAGGAAGCTGTGCAAGAAGAAAGCACGTGATTTTCATAGGCTGTTTGTTTTGATAATTTCAGCATCTTGGAAGCTTAGGCTGGTATGAGAGAGCACTGCAGGAGTTATGCTACTAGTGTTTGCCAGCTGTGGAGATAGCGGTCAGCCATGAAACCCAGGGTGTGTGTCAACCCATTCTAATTATGGTTTTGTTTCCATTTCACTTAAGTAATGGATGTATTTGTTATACCTGAGTTTTGGGGTACCTACCATTTTCATACAAAATAACTTTCAATCATGTGTAATTATATTGTAGGTAAAAATGGCAAGTAGGGAAAAAAATAGATTCAGCCTTTTAAATGGGCTTTTAATGAAATTGCAGGAAGCAATATCTACAGAAGCCTTCTGTAGGCTTCACTTAAGAAAATGATGCATGGTTTTAGAGGTGTGCTTGTTAGATAATCTTACTGAACTGGCTTTTTGCAGACTGATGTTGTGTGTATTAAGAATGCTTCGAATTAGCTTTCAATATGTCTTTGAAAAAAGTGACATATTTCTGCATAGTATCTCTTCAATATTATTACTTTGTACTTGCTTGAAAAAGAGCAACAACAGGAAAAATCTATTTTAATATAAAAGTTTGTGTAACAATCTATGTCTGAACAAGTTGATAACACAGCATAAATAGTAAGCAATGTTGCTTTTACTGTAAAATATATGTAAGAAGCCTTGGATTTCTCCTGCTCAAGGCATTTGTCCATTTATTTCTCATTTCCAGAAGATTTCAAGGTTTCAAAATTTCATAATATCTAAAAAAGGCAGGGGTGCAGAATGTTGTTTTGAAGCTCCAAGATGAATGGGCAGCTGGAGACATTGTTCGTTTAAAGCACCAGCTGGGAGACTCCATTAAGTGTGTGGCAGCAGCACGTGGACCCACACGGAGCACAACAGCAGAGGAGAGAGCTGCAGCCTGAAATATCGTTATGGGCAGGTTTCTGAATAATTTCACAAAGGCACTCCAGGCCAGGAATCTTGTTAGTGGAACCTGGTCTCAGTTCAGTCTTTATATCTCCAGCATGTAAAACTCAGTTGTATTCTCCAAAGACTCAGAGTCTTATTTTTTTATTCAATTCACTCACTGTGATTGACAAGGACCTCTTCATGAATATGTTAAGAAAGAACTGTTTCCTGGATATTATGTCCTTTCATATCTGTCATAACTAGAATATTCATGATGCTGTTTTTAACAGGCCTACTATTGTAAAAGAAATATCATGGAAACATGTTCTAGTTTTTATAAAGTCCAGGGAAAAATGAATGCCTTAGGGGCTGATAGGTAAGGGTTTTTTTAACAATTTAGAAATACAGTGTGACAGCTAGCAGAATATATATCAGCAAGCAGAAAGCTCTTAAATATCACAGTCACAAGTCTAGAACTGATTTAGCGGTGGGCATTTTATATGTATTTTTGTTTTTCTCTGATGGCAGTAGCTTTGTAACTTATACATTTCTCCACTTAAAAATGCAATTATGAAATCAGATTCTCTACTGCATTTTTTATTTCTGGACATGGAAAGTCTTTTTTCAGTCAAATCCTGCCACAGCTCAGATGTGCACGAGCATACATTTTTGTTGTATGGGAATGCTGGGCTGATTAATGCCAACTGCTCTTTGATAGTTCAGTGCTGGCAGCTCTGACAGTGAGTTTATATTGCAGAGGAGAGGGCAGCAAAGTGGGGAAGTTGAAGAGCAGCCTCTTCTGTGCCAAATCAAGTCTGTGCGAAAAAATAAACCTAGTGTTAGAGCAGGTTAAATTACTTGTGGAAGATATTTTCTACACCAAAAACATGATTTTGTCAAAACAATTTTTCCATGTAGTGGGAAATAATTATTTGATCAAAATACTTCTTTCTATAAAAAGTACCAAAGAGTATTTTGAACTAATTTAATACTGACTTGCAGTGTACTTTAAAGCAGTTTTGAGATTAAAATACAGAGTAAGATCATATTATATTGTCATAATTGCAATTCTGGCTTAAAATGCCATATGACTTTGACTTTAGTCAAAATTAAAATTGTTAGCTTTACAGATGAGTTAAATAGTCACAGTGGACAAATTTCTCATCTTTTTTTCTCTTAAAGAAGATGCAACAACTTCTAGGTAAAAGAAATTTTCTTCCAGCTGATTCTAATTATTTCTGAATTCTCCTGGGCTGCGGAAGTGATGAAGGCCCTGAACTTGTCCAGTGAAGTTACATCTGTCACCACAATCATACAACAAATGGGAAAGCCCTGATGCCTTGTTTTTTCTTTAATATAATAGGAATAAACCTGAATACAGCACTATATTTTCCATATGTTCTCTGTGCAACTCATCTTGATTTTTGGTCAGCAGGAGTTGGCTTCTCCCAGGAGCTGAGCGCTCTTGTCCTCTGCTAAGTTCCCTGAGCAGCTCCTGGTGCCTGTGGGAGCCAAGGGTGGTTGCTGTGGAGCACACAGCGTGTTGCCAGATCGAACTTCATAAGGTAGCGGAGATGCAGAAGATACTGACCTACAGGTGAAAGGTTCTGTATCTTATTAGTGATCATAGAATCCCCCAAAGTAAATCACTCCTGATATAAGGCATGAAAGCAACTCTTCCTAGAAGCATGTATGAACATTTTGTGGATCAGCATGCCTAGGAAGGTCTTTCCTTTCTGTCTGGAGTAGTGAGTCTTGCTGGATATTTTTGCTGCCAGAACTAAAACCATGTATTCTTCAAGAAGGAATAAGACTTATGTACCCTTGCCATTTTGGGTTGCAATCAGATGTTTTCTCAGAGCTCTAGTTTTTGTAGGACAGCGTTATGGTAGATAGAAGAGGTTCCAGTTTGCTTTGATAACACATTGATCACTGGACAATGAGAACTACTCTAGGAAGTAAGAGCCACTGTTTTTTTGTTTTTACCTCCAAACAGGTTTCTGTTAGGTTTATACTTTTGCAACCTGCTGTGTACAGCAAGTTGTTGAGGATTCACTTTCCATGCCTCAATCCAAACAGCACAGGGGAAATCATAGGTGCTTATTTCTACTATGCATTCTATCTGAACAGGTTTTGCACCCTGCTCACGTTCAGCAGGTTTTGTACAGGCATAAGCTGTATGAGGTTGACCCAAGGCCTGAAATATGCTGTGCATGTCCTAAGGATACTTGTATTGGAGGTATTAATGTTTTATTTCTGATAGGTAATAGGCTCTTAAAGACTTCACGAACACTTTACCTCTTTAAGTCACTGGCTTTGCATCATAAGTCACTGCTGATTCATTGAGATCTCAACATAGGTTCACAGGATTTTTCCACAGGCATCATTGAACTAAATACTAAATTACTTTGGTCTTTGTAACCTCTGTCTCTAGCTCTAATGGCTAAAGGGGAAATGGCAAAGCAGAGCCTGGGTGAGTTAAATCTGGATGCTGTCTGTCTAAAGCATGATTAAGTAGGGGGAAAAAAAAAAAGAAAGCAATCAAAGTGGTGTTTTAATGCCAAAAGCAGTGACTAAAGAATGCTGCTGGCTTCTGTCTTAATCCATAAAAATCCCACAGCCGGAATGTATATGGAATAATCCTATATGAAAGAAACACAGGAAGCCACATTGGCTTATAACAATCCATGGGTGTTAAGCCATGCTTGTCAGCATTATAAAATAAAACTCAAACACAAACAAACAAAAAAACAGGTTATGACTTGCAGTACTGTATATGTGGATTTCTCCTTAGGTATATGTGACTGCATTTCTGGATCTGGCAAAATTCAGATAAATGAGAAGAACTGTGAACTTATGCACTTTTGCTTACGATCACATTTGAGTTAGGAATTTTCTCCTGATTTGAATAATGCATATAAGCTAGTGATAAATGAGTAGTAGAGTAATTAAAGAAGTAATAATGGTGAGGACCTACGCATGTTTGTGGGGAGGTTCTGCACTGCTGTTCAAGTTCCATCATTTAGGCATCAAGTGGTTTTAGAGATGCAGGAATAAAGCAGTTTGACCAGGTTTCACAATAATTTGAAATCCCAGCTAATACAGGCAAATGCTCTTTAACTGTGTCTGTAATTCACAAAAATGTGTATATGGAATATCAATTCTCAAGGATTTCTACTTAATTCTTCTTGGTTGTACAGTTTTCTGAAGCTGCAGACAGCACGGTGATGCATTTATACAAAGAAACTTGAGCTAAAAAGTCTGGCAAATCTGTGTTTGAAAGTATGCGCAGCCTGGGCAGTTGGGAAGTGCTGGTGTGAAGGATAAGAGAAGAAGGAAACAGCTGGAACAGGAGAGAGTTGAGCAGTTCCACTGAAACAGCAAAATGGTGGGGACAGGCAAATTACGAGTTGGGAAGAAATGGCACTGAGAGCTTCTGGGCAGGAGAAGGTGAAAGCAAAAGCATGTTCAAAGAATGTTGAAAGTTAAATCTGGAATGGCTTCTTGAGGTGGGGGCTATTTTACTGTGTAGCCCCACTTAGAGTGTAATGGAGACCCAATTAAGCCATGTCCTGGTGCTGCTTCCATGGTGACCCTTAACTGTGGTGTGGGCAATGCTGAAGATGCTTGGTGCATTTACAGCAGATGCTGCTTTCCCTTTTGTAGCTGAAGGAATTACCCGGAGTGGTGACAGGGCAGTGCTGCTCAATGTGCCCATCTGCATACTGGATATAAAGCAAATAGTTTTGAATGACCTGTGCCTTGCAGCCAGGTCAGCTGGGCCTCAGTTCCTGATGAAATCTTGGTGTCTGTCCTAAGCCTGATTGCAGGGAGTATTTTACAGACATAAGGAAACTTTTTTTAGTGTACTGCAGTATTCTCCTAAGAAATAACTGTGAGATGAGTAGGGTAGAATGTGAGCAGTCAATTAGAGTTGGATGTAGCATAAGGTGATATCTTCCCTGTTGTGTCTGAAAAGAAAACCGGAAAACATCTCACCAAATAGATTTCACAGCAAATGAAGCAGCGCATCAACTACAACAACTGTTCCATAAAACGTTCACCTAAAGTCTGTGTTTTGCTAGCCACCATTTTAGAAGATGTTAAAGAAAGAACATTGTGTATCTTTTGTACAGCACCTCTAATTCTGAATAATTAGAATGGAAAGACTTTCAAGTTGGCTTCAAGTTTTAGGTTGTTATATAAATAAGTTCACAGGAATCTCAAATGCTTTACATAAATCTGACAGCAACTATAAAAGGCTTTTGAACATTTTTGTTGCCAAAGTCCCAGGGATTGTTGGAATCTTAAATAGCCTGTTTTAAGCTTCGATTCAGAAGCTTTTTGTCATGTTTAATAATGTGGTGAATAATTCCTTTTCTATTAGTAGTTTCCACTTTTATAATCCACAAGGATCTTTGAGGTATGGGGTGGATGTATTCCAGAGCCATAAATGTTAAGGGTCTTTCCTAACCCAAACTCGAAACAGGCGTTTCAAGTTCTCTTTGTATTAATCTGCCTGTCTTTTGTGCCTAGCATCTTCCAAAGAGCTGTCAATAGAAGATGCTAGAGTGAAAAGGTCCTCAGTTGTCTGAGGGAACTGATAATGTATTTGAAATATCAAAGTATCATACTAACCATGAGGATAAATACATCTTAAAACCAAGCTTGTAACACCTGACTTTATTAGTGAGAAGTCTGTGATCAGCAAAATGGTGGGATCCGTGGCTCAGACACTGTCCAGGGTGTCCTGGTCAAATGAGAGGCACCCATATGTTTTTAGGGGAACTTGTATTGCAGTGTGATAGTTAAAAGCTGAATCCTTCTTGGGAAGGCAAAGCACGAAGTCTCTCTGCAGAGCTCAGAAATACCAGTGCATGTTGTCTGTAGGTGACATGAGACGTTGTTGCTGCAGTAGCTGCCAGGCTGGTAATTCTTAGAGCAGCTGGTTCAGAACTTCGTTTCAAATTAATAGAAATGAGTGGAGCCTTGCCTGCTTTAGGTGTATTTTGTAATGTCATTCTTAATATGAGTAACACTGTTCCTGTACCCCATGCAGGTCAGGTTTTCAAATTGGCTTCGTGCTAGCTATTATAGTTCTGCTGATTTTTTTGCATGCTCTTAAATTGCACTGATGTGTGTTGCGGTTCTAAAGCAGGCTGCAAGAAATCAGCTTTCATAGGTAAACAGGTAGGTTCTCTATACAGTCTGCTTGTTGGAATTTGATTTGCTAGGATGGGAATGTTTGAATGTGCTTAACTTTGTGCCTTGTGAATAAGTCTTGGGAGTATTAGGATTTAAGAGAGTGTTTATGAAAATATATCTCTACTGGAGTTAAACAGTTTTTCTTTGAAGTTCCATTTCTTCCTCTTCATTGCCCCCATGAAGTAACATTAATTCCCAGTTGAGCTGTGGAGGACTCATTTGGTAGCAAAACCATTTCAGAAAGTATCTTGCTGTATAAATATTGGAATGGTAAATGCTCTTTTTAGGGCTGCACATATCAAATGGTATTTATGTTGTTTCTGATAGCTGAAGTCCACACTAAAGCTTTCTGAAAACCTTAAATAATCATAATAGGATATGTGAGTATTCTGAATAGTGCCTAAGATCCAAAATCATGGAATTTGCCACACATTCATTTTCTAATAAAAAAAACTTTAAGATATTTTAGAATAATGAATCATATATTTTTCAAATCACTTTAAAATGAAGCTTGCTTAATTAGAAAACACAGTATAAATGGAATTTTCATTTTCTGATTGAATAAAAGGTTTATCTGTGTATTTTGAAACCTATTACTGATTCTACCTCAGTGATATTAATGCCTTGCATTGTTGAGCTCTCATCAAAAGACACATAAAATTGTTTTCTTTTCATGAATAGATCTGCTGTTTTGCAATCAAACCTCTCTGCCATTTATCATTGTGTTCACCACTTTCCAGTGTCTCTCTTTAATCAGGTTCTTTTATTTGCTGTTGTACACTCTCTGGGAGTAATTCTTCTCCAGAAGAAGTTCCAGGGAAACTTTCCCATTCCAGTTTATTGTAGTTTTCTTTAATCTTCTTGTATGATTCTCCAGACTAGCACAGCTAGGCTGTTTCCTCCCCACACACACAGTCTTTATTGTATGGCCTCCTTATTACGCAATTCCCATTATCTTATGGCACACTTCTACCTCACTTTGCCGTTATTTCCAACAGATTTAACATTTAGCTGTCCATATCCTCTTTATGGGTATGTATAATGTATGGCTGACAGTACCATCCCATTAATTTTTAATAAATTGACTCATTATCCAGTGCTATCTAATAAAGATAATCATCAGAGTGCATTGTCATAGTGCAGTGCCCAAGTAACTTTTAATATTCTTTATTGCATGTGCATAATCCCAGATACTCTTTTCTTCTACTGTAGTATACTGTCTTAACCACATTTCCATTATGATGTTGAAAATCCACTCATTTCACTCGTAATACCTTGCAGCTCGGGATGAGCAATAAATGGCAAAGGAATGTGGAGACATTTTAGAAATTTCTAGCCATCACTTGCTAGAATAAAACTCCTGTTTTATTCTCTTTTTTTTTTTTTTTTTCCAAGAGCTGCTAATTACTACGTCAAACTGGAAAGTAAACCAAACCAGCACATCTTTGCTGGTTCATTGAATTCTTGGTGTTTCTAATTGCTTGTCTTTCATAATGGTATTTGCTCAGTGTCCACTCAGTAACTGGAAGATCTCACACAGGTGTGGCTGGGCAGTGGAGGTGGCGAGGTTAACACGTTTCTGGCAGAGGAACCCAAAGTAAATAAGTATTTCTTCATGAAATTATTTTGTTCTGTCTGGAAGCTCACTACATCTGCCAGCAATAAATGAGCTAGTTTTTTTCCTTAGGAAAGTGATATTTTAACTTCTTGAGGTATATAACCTCTTCTTTGTGCTGTGAAGAATGCTGCTTCCCACTCATGCTCTAAGCTGTGCAAGTGTAGATTTAGCACTTTTAAAAGATGAGAGTGAATGGTTTCAGTGGAGGAAATATCTGCAGAACCAGCCACCACAATTGCTGACTCTCCACATGCACCCTTCATATTTCTTTCCAGAGCTGGTTTCCATGACTCTTGCTCAGCTGAGAACTGCCAAAATGGCCAGCCATTGTGTTGTGCTGTAGAGAACATGGGGTGGAACAGGGAGTGATGCTCACAGGGAGGTTTCCTTTATCCCTGGTGATCATAGCCTTCAGCCAATCCTGGTTGGAACGAAAGACAGGAATGGAAGCATTGCAGAGCAAGCACTTGATTTCTAATAATGCAGAGGTGCATACAGTAAGCTTAAGTCCTTTGGATTTCATATTGAGTATAGATTGCCTTTGAAAACTAAAATTGCAACTTCAGTATTAAAATGGACTTCTGTTCAAGTCCCTGAAGTCAGTCTTCTATCTCAGCTTTGCTCACTCCTCTGATTTTGGTGAGGACAATAAATAGCTTCCAGTCTAAATATTTAGTACACAGCTAAATGTTAACCAGCTGCTGCATCGGCTCCTAGGCTGTCCTTACACTGGCATCTCTTGCAGGCTTCATTTTCCAGCTTGTCCCCATGGCTGCTCCAGAGGCTGTATCTCCTAGTGCTTTCCTGTGCTACCGATCTCCTTCTGTGTTGCTGAGGAATGTTGTGTTTCTTGCTTGCCAAGGCAAACCTGACCCTTCTCTTTGGCAATACCTCAGCCGTTTCCCACTCGTTGCCCCCAGTAGAGGAGCAGGGCCCTGGGACGCAGTGCTGTGATTTAAAGGTTTGCTCTGACCCGTGTGGGCCTGTCAGAGAAGTAGTTTGATTTTTTTGTTACTGGAAAGTGTAGATGTAATCATGATCTGATAGGCACGTGTTTTGATAATTGATCTTCAGATACAGACAGTTCTCTGGGGAATAGAAATATGAAATTGCCAGTTGGATTCTGAATACTTCTGAAAGGTATTTGTCTGTTTTTTCATAAGAACTGAAGTGCCATCTGTGTATCAGTGTATATATGAAGTCCCTTCCTGATAAGTAAGTGGCTCTTAAAACTCAGGAGATAACATTATTTTAATTGCTGTCTTGAACGGATGCTGACTGTCATCATTATTAATGCTAGCTGGATTTGTGTTACTGTTTGATTTATCAGAGAGCAGGGTTTTTGTGCTGAAACAAAGGCATTTCAGTTCTGATTTACCAAAATGCTTTTTAAAACCAAGATTTATTTTAAAAGAAAATAGTGATCAGAAGAAAATTACTAGTAGATTTTTCACGACAAAAGCGTCCCTATCAGATCCTGCTAAAGCTGGAGACAAAGATAGTGATGTTCCATGCACACGATATGTGGGGAAGCCTTGGTATCTTCTCAGACTGTAAGAATTTGAATGGCTTTTGGTTTGATGTTGTGTTCAGAGGGCTATCTGCTTTTTCAAGACCTTAAGATAATGTGAAATATCACTGATGTTTTTTGGTGTCCTTCAAACAGAGATTGCAGAATAATATTCATCTAAAAAGAACAACGTTGTCACTGAATCTGACTGAGGGAATGAGACAATACTGATTGAAACAGGAAAAACAGTTGATGGATTTCTGGCCAAAGAGCTGTGCTGTTTGTCTGGGTACATCTGCACTGTAGGTGGGGGCAGCTCTTGTAGTGGTGCTGAATCTCAACTGTTTCTAAATTCAGTACCCATCCAGCAGCTGGAATTTAAGAGCTAGTCTAAAATCTTCAATTTTATCTGTAGTTCACTTTAGTTATTTTAGAATGGAAAAAGAACAACCACAGCTATTAGATATTGGCTGCTTCGCAAAGAAGTGGTTCTTTCCTGCAAAGGAGATAAGACATCTCCCCAAACCCACTGGAATACATCTTCTGTTCCTTAACAATATTATGCCATCGTTATCCTTTATTTCCCATTTTGCCTAGTAATGCATCTGCATTTTTCTAGTATTACAAAAAAGAACGTCATATGCTGTAATATTAGAATATTAGTAATAATAATTTGAAATAAAATTATATTACAGTGAATGCATTTCTTTTAAGACAGCATTCTTGCTTAGAAATTTTGTTTCACTGGCCCAAGAGCTAGCAGCTGGAAGGACTGAGATGATAGGGAAGCTCTGATAATACCGCCATTGATGTGCCAGTCCCACTGAAATCACTCCTAGAAATAATTTGGTGATAGTTGTTAAAGTGGGGTGAGCATACAACATTCTCCTGCTGAGTATAGAACTTCATTCTGTACAAATTTAATCTTGTATTTTCTGGGTTTATTGTAAACTAGTTTATCTTAAGGTTTTATATTGTTTTATGTTTATTTATCCGGACATTGGCCATAGAAAATCCAAAGCAACATATCCTTAGAGTTGATGTAGCCCCTGTGACCTGTGTTTTCAGGCTAAAACCTGTTTTAAGGACTAGAGACTTTAATAGTTTTTTAGTGTTTGATTGGAAGTTTATGATATTCTGGGAAATACGTGGCATTACTTCTGTTTCAGAGCAGTCTGCTTGCTAAGTAGCTGCTGTCTGGTTTGTGCAGGATTTCTGCTTCCTAAAGTTATCCCGTTAGCTTAACTGTTATCCCATCAGAAGGAAAAGAAGGGCAGTTATTGTAAGAAGCTGCGCAGATGCTTTATCTCACTTTAGCCAAGAAAGCAGTATTGAGTGAGAATGGGAGCAAAATCCCTGAGAATACATAGCAGCTATTTCTGTATGCTGTCCCCAGGGGCAGAAGCCTTTATCCATTTCAAGTCCTTTTAACTCTCTCCTGTAGGCCACGTTTACCTTGTGAAAGAATTTAGTAATTACTTGTGTCACCAGCTTGATGTGCTTCAAAGTGAGGATAGATGATTTCACAGGAGACATAGAAATGTCAGTTGCATGTGCTGATTTCTGTGGCTGATGCCTTCTGTCTTGTCCTCCCCACTCCTGTATCTCCATCACTGCTGGTGTTTTCCCAGGCAGTGCTACTGTGGCACTTCTATTATGGTTAAAAAAAAAAAAACAACAACAACACAGCATCCTTATTGTTTTTCTCTAAAGTTGTCTGTAGGAAAACAGTAACAGGTCAAATTCATTTTCAAAAGAAGTAAAATGTTTGGAAAAGTTGACTCCAAATTAAAAAAACCATGATTACTTTGTGCACAATTTGCCCTTACAGAGGCTATTTTGTGTATAAGAACGTGCCATTTGCCCTGCTGTGCATGCAGTTAGCAGTGCCTGTCAGACTTTCAACTCAAATGTGCAAACAGCAAATCCTCCATGTGCTCTAATGAGAGCATCAGCTGGGCTGTGGTGTGGTTGTACCAAGTTTTATCCCTGGCTCTGAGGGTCACTTGGGTCTGCGCAGGTCCTTTGGGTGGGAACTTTGGTTTGTGGTCCAGGGCTGTTGAAAATGGCTGCCTGCGTGCATCAGCTTGTGCTGTTCCAGTGTAAGTTGGTACAGGCTTCAAATGAGCTGTTGTTATTTGATATGAGCAACTGTGATTTTTTTTTCATTTTTCCTTTAGTATATACAGGCATTTATCTATGCTCTGGAACTTTGATTTAGTTTGTGCATTCTCAGGAGGCAGGCAAACCCAGAAACTTCCAGAGTGAGGATTTGTTGAACCAGAAAAAAACAGGACCTGCAGCTTTGAGAAACTGAATCTCTCTCTTGATAAGAACTGAAGCCCTGGGGCATACACATATATATAGCCAAAACTACAATAAATATCAATGCACAAAGTATGTCACCGGAGAATTCATTCTGGGAACAAAGATCCGCAAATCAATGATAAAAAAATCATGTAATAAAAGGGGAAGGGGAGAGACTGAACATGAAAATGTACTGTATTTTGGCCCTTCTCCATCCCAAACCCCCGTGATGACCAAAAGTGAGGTTAACTGGCTTTTACATTTCAAGCACCGTGGAGACAAGTTGAACTGTAACTTGGTCATGCTACCTCTGTTTTTCAATCTGTTTTTGTTTTGTGAATAAAAAATCATCCTACTGAAGGAAAACTATCTCTGAGCCTGGAAATATTGCAAGCCAGTAACTAGCGCTGTGGTAAAAATAATGTTCAGTTTCTCTGGCAGACATGTACCTTCAGCTCTATGCTAGACTTTAATTCAGTTGTGCTGCGCGTTATAAAATCACAGTGCATCTGCTATCATGATCTCCAATGGTATTGTTTATAATTTGTGTGAAATTGAATATTTGACAGATGCATTACAAACAAGTGTGTTGACGTGGTTGTAGCCACAGGTAGCTTATCACACAAAGCTAATACAGAAATTGGAGCAAGGGAATTCAGTTGGTATTTGCCTATAGTTTCTTAGACCCAAATAGCTGGGTTTATTACTTGAAACAGGGAAGAGGTCTAGCCAGATACTTTGAAGTAGAAGGTGAGGGGAAAAGCCTATAAACATTCAGGGAAAAAATGGTGAGGCGTGAATGGGAGAGAGCAGACCTTCATTAATGGTGTCTGGAGGACAGGGCTCTGAAAGATGCGTGAAGGGAAGGAGGTGGCATCTGAGGAAGCACACTGAGCAAATGAAATATTTGGTGACTGCATTTTGAAGAGAGGGAAGGTAAGTATATATGTGGGAAGTGACAGGTATACTTGTGAGCTCAGAGATTGAAACATGGAATGTTTGTTATGGAACTGTTAAAAAATAAGGCATGTATATGAAATGAAGATTACAAGAGGCTGAGGCTGATGAGGACAAAACTAAGGTATTGTGCTGTTATTTGTCCTACAGGAGGTGTTGCAGGTGAATGTAAACTGATCTTCTGCAGTAATGAAGTTTCTTTTCAGCTAACAAAGGGTCAGCTTGTGATTTAGGAACAGAGATGCATTAGAGGAGTTCCCTTCTTAATGCCAGATTCCTGACATGTTAGCCTAGTTTTTCTCGTGGATAATGAGCTTGCAAATTGAAAATGCTTTCATAAACATTCTGGCTGTGCCAGTGGCAGAACTGGCCACGGTGGACAGGTTTGCTTGGCGTTATCCCCCTCTTCATCCCCTGTGGCTTTCATTTGGGAAAAATAATAAACATCCTTAAAAATAAAGCTCTTTTGGATTTGCATGCTATTTTAGATATGTGCTTTTTATGATTGGGTGAGCCAAAATGTTAATGACAATTACAAAGACCTTTTGCAGTGGTATCGCTTATCAGTTTCTCTTCTGCTGACTGCCTTCTGTGTGACCAGAATCTGTGCACAGCTCCAGCATGTCCTCACTAAGCTCTGCACTATCTGTGCAACACTGGCTTTACAAAGGAAACTGGGGTTCTACCTTATTTAAGCACTTTCTATCAGTAAAGTATGATCAAAGATCAAATATAGCCTGATTCAGGATTTCTTCTGGTCATTGTAGCCCAAGATTAAAGCTAATTACTTGATAGTATCAGTCAGTCAATCAAAAAGCCTTGTAAAAATCAATACAGCTCGTAACATAATAATATCCTTTGTCCAGGCTCTTTATACATCATCTGCCACCTTAATTGGTACTGATGTAGAGCCACACAATGGTTTGAATCAGTCTAGATTTGTTTAAGCAGTGACACTTTGTCGCTAATGCAGGGTGGTTAATGTTGTTCCTCCAGTTACTGACCTTGGAGCAGCTGTTCCTAGTTTGCTTATGAAAATTGTCATTACCCTTTGGTTGTTTTCATTCTCCTGCTTTTCTTTCTGGATTACTCTTGACAAGAAGAGTCCAGAGCTAAGTCTTAACTGATTGCTGATCTTATTTTTGTAACTGAATCTGAATTATTTTGCAGCAATGAAGTTCTTATGGTAGCAAAGCAAAATTAAATTTCTTGAGTGTATGACCTCCAAAATGATGGTACTACACATCATAAAGCTTATGGATCAGCAGTAAGTACGTAAAAGGAGCCTACTCCTTAACTTATTCACATCTGCTCCCTATAATGCATATTAATACAGAATCTGACAGTAGCGGTGCCGGCCTCTCAGAAGAGTGGAGGAGGAATTGTTTTAAAAAATCCTCATGAAGCCATTTGGATTAACCAGCTCACTGTCACCCAGTGCATCGGGCAACTGCTCACACTGCAGCAATAGCATCCTCCAAACTTTTCTGAGCCTGAGAAATTTATCAGCGCTGTCACGTTTAGAAATTTTCTCTTCCTGCAGTATGAACCACAGGGATTTACAAACTTAGTGGAAGCTTTGCAAATAAATGGGATAAATTCCCTGGGCCAAATCCAGGTCTTGTTGAAATCAAAGGATATTGTGAAAATGATTTTTTTGGAGGTGAAAATGTGGTTTAGCATACAACCATGTGTACCTTGGAAGCTGGTGGCTACTGGAAGTAAATGCATAACCTGAAATGAGAGATTTCACGCTCGGTGGAAACTCTTTGCTAATTGACACTTAATGCAAGGTGCCATGATAACCACATTAACAGACAAAAAGTTGTGTACTCAATATATTAGCTGAGTGTATTTGGTTTAGTTATGCTAAATGATCTTGCAGACAGCCACGTACTATCATCAGTACAGCCTTCTGGTAGCATTTCAGGGCTGCTGATGACAACAAGCTACTGCTGTAGGTACTGGATGGCACATTCTGTGTTTCCAGCTCTTGGGTTCCTTGTCTTCAAGCAAGATGACTTTATATTCTGCACTTAGCTGGAGGGGTTTTGGTCTGTGACTTGAGCTCCCATTTGCTATGGTAATGTGAGTGATACTGGTGATGGTGATCTTGGGACTGTCAGTTCATTGCTTTGCCAGTCCCTTAGACTTCGAAAAGGGTGGAGTAAGAAACCAGCTAACCTCCTCCTGAGGGTTATCAGCATGGAATCCCGCAGGAATGCGGTGATCTCTCCAGTGCTGCTCTCTGTGAATGCTGTCAGGTTGCATTAGGAGCTCTCTTTCCCTCCTTAGTCTCAGAGAGACATAGTGAGGGCTTTCTTGTTGTTCACAAGGAAAGGATTAAAAACTACAGTAGTGAAAAGGTGGCCACTGTCTGTCCCGTGTGGCTTACTTGCTGGAAGAAATGAAGGGGTTCTTTTTTCTTTAGATATGCACAGTATAATCACAGGATTTAATCAGGAGGCATAGTAGGAAAAAAATTTCACTAGATCCAAATCCAGGGGAACACAGCTATCTTGCTTCATAAGGGTCTATTAACAAGGTGCAATTTACAAGCTTTGATAGAAAAGTAAATATATCTGCTATTAGTTTAGCATTTAGCTGACTTAGGTAAAGAAAAACAACCTCAAAATAACCTTCCTTTAAGTCTCTTCAGACTTGTCTACCACATCTCATTCTCATATTTACACAGGATGAAAAAAAGCCTGAAACGGAATATTGCAGTGATTCAAAACCTTTCATCTGAGTGTCTCCCTGTGTGTTATTCACCATATCACAACAGAGCTGATCACACCCTTCAGATTTAATTGGCAAATCCTATTGTTATGAGGCCTCAACATATACTGAAGTGTCTCTGTTTTCCAGTGAGCATGCAATGTGCTCTTTTCTGTTGAACACAATGAATATTTATGTTATTCCTATCTTCTCTGAGAGATTCAGAATTGTTCTGTGGTAGCTGCATCCTTCAGGACTTTTCCCTTTGTTTTCCATTTCAAGCCTTAATATTTTTAGTGGTTGAGAAAATGGATCTCACGGGTTCCTTCTGCCACTGCTAGGTCTGGGTTCCTGGCCAGATGTTTATGGCATCTTCCTTGGAGAAAAAAACACTTCTTTGATATTGTTGCTCAGCATAATGGTAAACTGGAAGGTGAGAGGTGACAACAAAGGCTACATTCATTAATTTCTATAATATAGCACAAAAAGAGAAAGTTTAGTTCTGTGCTAAGGATATTGCTGCCTCCTGCCAAGCTTCCCATAATGATTTTCACAGAAGTTCTGTAGCATAAGGGTAAGTTAGAATCTTGTTATCAGCATGCAATTTGTGAAGTCACTTCGGTAGAGGAGGTGCTAACAGAAGATCCACATTGTGTCTTAAAACTAATCCAAAACTGTTTAACTTTCCTTTACTAATGGGAGGAAAAAAGTGCTAAGTACATGGTATCATGCAGGAAATATTCACAATAGTCAATTACAACTTTAAAGAATCCCTGTATTGTGCTTGAGAATATAAGATTAACTCAGATATCATGTTAAATACTGTACAAGTGCTAGAATAATCCCAAAGCTATCTGCAACAGACAATTCCAATTTTATTTAAATTCCTATTTTCTCATAGATATCATTGTCCTTTCCAAGGGATACAAGGTTTTACTATTGATTTTACAGGGGGTTGTCAAGAGTATTTGTGAAGCTTGAATTGATTTAATGTCAAAGTCCAAATACCACATTACCCCTCTGGAAATCTAATTAATTGAAATATATGCCATTTTAGCATATTTGGAGCAAATGCTGTTAACCAACACCTGTAACAAACAGTTTAGCTGCATTTCCCAGGGTAATACAAATGAGGTTATCTTGATAACTATAAGGAGCAGAGTTTGCAATGAATGTGAGTTTTATTCTTATGATTTCCTATTGATTGAATTACATCTGGATGTAACTTATACCTAGCATCTCTTTTCATATGGGTTGTGTAGTGTATATACAACGTGTAGTAAACCTGTTCTTCTATTAACTAGAATAAATACAGCAAGATAGCAATTAGTGTTTATGTTCGACAAAGCAAATCCTGTAGGAAAAAAAAATGAGGAAAAATATAGTTGACAGGGGTCAATGGCTCAGCATTACTGTCGTGGAAACTTATAAGGGTCAGGAAGCTTGTTTGAAGTATGGCCAACCCTCTATAGGTTATTGCATAATCGTGTTGCTTAAATATATCTTAGGGACTTGGTTTTTGAAAATAGAGTAAAAATCACAGTAAGACTTCATTTATCTGAACTCCTGTTCCAAAGAAAAATCCTGAAATTAGTGCCTCAGTTGACACTTCCAGCCTAAGAATTCTTGTGACGGTAGCTTTCTATAGGTATTTTAGTGTGTAATAATAGCACTGTTAGAAACTAAAATGAAAATTTTTGAGATCCATCTTCCTGGAACTATTTCACATTGTAGTCTTTGTGTCATTGTACTTTCTCAAGTATCAAGGCTGATCTTTTATGATTTTAGCTTTAGTCATTGAGATGAGTGTTATTTTCTTCTGCCACAAAAGAAGTTAATTGTAAGTAGGTCTTTAATTACACTGAAGAATGTAATTTGAACTACTCTGAGGTAGGATGCACAATGCTTAAAAAATAATAAAACATTTAAAAGATTTAGTCATTTTTTGCAGACAGTTGCATCTAAGTGACATGACAAAAATCCCACAGGCAATTAATGATATTGTCTGCCTGCTTCCCAAGGGATGCTTTCAGAATGTACACCTCTGGCATAACGATGCAGAGATACAATAGCATGCTGTCATCATCAATAATATTTATTTTTCTTTCAGAGTTTGATCATACATACTGACAATCTAATGATTTTGCTTGAAGACTCCAGACTGGTAGAAACTATGCATATATTGTTTACTTACCTCATTTGGAAGATGGCTGCATACATCAATATTTATTATCCTGAATGCAGAGGACACCCAATATTAGCTTTTGTTGGAAAAAAATAGATTATTTTTCTTTTGACCACCATAAATTACCGTACAGTCCTCAGAGGGGGCAGTGGAGTGAGGAAAAATAATTAGTCACAATGTAGTTACCTTGAGATGAATACTCAAACATGACAATAGTCTGAAATGCATTTCTGAAATTCTCAGCTGTAACTGGTGCTAATTGCCTACAAGCTGACTGGTGAGAATGGAGCTGCACTGCTCACCATCATTGCTGCAGCAGTTGGTCAACAAATCACTCAGCAGATGCCTTTACTTATGGCCAGTGGGAACCTTGTGAACCAGCTTTTCTCTTTCCAGTTAACAAACAGAGTAAAAACAGCTGAAACACATCTTTTCTGTTTGTAAAAGAAAAGTGACTTTTCGTTAATATGACGTGCCACATCTTTTTGTTTCTGTGTTTTTAATCTCTTTTTTTAAAATAACATCATCAGGCCCATCAAAATCTTATGAGTTTCTCCATATTGAAACAAGGTGGCTTTAAAATAGTGCATATGGAATTTCAAATGAAATGTAGATCTCATTTCCATATCACTGTTTTCTTTACTCTTTTTTTCATCAGAAAACAGTCAAGGAGTCATTATATTTTCCAGCAAGCTGTCTTGTACACCCTGAAGGGAATATTATAAGATTAAATGCAGAGTAGCATTCCTCTAGCAAGGTGAATGTTTCTCATTACAGAGATCCCTAGTTGATCTCCTAAATATAATTCCCTGTAATAATGTGAAACTTCTGAATTATTTATTGTTTCATATTAGATCAGGAGTATAATTTCTGAAAATAAATTTATTGTCATGAGCAAATCAGCTTATGAAGGTTATCTGTAACCATGGAATGAAAGAGAACAGATGCTGTGTTTTGAGAGTCTATCTATTGTCGCTTCTCTTTGGCTTTTAGGAGGAAGCTCTAAATGTGGATTTAAAAATTGATGAACCGTGATTCTGTTAATGTGCGAGCTTTTAGTCATAGCACTCCGTGTCTTTATTTTATTCATTCAAATAGAAATATCTCTTTGCTAAGATCTGTGGTTGTGTCCTTCCTTGCACACCCGTGGTACCAAGGATGGTCTGGGGACTCCAAGGTGTGGGTGACAGCACAGTATATAGCACCTCTTGGCTCAGTACTTCGAATGCATGAGCCAGAGAAAATACCATCTGTGCTCTACAGGTGAACTTTTAATTTAGTCTCTTTGGAAATTAACTGCCTTCACTGCTATGCCAGGTGGCTTTCATTTCACACAATCCCCACTCCTCCAGTGGATGGATGTGTCCCATGTTTCCAGCTGTATCAGCAGTTTCCTTGCCTTTACTGGTGCACCTTCATTCAGGGTCCTTTAAGTGGCCTTTCCAAACAGGGGGTTCAGTGCTGGATGTTCAAGTTCAGCTGAAATAACAAAGTGGGCATATGGCTGAACATAGAGATGTGCATGGAAGGCACGAGGGTCCTGATAGAGATGGAGGTTTCCACTGATGCAGTGGATACAGCAGCCACAGTGTTTAGGGAGAGCTGAGTGTTGGAGGTAGAGGAGAGCGTTTCAAGATGGTGCAAACCTCTCTTGCTGCTTCTTGATATATTCTCTCATTTGTGTTTTGGTGTATATTTCCACGAACTGGAGAAGTGGGTGAGCAGTGCAGTGCGTGTCTCCCTCCTGATTGCAGAGAAAGGGTAGAACTTCTGAATTCTCTTGGCAGAAATAGAGCCCTCTTTCTGTATGCATCTCAGCACTGGCAAGCAGCTGGCATTGCCCTCTCATCACAGGGCATTCCTTGGAAGTGTTTAATAACCACTTGTTAGCAAATTAGAAATACAACTGTTTTTCAGCCCGTTAGTAAAATAAAATGAACAGTGGTGTGCAAAATCAATCTGATTTTTTTGGGCTGACACGGCACTGAGAAACCTATAAGAAATCCTTCAAAGAATGACTCTTTCCCCCAAACCTTGGCTATGTTGCAGATCGAGCCTTTACTGTTATATGTCTGATCAGACAAAAAAAATGTGAGCCATGTTAGACTGAAGGACCCAGCAGGTGAAGTGTCAGTCTTCTGTCTGGGACGGAGGTTTAAGTCACAGTTGAAGTTTCAATTAACAGGACCTCGTGGTTTCCTGTTGTGACTCTAATGGATAATGGTTCACATTAAAGAGATCTAAACGTAATTTAGCACATTTTGGTGCAGATGGCTGTCTGTGTTGAGGAGATGGCCACCTGGTGACTGTATTATTTTTCACCCCTGAAGAATGGTTGCTGAGGTCAAGTCTTCAATCATTGGAAGGGCTGTGGAGAGGCACTTGTGCTGTGACTCTGCGTGCCACCTGGCCTCTCTAATTAAGAACTACCATTTTCTGCTTTGATAGCCTCTCTGCCTTGATATAAACAGAATCCAGTATGATTGCAAACATTTGAACATAATGAACGCTTTCTGGATCTGAGAAGGCGGAATGGGATGATTTTTAGTTTTGTTCATTCTGTTTTGTAATTAAAAATACAAAAGTAAGGGAAAAAATGTTTTGTTGTGCTCCTGCCTTGTAGTGTACTTCTGGGAACTGATCTGAAGTTGATATCATGCCTAAATCATTGCAGCTGAGCTACAGCAAGCAACTGCAGAACTCCTGTGCGCTGCAGTTTCCTTAACTGGTTTTTAAGTTGGGAAAGATACTTCCAGGCCATTTGTGCAAGAATTTTGTTACAAAATGTTTTAATTATGAACAATTAAGTAGTTAGCTGAGAGTCAGAAAATGCATTCTTTCTATTCTTGTGCATCTGATTATTCAGACTGGTAAAGCTTTGAGTACAAATTCCGATAGAGTTTACATAATGCATGTGAAAGACCTTCCTTTTAAATATTAAAATACAAAATTACAATTTCAGCATCAAGCTGGGAAATGATTCATTATTTGGATAATCAGAGAAACAAAGATGTGCTGGCTCAGATGTAATATGATCCTTCTGTGAGATTCATTAAATGGAGCCCCTGACTTCTGGAATCCGTATCACTGTTCTCTGTCTTAGGGGGAATAATTCCGTTATAGATTATATTTCATTCAACCATAGTGGATTAGTTGCAGTTTCTACCTTTTAATTAAACAGCTGCTGTAACTAAACACAAATTTGAATTATTTAAGAGTCCACAGTATTTTAGTCAACTCGCAGTGCTTGGATTTTTTAATTATATGAAGCTATACATTTTTTATGATGAAGGCTTTAGTCAGATCAATCGACAGCCACTAATAACATATCCTTCCTGGAAGGCTGAAATGCTTTACCAGAGCTTGAAAGAAGTAAGAGTAAATCAAAAGCCAAGGCTATCAAAGAAAATGTCTGTCACCTAATTTTGCTTTGTGGCTTTTAACAAACTATTTTTGTTTGTTTTGCTTTCAAAGTATTCTAGTGCCCTAGTGTATTGTCCAATTTCTGGTATCTGTCTCATTATATCCAAGTGTAAACACTGCAGTAATGTTAAAAAGGTGCTAATTGTGCTAGATTAATGAGCATCAAAACTCAGATCAAAACATGACACTGGGACTGTGTCAAAATGAATCTCCACTTAGGAGTTTTGCTGAGTAAGAATCGCTCCAGTGAATGCACAGAATATTTCTTTATCACATACATTTAAAGCAAATCAATCAAGTATTTGTTATCAATGGGAATTAATGTTTGATTGAAATAATTCTTTATACATGGTTGAGGTTTATGTCTAAGACCCTTCTTTTCTGCTCTTGGAAATAATGCTCAGAAATAGTCCTTAGGCAGGTATCTTGAAAATAAAGAGCCTAACAGAGATACGTAACCACCTGTAGCTTGTTACTTATGAGCTTGTCCAAAGGCAGATTCTCATCAGAACCAGTTGTGTATGTTTGAATGAGAATGGGCACACAACAGGAACAGTCCCTGACCTTTGTTGGTGGGTGTCTGATCTCACAGGAGCTGGACACAGGCTTTTCCCTATTGAAACCTTATTAATGTCACCGGATGGTCAAATATTTACCCAATGCCTGCAACTTCAACACACAGACCTTCTATCTGTTTTTGTTGCTGACAAAGCTTTTTGTGTCAGTGTAAAACAAGAAGACTACAAAAATAGCCAATGTTTGCCTCTGTTAGTCTTTTTATATGCTTTTATTGTTTAATGAGTAGCTTTTGCCCTTTTACTTATTCTGCTTACCTACTTAAAGTGAATGTGTTTATTTTAGTAGGATATCACGAAGTAATGACTGAAATGTCTGCCACTGAAATAACTTAATTTAGCATTTTAAAAATTTCCTTCATCACCTGAAGGGCAGTTTTCTTTTTTCTTTCCTCTCTAGCATGTAAAAGAAAACAATATAGCAGATGTGACTGGTATTATGAATTAAATTCTTACAAGCTTATTGTTAGTTAATAGATATCACAGAAGAGCCCCAAATAGCAACTAAATATCCTTATTTGTTTTGTTTTTTACTGGCATGTTTTTTTATAACACTCCCATTATGCACAAAACAAGTCCAGAGCTTGTTGGGGTTTTTGTTGTCATTTTTTGTGGCGTTTTTAACGTTATTTTTGTCAGGCTGAAATATTTCTCGTTGAGTTGTGTTGTGGAAAGGAAGATTTCCACCTAAATCTCAAACTTCTCCAAAGTGGATTTCATGGTAAGGTTATTGTCTAATGGTTGTAGTGTCTAGCAACTCATACCCTCAGTTTTCAGTATCGAGATGCTCTGATGGCGTCTGCATCATTGAAGACCCTTCAGTCTGAGTTACCATGGAAATACCATCACAAATAGTATGTGTCCTGTCTCCTTACCTTCAAAGAAATGTGCAGCCATGTTTTTCCCACTGCTTCAAAACATGAGATGAACGTGAAATATTAGTGACACATCATTGCTTTTGTCTCCCCTTATTGTGATCCTTTTTTATTTCCTTTGGTGTGTTGAGCTCAAATGCTCTCTAAGGCTCCAGTCAAGTTCAGTTCTTTCATCAGTCAGAGACTGTTATTTTTCATTTTCTCTGTTCATATAGTAGAACTTTTAAGGAGGCAAATTAAAAAATGCTTTGGGACAAAAATAAATAGAGAAACTCTTCAGGGCTTCTGCCAGAGGGCAATAACCTCAACTGAGAGGAGAGAAATGATTGCTCCAGTCTTGGTTATCTGGGTTCTGGACTGCTTAGTGTATGGTGTAGGATTTCAAACTTTTTAGATGCAAGGGCAGACTTGGAAAGCATGCGCAGTTTTTGACTATGAAGTAATTTTATTAAGAGAAAACTTACTATTTGATATTCCCAGAAGTCCCAAATGTTTTTTCATGTTAGTTTGCAGATCAGAAAGTAAATGCGGAGCTCTTGTAAGTCAACACAGAAATTAATTTTATTAAAATTAGTTTAAATTTCTGGCAGAAGCAACAAAAATCAATAAAAACTTGAAATGTTAAAATTAAAATGTTCATAATTTTCACTTGAAGTCATTTTGTGGAGAGAGCCTGGAGTTTAAGTGAAGACTTCTAGGGCTGTGCAGCTGATAGGATTTCCTGGTGGTTCTTTGTTAACTTGTAACAGTAGGCAAATATTTGGAAAAAAGTAGTTTGAAACCAAAGATCCTAAGACTTGAAGATGTTTCAATTCACATTGTCCTAGCATGAGGTGAATCTGCACACTTAGAAATTTCTGACTTCCATGCTCAAGAACTTCGACCCATAGGTGGCCTGTTACAGAAAGGTGAAGTTCAGTGTTTGGATTTTAGAGTTTTCTCATGTTGAAAAATGAGTGTGACTGAGAATGCAGAGTGTAAAAATGGCTCTTGCTCACCTTTTATCTACCAAAAGGACTTCCATTTTCCATAGAACTCGAGAAGGAAGTGGCTTACCACTTGAAAAGTGTCTTCCTCTCCAACTCAAAAGGGTCATTATTGAAGGATAAGAATACGTGGTTTAAAAAAAGTGCTTTGGTGAGGGTAACTGTGAAATGAATTGAACCAACCTCTCTGTCTTTTCAGAAGTCCATTGTCCTCTGATGCAGACATTGCATGGAAGAGGTACATCAGTTGTGACAAACAAGATTAATCTAGTTTCTGTGGCCTTCTTGTTGCAGTTTACAGCATGTCTTTTAATTGAACCTGATGCTATGTATGTCTACTTACGTGAAAATCTCTTTGCAACATGAGCTTTAATTGCTAGCTTGTCCTTAGGAGGTCATGCTACAGTTTCACTTGCTTTTGTCAGAGAGACGCTGCGGTGAGGTTCTTTTGTTCTTGAGGTAGACTTTTTCCTGACTGCTGACCTAGTTCTCATGGATTTTACTTGACCAAACTTAGAGCATTCCCACAGAGTACAAGTGTTGCTGTGGTTGTTGTGGGACATGGAGTATAATCTTGAAATAGTGTTATCTACAGCTGGGACAGCATGACAGTGTTTTGGTCTTGAACTTTTTTGACTTAATATCAGCATCTCATGTTTCTATTAATTAGCAGGAGCTTTTGACTAATCTCAGCTGATTTTCACAGCTGTGTGTTTTTGCTGGTGCCAGTGAAGCTATGCATGTGTGGACTGCTACCTGCTGAGAACCAGCTGCATCTCCTGTCCTTCAGTTTGGTAGCTCCATCACAGAGCACTTTATGAAATGAACATTTGATGTTTGTTTATTCATATTTTTTTTGCCAGAGAATGTGTGTCTCCAACCTGAGAACCTGATGTCATGCTGCTGAAAAGCTGTTTGGAGTAGGAGTGTCCTTCAGAGTTTGGGCTCTCATGTTGTCTTCATGTGTTTTTCAGCTGAACAGCTTGTTTACACTTTGGGAAGGTAGGGTTTCTCTGAATGTGATGTTTCATACCAAATACAAAAAGGTTGCATGAGTTCTTGTGTGAGCACTTCTGGATAAAAATCCCCACAGAATACAAACAAAGGACATTGTCTGGAAATTGCTGCTGTTTTCCATGTTTGTTTGCTTTTAACAAATACGTACTTTAAAAAAAAAAAAAATGTGAAGATCATCTTCAGCACTGTAAATGCTGCAGCAGCTGATGCTCAAGTTAGTTATTCAGTAATGCCTCTAGGATTAACACAGTGCATTACCATGACAAGCTTATTTTGAGAAGAATGCAAGAAAGAAAAACAAGAAAAGAAAGATGACTAAATATTGTTGGCACTTGAATAACACAAAAAATACGGAGTAATAATTTCCTTAGTCCCTGCAGTCATTCTTGAATTTTTAATATTGCTCTGTTTATTGTACCTTTACATTGCAGTCATGTTGTTTACCAAATAATTTCAGGCCATTGTAGTTAGAGAATGATGGCTTCCCAGAGTTGCATTTTCCAGACGTCGATACGTGGTAGAGGCTTCTGGCTGGGTTCTGTTCATGGCTGATTCACTTGATTGTAGGCTGTCAAGTTCAGAAGATTTAAATAATTTTTTCAATTGTGAGGTTACAAATGAGTCACTCTGAAATGTTTCTCTTTTGGTGTTTTTAATGTCTGGGAAAAGAAAATCTAAAAAGATCTTTGTGCTTTTTCCTTACTCCTTTATTACCAGTCCTTACAAGTGAAATCCCCTTTGCAATTACATTTAAGTTGTCATTAAGGCTGTGTAAATACATTTAATCAAAATTTTTAGAAACTGCATGAAGGACAAGCTGTACAAATGTTTCAAAGGCGATATATTATAAAGTTTTGGTTGTACTCCCTTATTTTGGCAGCAGGCCCCACAGAAGCTCATTTTAGTCTCTTTTCTAAGCGAGCATAAATGACCTAGTGCAGCAGTTGCAGATCCATCTGCCTTGTTTGTGAAAGGGGCCAACAGAACAGGGCATGTAATAAATAGGTTTACCAACAACACTTATCAGCTTCCATCACAGATCTTTCTTTAGTATGGTTGCTGAGTTATTTGTGTTTTTGGATGAGAGAACAATAAGGACCATGCACCATACCTCTAGAAAAAGGGGAGAATTGCACACACACAAGTTTGCAGTAGGAGATTCCTAACCAGAGTAACTATATTCTTAATTTGACTCCATTTTCTTGATTGGAGACAAGATGTTTCCACTTGTGTCTATAGAAGGCACTGTTTTCACTTAGTTGCTATTGACACTGTCTCCTATATTTAATATGTACAATATGTGTAGACTTTATTTTATGCTTCTGCTGCAGCATCTTTTGCTAAGAGAAATCCAGGCACTATGGAGATGGATAGCAGAAATCTGTAATCTCCTTGTAGCTTACTGCATCCTGTGACTTGTATACCAGGTCCTGTGTTCCTTGCTCAATTTTCAGTCTCTACAAAAGCAATTTTCATTTGACCTATATAGGACTTTTCTAGAGTGAAAAAGGAGTTCACGTGGCAGATTTGGCTCACTTGTATCTGAGATGAAAAATATACTGGGAATGCTGTTACACCTTTGGTTCTTGTGTGGGAAAGGTAGATTCTAGTTCTGTTAACGTATTTAATTTGTATGCAGTCATCTAATTATCACATGAATAGTTATATGTTTACATGGAAAATGATAGTTAATACATCTGTTTATAATGGTGAGAGTAGATGGCTATTCTAAGACCACAGCGGATTCTTTGATGTTTGTAATTTTTTTTCAGACCAGATAGAGCCTTTAAGATGAGGTAGTCTGGCCTTTCCTGTAACAGAGTGAGTGGATGGATCTGTGCCTCGCCAGTGGAAGCCCCTTTGAACAAACTGTTTGATCTTTGTTTTCTAGGTTGGAGCATGGTACAAAGCATCTATTTCAAGAAGGCTTTAGGCAATTTCTATTTAAACTTTTGTGAAAGAAATTATGCATGCAACTAGAAATCTATACACTATGCCTGTGTAATTGGAACAGTAACATAAATTTACATTAAAGGAGGGAATTTGCTATCGTGCAGTATAATCAGGTACTGTAACCTCCCAATCATTAGTTTTAACATTTAAGAAGGAGAAATCATAGTTCAGGAAGATGCATAGAATGAGTAATCTCAGAGAGAACTTAAAAGTGCTTGCAAATGATTTTCCACAAAGAATGAAGTGTTCCTCAAAAGATATTGTACATAAAGGGAGCACTATAAAGGAATGGTGGACAGCAACCAGACACATAACCATTATGAATCCTCATGATAGCAGAGAATCAGCTCCCAAAAGAACCTCAAAGGTTGTTGATAAGATCTTAGAAATCAATTTTTTTTTAGCAACATGGGGTAACTGAAAGAAAATCAAAGCTTACCTAATATGCTGAGGTTGCTTAATACTTGATAAGGCTGTTGCACCTGAATATAAAGTATGCTAAAACCTGACTGAGGAATATTCCTGTAAACCTGCAAATACATATTTAATAATCAAGACGTGATGTTATACATCTACCGTATGAACAAACAGCTGCCACATAATGTCCTCAGTATTGCTGAAGGGAGCCTCTGAATTCTTCTTCATCTGTCTGATTAGAGTGAAACCAGACACAGTCATTATAACTGTCTGCAAATGAATGCTTTCAAATATGCCTGTTCCTTCTCTGGCTGAGATGTTCTCTGGCTTATTTTAATCCTTATCCATATTTTGGTCAGGCAGGATAGAGATATTCCCCCCCTCTCACTGTGATGGCTCACAGGTACTGGGAAAAGTTCCAGCTTAAATAGGAAAACCTGACCTAGTTTATAGGATGTTATTTATTTCTAAGGGGTTTCTCCTTATTTAATATCTGCCATATTCTTAAGAATTTTGACAAAGAGACTGAGCTTTGCTCTGAAGTCACAAAAGAAGTATAGAACTGGTTATTGTTAAGGGAATTATTGAAACTGGTGTTCTTGTGAGTAACATAGGTGGTTAGCAGTACCATAACACATATTGGACATAGCAGGGTACTTGAAGACTGCAGAGACCCACTGAGAGGAAGAATTGTCTGTCTAGACACTAAGCCTCGCTTCATCAATCTCTAGACTCTTTGAATATAGGTAACTTTCAGGTAGAAGAGGACCAGCCACCTAAAAAGCATAAGCAGTATTTTGCTTTCCTTGCTTTGATGCATTTTATTTGCTTTATGTGCAGTAGGAACTGCCTCATATAAAGACTCTCATTTGGCCCCAAATATAAACATTTTTTTAAAATTGAAAGTGATTAATGATTTGCTTTATCCTTACACTTGAAATGGAAATGCAAGGAGGAGGAAGAGATAGAATCAAGTATTGTACTTAAGATTCTCCAATTTACTTTTCAGAGCTTGATCCCTCTTGTTTCATTTGAGCCAAATCTCATAGTATTTTAAGTAACTCCTTTCCAAGAATAAATGTGTATTGGGTCCAAATGATGCAGTACCTCACATCTGATTCTGTGCATCCCCGTATTGTTTCAGAGAATGGTGCCTTGAGTTGCTTTGATGTAATCCCTCTTTGGCTCATTTTATGATCTGTGGGATTTTAAATGAGTCTGAAATTTTATCACCAATAACTCTTTTGGTTGTCCATGTTAGGCTTTTAGCTAATCACAGTCCCAGAAAGGCACAGACTAAATTACTGTTTTGAATATGCCTAGTGGAAGCATTGCCTGACTTCACGCAGTGGGGCAACAGAACCAGTGCAGTGTGTCTGCCAGTAGGAGAGCTGTGCTGCTCAGAGAAGCTTGGCTGAGTCTCCTGCAGGGTGGTGTGGAGGGCAGGTGCCTGGGGAGACAGATGAGTTGGGGTTTGTGCCATGTGGATTGTTTTCTTCTACCGCATATGCGCAGAAAGAGGCGTGTCTGGGCAGGAAGCTTCTTGTAGCTCACATCCTGCTTGAGCTATGCACACATGGGGAGTTTGCTCCTGGGAAAACGTGTTACTATTTGCTTGCCCAAGCGTCAAAGCTGTTGATGGTTAATGAAATGCAGTGTCAGCAGCACCTTTAGCAATTGGAAGTTTAGAAACTACAGGGACTCTACTGATGCATGTTCTGCTGCTCTTGTCAGCTAAAAAAAATTACCTCAGATGAATGATGGTTATGGAGGAATGAAGTATGTCCATTTTTCACATAATTCCTTAAAGACTGTCTGGTGGGGTTTGCACCTGTAGAGCTATGGAGGTTGTCAGCACTTTGATCACCTCAGAAACACCGTTCATTTCAGAAAACTGTTAATACTAGAATCACAAAATCAGTCTTTGTTCCTCATTCTGTACAAGTCCTCAAACAAGCATGATATAGGAAGAGTTAAAAGTTAAAAAAAAAAAAAAAAAAAAAGTATTTGTCTATTAGCATAAATAACAAAGGGGGGAAAGTTCTGCCTTTCTTTCACTTGTAACCCTATAAAGGAATGCTAGGCAATAATTCATCTCTAGCTGCTACATAAAATATCTCCAGCAAATATAGTGTTAGCTTCTCAAGAAAAGACTGATCTTTAAGACAACAATGAAAGGGCAAAGAAGAGAGAGAGGATGGTTGATATGAGTAATGTGCAGTACCTTGTGTCTGCTGTGTTTAAAAAAACAGTTATCACAAAGGCATATGTACCCAAGGCAAGAATTTCAAGAATAGGAAACTAAATCTTCTTGGACCTCAGTGTATGCTAATAATTGCTTTGTGCTTCTGAAAATCAGACAGGTGCCTGAATCCATGTTTAAAAACAATGTTAAGTTTTCATCTCTTAAGTTATCATCTGCATAATTCTGCACACATGACTGTCTAGTTGCTGCTGAGGAGTTGACAAGAATCAGCGCTCAGAATTTGAGTTCAGCTCTGTTAAGGGCCTGTTGGGATAGTGGCCAATCTGACTCTTGTAAATTGGGTGGAACTGCCAGACAAAGGACCTATGAAAGTGTCTTTTTCAGAGATTGGATGATAATAAAAAGAACAAGTAGAAAAAGAGCTGGGCTGGTGTACTGCATAATGCCAAGGTAATTCTGTGCCAGATTGAACTTACCTCCAGGAAAATGTCCGGGCATTTGTACTGTTTCTCAGAAATAAATATGTGGTCTAAGCAGCTTAGCTGGACAGTAGTATGAATGCTTGGTGTATGTTATGTCCATTCTTTTTCTTTCGAGGTATCATAGTTTCAATATGCTTTTAGCGTTATTTTTTCTGGTGCACTTTGTTGCCAGTTCTGTTCTGTGGTTCAGCATATCATCGTAATTTGTCTTCTCATCCTCTTCATTAATGATAGATTTTGGAGGTTTTAGGTTGGTTTTTTTTTTTTTTTTTTTTTTGTCCCTTTCATTTGTTCAATTTGGTGCCTTCTAAATATCTGGAATTGTTGAAAAGAATCTAACAGTAAACCATGAGCTTTTGACGAGTTACTTTCTTGGAGAGAGTGACCTGATGCAACCAAAATGTATCACACTAATATGCTGTGCAGCCATAATATGTATGTAGGATGAGTATTTATTCGTTACATTTGAGGTATTTAGTTATCCAACTTTGAGTACAGTCATTTGTCTCCAAGTATGTAATTCTAACGCAAGGTAGTGTCCTCAAGGTGATGTGAACAAAGCCCCTTGAAAATAACCAGCCAGAAAGATTTTGGCAATCAAGTGAAGGTGTAATACTCTAGAATTTTTAACTACTTGCACAGAGATTGAAATTATTTTATAACCAGTAGAGTTTACTGCATGTTTGTGGAAGTGCACATGGACTCAATACACTTCCTTCAGGCACCATGGATGGAAAGCACCTGGCAGAGGAACTTAGGAACTGTTAACTAATACATGGTTTGCAGGTATTTTTGTGCTCTTTGTTACCTATAATTATATATATATATAATTATATTATAATACCTGTAATCCCAATTAATTCAGTTATTTTGGTTTCAGGTTTGGGTTTTGTTTCAGATTATGAAGATTTGACTTCAGGAGTTGCACCTAATGCTGCTGCTTCAGTAAGCGTAGATAGAAATGGTTTGTTTTTAAAGGAAAAGTCTAATAATCTTACTGCAGGACTTTGAAAGGTAATTGAGTTGTCTACCATAAACTAATGTCTCTTATTCACTTCTGTTGAAAGACCACAAATCTTTATTCAGCATGAGCTAGTCCTTATGTAAATTGCAGTAAATAATATATGAATGTATATGCCAGCTAATGTAGTACTATACAGTGTTTGGTTTTGAAGAATTGTATGGACTTCCCAATGCAAAGGTATAAAGGAGGAGGGAGGAGCAGTTCGTATTTCATATCCATGCATTGCATAAAATAAAAGTTACAGCTCTAGTAAAATTCATATGCTAGACAAGTGTAGAGCTGAAGAGACAGAGAATCCCAGAGGGTTAACTCCTCCTCACCTAAGCAAAGTAAATTATTTGACTTTTTGAAATGTCTTCTGAAATGTAATAAAATCTGAAGGGGGTAAGGATCTTCATCTCATTAATACAGGGTCCCAGCAAATGTCATTTTCTAAGCTGCTTTGGGAAATGGGATTCTTTTCAGATTTCAGCGAATAGTTTGCAGTCACAGTGCATTACTTTAGCAGCACATTTCTCTTCCTTACACATTGCATGCTGCACAGTTTAAACAGTAGAGTGAGCTTATTTTGGCTTCATTTCTTTATATGAACAGAGAGAATTTTGATTTGCTATATATTTCACTGCTACTGTAGATTCCCTCTCCATCTTAAATGGTAGTTTATTAAGATTAAGTGCTTTCTTATGTAGATGTATTGAAAGGACCTTTGATTTGGTTTAAATTAAATTTGATTCAATTAAAATGTAAGATAGATTGAAGCACTTTCGTGAAGAGAAAATAAAAAAGGCTCTCTGAAAGAGAACTGAAGCTACAATAGACATGGAATCAGAAGATCACTATCAGGTAGGCAGGTTTTAAGGACTGGATACCAGAAACACTACTTTCAATGAGAGGTCTAACCTTGTGGTATCTAGGGGGAGTACACAAAGAGTGAATCACGTGGCTCATACCCCAAGAAATTATCCAAAGTGACTAACTGGCTGGGTCAGATCTTGTATTGCCTTGTTAGCATTCAGCACCACTGCTCTGGCACAAAGAGAGAAAGAAGAAAAGAGAAACATGAAAGGAGAGATTAAAGGAGGGGAATGAGACAGGAAAAAAGAGGGATTTGTGAAAGTGCTGTGAACCCACTTCTTTTTTTCCTTTGTACTCTCCTCAGCCCACACTAAATCCATATAGGAGACTACTAGGACGTCCTTTGGACAGGGCAAAGGAGACTTCGCGTTGTCATCTGTGCTGAAATCACTGCTAGAGGCCTCAGAAGGACTGCACTTGGTACTGGACCTTTAAGTGGTTGCATCCTCATGTTGTGGGGTTTATGAGCTGCCAGTAGATTTCAGATGCATTATAAACAGTGAGTCTGGAGCCCAAGAATTTCACTGAAACATCTGTTTAGTCCTGGAGCTGATGAGGTATGGCTTTGGGCTATAGCTTGTGGTCAATAGAGCAGGTAATGCCCTAACTTCTTCAACATGTTGTGCAGCTGGGTGTGAGCAGGAGAGAGCCTGGACATCTTTATTTTGGTATCCATTCCTGAGCTGATTCTGCTTATGTTACTATCATAATCTTCTGTCAGAGCCAGCAAAACCATTATGGTTTTTGTTATAGGTGCTATACGAAGTGAGCTTGAGACAATGTCTGTTTCTATTAGCATACGGTCTTTTCATAAAGTAAGAGCTAACCAGTAATTAGGAAAAGGCTGATGGAGGCATTAAGGCATGGCTTTTATCAGTTATGTTGCTCTGCAGGGCGCAGACTGTGTCCAGCTCTGGCCTTCTAGCAGATTGCCATGCAGCACTATGACAAAAAGGTGAGAAAGTTGACTGAATCTCAGTGTTTCCTTGTGGATGGGATTGGGTCTTGAAATTGGTATCCAGATCTCACAAGGACATATGAAACAAATTTGAATATCCAAGAAAAGGTTGCATTCTCTTTACTGACTAAGAACTTATTAGGATTGAGCACCCCAGGCTGTGTTGTATTATAGCACAGAGAAAGGACCTGCAGCTCTCCCAGGCCTTTGGCCCTGACTTCCAGCCCTGGCAAGAAAAACTTTGAGTGTGGGAGTCCATATCCACTGCTTCAAAGCCACCAATTTGCTCCATAGAGACTAACTCAGATTTAAGGAGATTGGTCACTTCTAACACAAGCTGAATTTAAATCAGCAGTACTGGAAATATGAAGTATTTTATTATATTTTGAACACCTAGAACTGCTTAAGGTTTAGAAAACTTTTTTTTTTGTTCCTTTGGCAAATATATGCTTCATTTCAAACCTGAAAGTATTTAAATGCCTTTGCATACAGTGGCATAATATATATGACTTCTTTAGAGTTAAGTCATTATGTTATTATAAATCACACTGAACAACTTGGGTTTAAAGATACAGTGCTAATAGGCCACCAAAGGAAGAGTTTGTTTTGTCTGAAGTATGTGAATGAGAACTGTTTATACAATTGAAATCCTTTGAACTAACTTGAACACTTTTTTCAAACTGTTGAAGTTAAAAATTAATATTTGCAGCACTGCTTTAAATATTTTTCTTTTTTTTGTTTGAGGGAAATTTGCAAAGATAGAGTTCAATATTAAAACACTGATTTTTAGGAACATTGATCTCTCAGCCTATTTCAATGTTTTGTCTTAATTCAGTGAGTTATATTTAGACATTTTTGTCTGTCTAGTCACATTGAACATAAATTGAAAGCTTTCATACTTGTGAAGTTATTTGAACTCATACCTGGGTTTTCTCTGTACCACTTGGTTAATAAGGATTTGCCTCTAGTTTGCCTGTAAGCATTGGTTTACTGCTGTGGTTTAGAAAGTATATTTTAAAAGCAACACAGTTGGATTCTGAGTTGAATGGTGGAAGGGAACAAAATAGTGATTTTTTCTAAGGAGCCACTAGAGCCTCTAGATACAGATGTATGTATACATGCACAGCTCCTGGAATAAGTGCACAGATGCATCCTATTCTTAACAATACTCATAGTATGTTTTCTGAGTGTACATGAGGAAGAATAAACAGACTGGAAAAGTGTACTAGGTATTATATAGGCTTGTAATGTATACAGTGTATTTCTGTTAATTGATGCAGCCAATGTACGGCATAATAGCTGCAAAGGAACGGTTATGGTGCATGCTGTGAAGGCATATTAAAACAATACACAAAAGTCATTTAAATTCTAATAAGTCTTTTAACATACAGCAGTATTTGATCCCAGGGTGTATCTATGATTTTCCTGTCTCAGTGAGACCCATTGTATTTTATTTCTGCAATATTGGTAGAAAAGAAATTATGAGCCCTAGTGCTGCTGGTATGGACTATGTTATGCCTACAGAGGTTGCTTTGGTGTCTGGTAATAAAAGTTTACTGTAGGTTAAAGTAGATTATTCAATCTTTGTGCTTTTAATATGAGCATCTAAGCAACACTTTCTGATAGCACAGTGCTTTTAATTACTTCAAAGTAGCTTTGCTGAATAAAAAAAGCAGTTGTATATGATTCTTTTAAATGGCTGACCCTCTACTTGCCCGTGTAATTCAGTGCACTTCAAGAATGTGAGCTGTCTAAAGCTTTTGACCTCAATAAGTGCAACAACACTGCATAAAGAATTTTTCAATTGCTAGAGACCAAAACTTGGTGGCTAGCATGAAGTCAAACAGTATCTTTGGCACAAAAGAAAAAATGGACGCTGAACAGTGAGAGAGGTTAATAAACAGGATAAATACAAAAGATGCTATTTCCCTCATAATCCTGATAGTGTATCTTAAGGTACACAATGCCCAGAAGCAGTGATCACAAATTAATCAAATATCACCTGAAGAAGAGAACTAGGGCTATAAAGCTAATAAAGGTTGAGATTGTTTTTAAAAAAGTTGTTTGTCAATTGGAATACAACAATAAAACTAAAGATGAAGTCTTTTAAAAGCTGCAGCAAGTGCATATCTTACAAAGAAATACTGTGATTTTTTTTTTGTAGTTCATATATTAAAAAAACTCCCCGTAGGTATTTTTTACACTTTAAAACCAAAGAACTAATCCTTTTACAGTAACACTGTAAAGGAAACCTCCTAATCCTTGTCAATGACTGTGTATCTAGTTATTGTATCAGTTCAGAATCTTTTGACAAACTCCCCTGCAGCAGAGTCTTGGAAGTCTTGAAACAGGCCTTAAAAAAGCTGCTTTTTCAGTATGAAACAGTGCATAGACTCTTTGAAAGTTCATCTAATGTATTTCATTTTATACTGAAGAACCACTGCTACTAAGCTGTCACCTCCCATTTGTCTTGATTGTACCACAACAAGACTCAACATTCAAAATTGTGCATCAGAATTTAGAGCAGTGGTAATTCTTGGAGGTAATCCTGACGGCAAGGCTTACAAATGTGCATTATGGATCTCTATTTGTGTATTCTTCAAGTAATTAGGAATTAGATATGTTGTCTGTGAAAAGCTTCACTTGAGAATTATTTGTGCAGCAGGTGATCTTTCCTGCTGTTGATGTCATGCTTTTACTCAGTGGAAAGAGTTCAGTTAGCTGGATTAGCTTTAGGCAGACAAAAGGTAATTTGTGCTGGACTCTGAGACCAATCCAAGGTGACATTTTCAAAATCAATCTCTGAAAATACAATCCACCCATCTCCATTTGATTTTTCAGAAAAAGTGGTCTACTTCTTGTCCGGGCTTGCTGCCTATCAGAATTTTGCCTGTCTTGAACGAACTATTTTCCAGGCTCTGATACTGGCTTCAGTCTAGGAAATTTAGGAAAGGTACTTGCCTGTCCTCTGCTGTCACTTCCCCTGGTGTATCCTGTCTTTATTCCTACCATCTTTCTTAACTTTTGATAGGAATATATTCAAATTACTGACCAAGAAAGTCTTATGTGTACATAAGCAATTGCTTGAGTTGTCTTTTCTATTTCTGCCTCAAGGGTAATCATCAAAACAGGGCTTCTTGCTCATATTATGAATAAACTCTATTTTGTTTGTTCCTTTTTTTTTGATGGACCAGTGGAGCTTTTCTGCTTTATGCTGCCCTGCTGATATGCAAGCTGCCAAGCATTACCACCTCTGTCTCTAAAAAAGAGCTGATATCATGTATGAAGGAGAGCAGGCAAGTGCTTTCTACCCAGCAAGCAGCAGAATGGTAAAGGGATCACCATGGAAGCAGTGTTATTAAGTGCAAAGCCTCTTTTCAATCATTTTCATTATAAACCAACTCCCTAACAGTATTCTTTTCCCCTAAAGGTGGAAACTGTATTGCAAGCTGGCTGCAAGGCACAGATGCCAGCTTCGGAAACACATTACAGGGTTAGCTTTGAACCCAATAAAAATACGATCTTGTAGGATCCCTGCTACAGTCTTCAGGCTGGTGCATGTAGACCCTGTTTGTGGCACTGGTGTCAGTTCTCACTTCTTCTGGTTTGGCTTTCTCATTCAGGTGATAAAGAACATAGATATTTCTTTCCTTCTTGTCCGGTGATTGTCAGCATTTCTTCTTCTCGGTGAGACACAGCAAGGAATAAGCTTATGGGTGAGACACTTCAGGAGCTAGCTACATGAAATGCACTTAGATTTGTCATAAAGTCCTGGAATTGCAATAGGTTTGAGATAATTACACCAATATTATGCTTGATTGCTTAAATATACTTTAAGAATTCATAAACAAGCATAGACTGCTCATGAAATAATAATGAAATAAGCATAGAAGGTGCATATTTCCATTTCAAATTTAGATGAGGTGTCTAAGTTCAGTTCATCATTAATTTTCTTAGAATACAGTGTATGTAATTTGGCTATTTAGATGCCTACTCTATATACACTGCGTGAACATCATGCTCGCTCTCCCCTGTTCTCTACATATCACTTTATATTTCAGGAAGACTGCTGTGTGTGTGTGAAAGTTATGCTGCTGTTTCTTGGTTACTGTTGAGCATTTTCTTGGCTCAGACTTCCGACTGAAGCAGCTGTGCAACCTGAAGGATATATGCTACCAAGTCTACAGGAAGGTGATTGATCCGTACTTCCTCACGTCGAGCCTATGCCAGAAAGAAAAGCGATGGGCTGTTTAGCTGCATCCCTTAGTGTAGCTTTTGCTCATTAATAAACTTTTTTCAGTTCAAATAGTGAAAGAGAAATAGGAACAAGTTTCTTGTGTTATATTCTGATGTTTTCTCCTAGAACAAATTCTACTACTTCCTCTACTTCTTTTTCTTCTATGGTAGTGTGTGCAATAAATAATGACTGGGATCTAATTTTGACACAGCTATTTGAAGGAGAGGAGTTACTTCTCCCTAGTCTTTGGTAGCATGTATATACAATGCCCTTTCTGTTATGCTAGGAATACTATGTCATCTGTGGGTTTGGATGCGTCTTCTACCTAATACAGAGACTTAAACTATATTGTTCTATCTACTTTGATAGAGAAGGTGACACCATTTAGAAGAAAATGGGCAGAAAACTTCATAGTAACAGCATCACAAGGAAAGTGCTCAACAGTGGTTGATGAAAACCTGAATTAGTCACTGCAGTGTGACTATTTGTAATACCAGAACTGATGCAGCTAGGAAGAGGGAAATATTCTATTTTCATTTAAAAACAAATGTTAACTCCCAGTACCACTGTAAATATTGCTTTTTATTTCAAGGAAGAAACAGCTGTAGTAACTGAATCTGATAACTCCTGATAAATGCTGTTTGCTCAAACAGTAAATATACTGCCCAAAGAAAATAAGAAGTTTCTCGATGAGGCAACTGACATTGACCTGTTCCTCTAACAAGTTCTCTGTGTATCAGTGAGCAGAACTTACTGGTTGGAATTTCCTACAAAAATCACGGCAATGGAATAAGCGCACATCCATCACTAGTAAGATATTTAAGTAGCTCAGAATACATTGCTTCTGTCAGAAGTATGCGGCATGGAGCTCACCTGGGGATTCTTTAGAATTACCAGTGCTTGAGAACAAAAATTACAGACAATTTTCCTTTCATCTCTTCTTCCCCATTTATATTTCAAGGTCATCATCCTCCCCTTAAAATCAGAACCCCTCCCTATAGCAGTATGCTAAGATTACTCTTATTTTCTTGAAGGTAATGCTATGAAATTACCTACAGTCTTCTGGTAATCTACACAGTCATGTGGATGAAATCATATTGTTCCTAGAAGCATTGCTACCCATCCCAAGACTGCTTTTCTGCCGTGTTGCACAAAATTTACCAAAAACTCTGCAGACAATTTCTTAATATGCAATAAATGCTTTTAATGTGTTTTTATGTACAGTAATGCACTGTGTTTAGTTATCAAGTATCAGGGACTACTTTGGTCAGTATGGTCTGAGAGGTCATGGAAAAAAGTTACTGCAGGATTAAAAAAGGGGGGGGAGTGGGTAAGAAAACCACTATACATTTTTAGTGAAATTATCCAACTTTTAGATGTGAAATTAATAGAACAGTTAGATCTAGGCTTTTACCCTCTTGATGAAAACAAACAGTATTCACCTGGCCAGTGTTCATGCAGCAGCTACAAAATGTTGGAGAAAGCGCTCCTCTGGTTAACAGCACTCCTTGTTCTACTGGAATATAGAAAACGTTATCCTATGAACAACACATTCTGCATCTATCTACTTTCATAGTTCTTAATTGTATTTATTCCTTGTTTTGCTTTTCTTCCTTTGCAATTTCCAACCCTAATTTCAGGAGAAGTACGTATATCCTTGTGAATAATCGTGTTAAATAGTGTCATGAGGGTATGTATAACACCAGAGAGCATGAAATTCTTGTAACAGGAAAGGTTAATGAAGGCATTGAGGAATGAATTTATTTACTCAATGTCACTCAGCTAAATTTATGACAGAGAAAGAAGTTGAAATAAGAGTACTTCACTTCTGCCAAATATCTTAATCAAAGGATTATCTCTTCTGGGAGGTGAAATAGTACATGTTGAATTAACATTTTTAGGTATTGACTTTTAGGTCATTAAACACAGAACAGTCCATATTTTTGAAAGGGCAAATCTAAAAGCACTCGGGCAGTTTGTTTTCATCCTCAATGAGACGCAGCCTAATGCCGATAGCTGCAATTGGAGGTGATCTTGTTCAGATGTAAAGAAACATGCAATCCAAATTATTTTGATTTTTCTGCCCATCGGGAGTTGTATATCGTCCTCCATTCAAAAAATTCCCCAAAACTTTGTGGAGAGGCTACTTAATCATGTTATTGTGGGCAACAGGCCTGAGTTCTGCTGAGTGAAAATCAATTGCACTTTGTTGCTTTCTTATTTTTGTGTTAATAATCCGTGGCACGGATTGACGTTGATGATTTCTGTTAGTTGGTGTATATGAATGCATTCTCGCTCTTTCCCTTACAGGCACACACACATTGTATTGTTATCTCACTCCTTATTCCCAGGCCTCTCACTTCTTGCAGGTAGCAAGGTGCAAATGGATTTTCTGATGGTCTAATTACCTCTTTTTAAGGTCCTCTGCTATTTTGCCAGCCCGCCTATTGCAGGAAATTGCTGTGGATGGAAATTAATGTGATTCCATGTAGACTTTCTTTGTCAGTCCAGACAGAAGGAAGACATGCTGCTTCTGTTTAGCATCCTGACCCTGCAAATTTAGGGACAGAAGAGACTTGGAATAACTGAACCAAATGGGTGGGAGAGAAGGGAGTGTTAAACACGGTGGTAGCAGATTCCCATGCTGTTTTACTGGTGGCCTTTCCCCGGATCTGATGTGAAGTGGAAGCTGGGAGACAGGAGACTGTCTTTTGTCTCTTCTAAAGACCTCCCCCTTTTTTTCCTTAGCAGACAATGGTAAGGCCCTATTTAAGTTTTTGATGCCCTTTGTAATGCATAAATGGTGGTCTATAGTGGTTCAGTGGAAAGATATTCTCTAAGCAAAGATTGTAGTTGCTGTTCTTACTACTTATTAATACCAACTAAACCTATTCAAATAACTTTCTGTGCTACCCTTTTAGGCTTTGACTTAAACTCCATGCTAATACTTAATTTTTAAAAGTGAGTTTACAAATAAAGTTGGGTGGCTCCAGGGTACCCTTGGCTCACCTCACGCTTTGCAAGCCATCAAAAAGAACTTGTAAGTTCCAGCAATGACATACAGACACTTACGAGTGCCTGTATAAAAAATATGAATAAACTGCTTAATAAGGTTAGGGATTTTCCCAGAGCATTCTGAATTTTTTTGACTTAGCATTTCTTCATGGTAACCCGTTGGGCTGCCTCATTGTATCCATCATGCAGATTCAACGTAAATAGATTCTGAAAGATTTATCAGATGTAATCATCTCTCCTCAAATGTATAATTTTATAGCTCATAGTTCAGCAGTTCAGCAGAATGTGTACGTTAACACATCTTTACGCATTTATAGAGAGCACACACTTATGTTTTTCTGCATGTAATCTCAGTGCACAGGTGACTGTATGTTTCATGTTCTGATGCCTTGCATCAGAATCTTCCAGGCTGCTTTTTAAAAACATGTGCATGCAACAGAAATAACATCCTTTTGCATCTAATTAACAGTGTATTTACAAATATACATACATATATATATGCTATAGTTGGAAACTTTGGGAATTGCCTATGATGAGCAGTCTCCATTTGTTTTCCTTTGGAGCCTTTTGTACCTGTACAGTCTGCTTTGAAAACACAGCTTCCTTTCACACAACATTTGTTGATGGATTTTTCCATCTGTGTGAAAGAAAGCTGACAAAACTAATTTGGGCCTTTTCTCTTAAAGGTGTAAACTGGTAATCTTTGTTTAAATACTGCTATTCCATGAATATTCTTAATCTTAGTTATTATTTCACTTGTATACCCGAATTTTAACATTTCAACTTTGAAATGCTACTCATAGAGTAGCAAAGATTAGGTCTGTATCAAGGATAGTCATATTATAAACTGCTGTGGGGCTTGTAAGGCAGTTCAAGTTCTGCGTGGTTAATAACCATGTGGATTTTTCATCTGCATCATGGATGAACAGCGCTGGACATAAATATACATAATATACACTATCAATGTAATTTGTCCTTGGTAGATAAAAATTCAGTCAGACCAAGTAGTGATTGTACTGCTTTGCCTGTCTTCCTAGCAGTTTTAGGAGGATATATTTTCAATTGTCATAGAAATGTCTAAGTCTTTCGCATGAGATTCATAGCAGCAGTGAAGTCCATGTTCTCACTTAGCCCTTACAATGGAAATTGAGTATTGCAGAGGTCTTGCAGTGTATTTTTACAGAGGCATGAATTTTCATCTTGTGTCTAGTTCATGTAATGGTGTAAGCAAAGATTAATTTGACATGTCAGAAGCGGAAAGGATAGCTACATTTAGGGCTATAATCTTCTCTTATAACATATTAATGACAGTTTTATATCTCTGTCAAAAGGAAAATGTACCTCTTAATACTCTTACTAGTGGAGTATATTTTATTTATTTTATTAGGAAGACAAAGAACACAAGTCGTGAATTGGCATTTCAGCCAATTGTCTTAAAATTACATAGTGTAAGGGTGTAATTGTTACCTTCAAAAAGCTAGCTGGAATTCTTAATGATGCCTAAAGGTTGCTGTGCCACTTGAAGCTATTATGACTGTGTCTTTCACTGCTGCCCTTTAGCATTAATGTAGCAAGAGGCCTAACTGCAAAAGGCAGGAAAAAAAAATATCAGCACATTAAATAGCCTATTTCTTCAGTTGTAACAACTGGGGATTTAACTGCTTTATTTACTTTACACGACACTGTGACTTCAAGGCCAGTCAGAATAACCACAGGCTTTCATTTCCTTGTTGGAAATCCTTGCTTTTTCTGTATTAGCTCAACCTCATACAATAGGTGGTAAAGGTGGAATGGTGAGATAGAATCACTTGTTTAAAAAAATATCTTTACTTAGCACCTTAATGAAGCAATCCGTATTTGAATATTTTAGATCAAAGCTTTTTGAGAAGATTAATCTCAAATTGCCTTCAAGGTTTCTGAGAAGGCCGAAGGCAATTTCATTTATTTTTTTTGAATGAAATCTTGAAGAATGCTAATATGGCTGGCTGGAAGACACCAATTCCAAGGTGCACAAAAACCTGATACCGTGAAATCGGTTTCATTTTCATTGGGATGAAAAGAAAGGCCTTTGAAAGGTTTTACGAAAATACATGAGCAAGTAACCTGCTGCACTTCAAAGTTACTAAGGGCTTAAGGCATTCATTTGGCATGAACCAGATACCAGCCGGTGAAAGATGCAGAGCAGAGATTTGAAGTTGGGTGTTGTGACTCCTAGATGACTGTTTTTAGTTTCAAAAAGTATATTGGCCTTTTTTCTTCCTTTCTTTTTCTCTCCATGTATATTGTCATCTAATTAACAAGTATTTTTGTATGTGCTGAGTATAAGCAATAAAAGATGTAGTGGCTTCTTGTTGTGCTTTGGTAAAAGTAAAATAAGTTTTCAAAATGGATCAGAGGGAGATTTTATGGGTACCCACTCCTGGAAGGCTTTTCAAACTTATTTGATTAGGAAGCTGTAATTGCAGCAATATAATGCTATAGCCATGTGTTCACTGTTTCAGAGTTCTATAAGAACGCATGGGCTTTGCTGAGACATGGATTCCAGTTAGCTCCTTTGGCTTTCTCAAGGTCTCTCTAGGCCAGATTTTCACAGGTGGTGGTAACTCAAAGGTGACGAGCTGGCTTGTCATTTTTCTTTTTTCTTTGATCTACTGACTCATGTGAGAGAAGATGGCTCCAGAAATGTCCCTTGTAAATGTATGTTTTAAAATGCTATGTCTTGTTCAGTCCCTTTAAAAAAAAAAAAAAAAAGTCAGAATGCTTGATTGTATTTGAGGCTTTCTAGATCTAAACATTTCCCTAGGTTGCAAGTTGGCATAGTTTGGTGGTCAATTATACTACAAGTTTTGCAGTGCATAACCTACAAGGGCTGCTCCAAACGGAATGTCTTTTATTTTATTATGTTGTCCCACGATATTGGAGGCAAATTTTTGTGATTTCTCAGTAGAGGTTGAACGTTCTCACCAATATCCCCTTACATTTTTTTTGCTGCATGACAGATGGCAGCAGAGGGACAGTATGACAGAATGGCATCTGACATAAAGTACATATGAAGCAAAGGTGTGGCGTTGAATTCCTCCACATGGAGAAAATGGCACCCACTGACATTCATTGACACTTGGTGAATGTTTGTGACCAACCAGTGGGTGTGAGCACAGTGAGGTCGTGAATGGTGTATTTCTGCAGTGCTGAAGTGATAGTGGTCACTTTTACTGGTGCAGATTTCAGGGTGCAGCATGCAGGCTCTGGTTCATCATTGGCATACCTAATGGTCTACGTTGGAAAAATAATGTTTTATAGCTGTGCATTTGCTCTTTCAAGTAGTGTTATTGTGCTCTCACTATCTGTTGTATTTTCCATGGAAATAAATAGGAGGTATTACTTCCAGACCAACCTGGATATAATAGAAAATCTGTTCTATGATGGAACAAAATCATATGGGTGCTGCCCATGGCTGCCATATCTATCACATAGCTATGCCATTCCAGTTAATTTTCAACTCCTAGTAATTTTATATTTTGTACATGAAATGCTGGTAGCTGAGAAATGCTCAAGTTGTCGAGTTTTTGTTTTGCTTTGCTTTTTTTCATTTTTTTTCTTTGAGGAAGGAACAATAAGTCAATAAACATAAGGTTGGACCAAACGACATTGCCTGAATGAGGCAGTGTCAAGCTTATTGGCTGCAAAAAGGATGATGGGGGGGTGTTGCACAAAAGCACGATGCCAACATGGGCACAATTTGGCACAATGTCTGTTCATTACTGTGTTTGGAAAAGACATATGGCACATGAATGGCAGATCCCAAATACGTTTGGGCATCCTGACAGCCACACTAACCTGCTGTCCCCTTCGTTGCATTGCTTCTGAAAATATCTTGCCCTGAAAAATGACTGTAGGTGCAAACTGAAGAAACCTGTGCCAGGCTAGATGTTACATTTTATTTTCATTTATTATTCAGGAAACACATTTTGCAGAAAAATGTCTCAATGATGGTAATATTCATTGCAAGCACTGTAGGATTCTCATTCTGAGCAGAGGAATACTGTGCTTGCAACCTGGATCATTATTCCAGTAAGCAACCGACTTAAGTCAAGCTCTGAATTGAATATTTGTCATTACAAATATGTTTGCAAGTGGAAGAGGTCATGTAAACAAAAAAGGTTTTCTTTGTGCAGGACAGATGATGCCAGTACAGTCTAAATATTCATCATTATTGCTCTAAGTTCTTCTGATTACAGTGACACCTGCTAAGATCGTATTTGATTCTGATTTTACGATATCCTTTTTTGACTTAATTGCTTATGTGAAATCAGCCAACCATGGCTGCTGTTTATAAGCAGCATCTCCTGTATTGCTCTGAACAAGTGAATTAATGTCAATTAATTTCCAGTTATATTAATTAAGACACAGAAAGATAGTTGTGGCAGCAGTATCTCTCACTGTCTTATGAGTAGTCTCCTGAGATCCTTCATGTCCAAGGAAATAATAATAATAAAAAATGTAGCCGATAGGATGAGCACAGTGTCATGCTGTCTGAAAAATGGTGGCTTGTCATTGTGTGCCTTTCTCAGGAAGGAAAACTGTAGTGCTGGATATCAGGGGAAGAGTTCAAAACTATAATCTTGGGAGGAGAGCTGGAAAATAAGTATGGATTTACACAAAGAGGGTAAAGGCTTTCCCTTAAGAATGTAGTTATATTAACAGTTGCACAATCATGCTGTCTCTTATTACAGGTGATATATTCTCTGCTTATCCAGATGTTTTAGATATGTTTTGCTTTTTCATATGAAAATAAGTTAAAAACTGATTAATTTCAGGGATTTTTTTTCCTTTCAGGAGATTGCTCTGTTTGCAGAACTATTTGTTGCTGCTTCAGAATACATATGGAGTTTTAAATGGGGCAGTTTCTACCTAATAAGTCCAAAATGTGACCTGTTTTGGGTGTTGGAAGGAAACATGGTGCTGCAAGAGCCAGCCAAAAAAAACAGGGCTATTAGGGGATGGCTTTACCTACTGCCAGGACAACGAGAGGAGAGCTGTGTTGGATTGGCTGTGCTAGGAATGCTAATGCAGGAGGAAATAGAGTGGGCTTGGGTTGGGAAGGAAATTCGATGAGGAGCAAAGCCTTACTGCTGAGCTTTAAAGAGAATGGAAAAATAATGGCAAGTGACACCATCAGGTAATGAAAAGGAATATATATGTACACGTATGTGTGTATATACGCAATTGTAAAAAGCCTCATTAAAGATGCTAGAATTTATTATCATGCTAAAAAGCACATTTAGAATTCAAAACAGTCGTTTTGCCAGCAGAAACAAACTGTTTTCTGGAACTATCTAAACACTGTTGCATTTAGAATTTACAAGGCTGAACGATGCTGCAAAAGGTAATGCTTTAGCCTTTTACCCTTTGGTAGGTTGGTCTAATTGCTGGGTCTCTGTATACGTATGTTGGTGTTTTTTTTTCTTAGGGCAATAAATACAAAGTGACAGGTTTGTTCTGTAAATGCTGCTCTCCAGATATGCAGCTCACAAACTCTTTCATACTATTGTTCATCAAGATCTCTAAAACTGAAGAAACATTGGTATCATCATCTGAGCTCACTGATGGGCTATGCAGGGTTTGTTCTTTGGGGACGTCTCCTTTCCAGTCATCACAGAGGATTCTGCATTCACCTCTTATTCTCATAAACATTACATACCCTTCTAATTCTATGCATGTTGTGGGAAGTTCTGCTTGTAAAGTGTCCAAAACTGTTTGAATAGAAATAATATATACAAACATGCAAAAATGTGGATTTATTTCTTGAGCCATGAGATTAAGTGGATTCCTGTTTATTATTACAGTCAAGGATGAAAGAATGTTATGAGTCTTCCCCTGGGAATGAAGAGGAGGTGTAAGGAGAAGGGACTGGACAAAACTGTAGGATGAGGCTGATGTTCTTTTGAGTTCACATGTAAAACAAAAGCAGTGCTCAAGAAACCAAGCTTGAACTGATCCATTGTGTGACTGTTGTGTAAGAGAATTCTGTGGTATCTGTTTTACTCATAAGTAATAAATTATTCCTGTAATATTTTGAGTTTTAGTATAACACATGCATCCAAATTTTTCCCCCAAACCATTCAGGTGTTTTGAGTTTTGTAGAGCTTCTTTATTTTTAATTAGTATGTTTGTATATTTTTGTGTGCTTATTCCTGCACAGGTCTATTTCCTAACTTATTGGCAAGATATTCTTTTTCATCAGCCTCTGATATGCTGACACATATGTATCTCTTGCTCCATACACCAGCTGAGTTGTTCTATCTAAATGTAAAGAGTTTTCCTGGCTAGAATACAGTGTACAGGATGAGCTAAGTCTCCTGGGTCTTGCTCACAATCATAAGCTGACACTGATAGCATTTTGCAGATGGTGCTTGGATGGACAAAAGAAGTGAACATATACAGATCTAATGAATGCGCTGAATTGGTTTCTGTTCAGCATTTCTCACTGGACTACCAGAGAAAGGAAATTAAATCAACTCACGACAGCTATCTTGCACATCTCACCTGGGAAGGTATGCATGAGGTAGGACAGGCACTGCTTAACATTAATCAGTCTCCTGAAGTCATTACATTCATGAGGAAATGTAATTCACATGTGATTACTTTTTAATTTACTCTGTAATCACATTCCAAGTGAACAGGGCAAGCTTAAAATGAAATTTAAAAGTCAAATACTGCTTTGTATTAAGAATTCACAATTTTTATATGCACTTAGGTTAATAAAGATTTTACAATAACCATTTGTGACTGAACATATAATTTTTTGACAGAAGATGGTGCCATACTTGGGATAAAATGTATTTTATTTTTGTCCAAGCACTGCGGTGTACTCTAGAGCTTAAGGACCTGTGCTTCATGCACCATTTTCAGCTTGTTTAAAAATTTTTTTTAATCATGCAACAAAACAAAAAGGCCATATCCTAGCTCCCATTTGCATGAATTAGAATCATAGAACGGTTTGGGTTGGAAGGGACCTTTAAGATCATCTAGTTCCAATGCCCCTGCTAAATTTATCTATAATTGGAAGGCTTTATGAATTGCTAAAAAAGTTCGGACTGTTTCAAGGGTTTAGTCTTTCTTGAACCTATGCTCATCGTTTTCATTTCTACAATGCTGCCGTTAACAAGAAGTGACCAGAAGACAGGATGTTCAGTGTTACTGTATCTGAGTATTGAAAGCTAGGACATGTCTGAAGTAAATGAAGTCTTGGTTTAGTTTAAAAGCCAAAGAGAGTTCCTTCATTTAATATTAAGGTTTTTCATTTTGTTGATACAAATCTAGCCCTCTGCTCCAGACAGCCCTGACTGCAGTATCAGTGACCTTGTTATGCTTGTGCAGAATGTTACGGAATGTCACAGAGAGCCCAGATCGCGTTTCTTCTGTGTATTGTAGGAATTATGTCAGCAACAGAGGGAGGACAGAAACCATGAACTTGCATCTACATGCTCAGGGAGCTGAAGACTGAGAGCCAGAGCTCACACTGACAGCGGCTGTGGGTTTGCTCCTGGGAGGTTTTGGTCCAGAAAGTGTAAAGGGGTCATGCTGCTTTGAGTTGGAGTATTGCAGCTGTGGGTGAGGAGTGGCTTGGAAGAATGCTTACTCTGGGAAGAGGAATGCAATTATTTTGTTCTGATTGTGTCCCCTAAAGGAATAAGAACAAAATGTCTTTTTTTCTTCACAGTTGGCTCTGTGAAAGTGATGATTTGATACATATGTTCTCACTGATCTCTTGGCAATAAAACACTGCACGTTAAAAGGTAACATCCACCTACATACAAATACATGTGGTGTAGGGTTTTAGTTCATTTTCTACTATGAAACAACAGAGTTCTTCCTGCACTCTTTATTTCTGCATAGAGGAAAAAGCAGGTTATGAATTTAACTGGAGGAATTTCTAAAATGCATAAAAATGTTGCCTCTACCACTCATAATGCAAGAAAAGATGTTTTGCTTACATAGCTCACGGACTGAGTCTGCAAAGGTCTTGTGCCCATTGTTCTGCTTGGCAGCATGTTCTAGAATGAGAACTACCTGATGAATAAACCGTATCCTGGAGGTCCTTGTTGCTGTAGTCCTAACGTTTAGAATTCACTAGGTCTCTCACCATTCCACTGGGCAGTTTGCAAGCTTGGTATCATATTTGACTATGACTTACATACTTCTGCCTTCATGTGTGCTGCTTATGAGGGAGTTACAGATTAACTAGGGATATTCCTTTTCCCATATAGTTCTCTCTCCTACCAAGAAGTCTAACCATGGTTGCATGACTCTTCTTAGACTCTCTTCACTTCCTTCATGTCTGATAACATGAAGTCATGGTAGATAAGCCTTCAGGTCAAATTCTAGGCCTAACCTCCTTGAGAAGCACTGCTTTCATAAAAGAAATAGTTAGTTAAAGTCGGACCCTTTGCTGTATATAGTCATTAGTCCTTGCTGACTCTGTGCGTGTCTGAATGCAATCATGATGTGCTACAAGCTTCAATACTGAAAAACTTCAATAAAAGGATGAGTAGAGATGTTTTGTATTTCTAAAGCAGATAACCTTCATAAATAAGGGCACGGAGCATGTAGTTGCTAAATTACTTTGAAAATATGGTGGGATATTTGGAATTAAGTTTCTTACGTACTTGATCTGTGTCTAGCTCTGGGTTTATGGACCATGAATAATGAAAGGGATTTTGTACATTAACATCTGGAAAGTCATAAAAGAATATTTATCTCCACCCAAGACAGCAAACCTAAAAATGCTATAGACTTTGTGTGAGTTGCAGTAGTAACTAAGGAGGTCAGTTTAATTGATTAAAAACTCTCAAGAGTATCCTCTGAGCTATGGCTCTTGTCAGACTATTAAAATTGCAATGACAGTCAAGAAAATTGTTTTAGGATCTTTGCTTTCAAGGACTGGATGAAGCACAGGTCATTTTCTACCAGTCCTAGGACAGACAGCCTCTCAACAGATGTAACTTCGATGTGGGCCAAGAATTAAACGATAGTTGTTTCACTCATCCTTCCTAGGAAAAGAGATGAAAAACTTTTAGCAGGGCCGAGTAATATGTAAGAGCTGGAAAAAAATCAGCTTTTATATCAAAAATAAAGGAGTTATGATCAAAATGTAATTGGAAATCAGAGTGGCAAGATCTCCATCCCTGAAAGCATATTAACTACTATAGGAATTACAAACAGGAATTCTTCAGACCCTATTTTTTTTGTTCTTAATCTTGTACTGAGAGACTCTTCAACAGCAACCTTTCTGTGCAGTGACCTCCTACCTCTGTAACATCTCAAAGGGAAAAACAATCATGCACTGAATCACTAGGGCTGAATCACATTACCAGAGCCTTGCCAGCCTTGGTACATTGAGTTGGAAACATGTCTTGGGATTCCTCCTATTCCTACATATCCATTTCTTCCTATTCTTACATATCTGTTTCATCCGGAAGTCTTTTCCACAATTAATTAAAGGACAAAAGCAATAACAAAACAGTTTCTTGCCACCTTGAAGATACCCAGTCAACTCAGTTTGTGTTTGGTTGGGTTTTTTTCCACACAAATAACTTGTGTGCTTAAAATAGTCAATGAAAAAATGTTACTGTGGTTGGTTTGCACAGCTGTAGGAAAATACTCCATTTGACAAGTTAAGAATAAATGATTTTGATTTTTGTTCCAGAGTAACGTTTTCTGAAATCAGTCTGATTTAATTAAGCAAGTTGTATGCACATGCAGCATCCCACACTGGAAATTATCTCTTTGATTTTTTTTTTTTCCCCCCTTGCTTAGCCATTGATTTAAGAGAGCTATTATTTGACAGCTCTAGACCACCCTTTCCTGTTTATTTTCTTTGGGGAATAAATAGCAGAGCAGGAGATGAATATGAATATCAGCATTTTCTCTAAGAATTTCTCTGTCATTCATAAGCAACGTGTCCGAGTGTTGCTTTTCTGTTTCCTTTGGCCTGCTCAGACTGTGCCAGCTGAGTTGTGCTCTTTCCAGTGAGATGAAGTGACTGCATTTCTTTTGGGGCAGAACATGGTATTCTCTAATAGCTCACATCTGGTGTAGCTGAAGGATCAGTCACGAGCTGACCTAAATATAAGTTGGAATTACTCCTGAGGGGGCACTACTTCCTTTGGTCCTTTTGATCTTGAAGTGCTCAGAAGAGGCAGCCCCACTCTATAAGCAGTTCCCACTCCTAATGAACAGTTCTACCTGCAGATGCAGAAGCCTATAGACTTTACGAAGTCTTAAGTGAGATTGCTTTATGTTTACCTTTCATTAGGTCTGTGTCTGTTCCCTTCACGGAAACCCTGTTCTTAAAGGGAGCAGTCACAGCTAAATGTCAGGTTTTTAAGGAAAAACTCTATCCTTGCAGTTAATTAAATTTAACCCAAATCTGCTGAAGTAATGTTTTCAGTGATTACTTTGCAACTTGGCAAGATGTTCCTAGCAATAGGCCTCTCCCAGCAGTGTGACACTGCTCCCAGCAGTGTGAATCCGCTGCATCCGAGCGGATTTACATGCAACCTGGTTTTATAGGCTCTGGAACAGAGAGGGGAGCAAAGTTGTGCTGCTCAGCAAAGCTGTCCAGAACTGGGAAACAAAAGCTGAAGTGATTGATTGTGTGAAGATTTCCACAAATGATACCAAAATTAAAACATTAAGCTAATGACTTTAAAGAAAATTACATTGCCGTGTGCAATTTATTCAACAGAGAGAAAGCAAATGTGGTTTTACTAGAAACACAAAAGACACCAAAATCAAATTGTGCAAGAGAACCTTATTTCTCTCTTTCTCTCCAATTTCCCTCTCTCTTCAAAACTGAGCAGCTGTCAGAATTTTTCATCTGTTTGACCTGTCACAGGAAAGGTCAGCACTGATCAGTGACTGTACTTTTTAACAGACGGAGGACTGTAATTGAGAATAATTCCTCTGCAATTTGGTAGGCAGGGGTTGTTTCAAAGTGGCTTTCAAAGGCACTGCCAGGGTAGAAATGGTAGAAACTCTGTAAGTGAATCAGGCTGTGGATTTCTATTTGTTTTTTGGTTTAGATTTATTTTTCCCCTAATGAAACAACTGCAAAATGGAACTGCTCACATTTTAAACAGCAGTGTTTCTTCCAGAAATGACTTGACACGTAATCAAATTCTAGCATCTCCTGGGGTGCCCTGAGGCTAGCATGAGAAGTAGCCCAGAAACACAGAGTTTGCTGGGAGTGGTGAAACACTGGCTGGGAGGGCTCAGATGCTCTGGGCTGGACATGTGGCACAGACAGCTGATGTGCTAATGCATGAGCAGCTGCAATACCATGGGCTCATGCTTGGCAAGGGAAGGCATGGCTGCCAAAGGGAGAATTTCAGGGCTTTTCTGAAGCGGTGCTGGGAATGAACAAATTTATCAGTTTAGTACCTGCAGGTTTTGGTGAGAAGCTGTAGTAGAGAGCCCAGGCAGAGCTAGTCCTGGTGCTTTTGAGGAAAAAAAACAGGAGGGATAAACATGTTAGCACTATGGAGGGAGCTCTGAGACTTTGTGGGAGATGGTGCTTCTGTGCTGGCTCTTCTTGAGTGCGATGGAGCCAACGGGCACAGGTTAAAGTGCCCTAACACAAGAACTGTAAGAATTTCAAGTGCAATACAAATGTTGGGTGCTATGTGAGCAAGCAAAGTCCAAGCACAGAAGGCAGACAGCATTTGTGCTTGGAGATTCATAGTGGCTCACAGGAAACCCAGCTCTGTTCTCCCTTGGACTTTCCTGCACTGCGTTCCATCCTCTTAGGCAGGACAACTCTTGCTCAGGCACACTGTGTGTCTGAGCTGGTCCTCTGTGCCCCTCAGCTGGCATCTTCAGCCAAGGACAGCCAGTTGCAGGGGCCTGGTAGAACACTGATGTGATTTTGGGGTGGAATTTCAGAACGTGAGCTTACAGTATCCTCAAGGATTCTAAGGGACTTATTCTGTTAAAAACTTATCTATGGCTGCTTCTCTTTCTGAAAAATAAAGTTGGTCCTTTTATCCAGAAATCTACAAGACTCCAATGGATATAAGCATTGAGGTTGCTCAATAATGCAAAAACTCTGAAGTCTTCTGTTTTTCTTTCAAAGTACTGCAGTATTGATTTGGTTTGTATTTGGGGTTTTACAGCTGCTTACTTCCCGGTGAACATTTACTTCCATGTGGTCATATATACTGAGTTGCATTTTCATTAGGCACTGCCTGATCAGACACAAAGAAATAGAAAGTAAAAATTAGAGTTTGGTCCTCTTTAATCTTTCACCCAATTCTCCATTATTCAACAAAATAAATCCCTGTTTTGCTATGTTGACGCTGTTTTTAAAACTGAAGTTTTAAAACTTCAGGTGATTCTGAATATAACTGCAGATTCTGAGTATGGAATATGTTTGTGCTACAGGTACATACCTTTACTGTACTTAGGCTTGATTATGTAAATTAATACATTCAACTTGATTATGTAAATTGAGTTGATTAAGATCATAGCTTAGGCTGAGTACAATGACTATCTGGGTTTATTTGGCACAATACAGTATTATTCCTTTCCTCTCCCTTGGATATGACTGCATACTCCCAACAGGCCAAAGTGCAATTAATTTAGAAACATGATCAAATTCAGCAATCATTACTGGATGTTGTCCACAGTCTCTAGAGACCTCTGATAAGAACAACAATAGACTAAGACATGGTAGTCCTCTCATCCAAAGTCTAATTACAAAGTTATATACTTCAGTTCTCAAAGGACAGCCTTTTAGCAGAACTTCAGCATCTTTAGATTTTCCTTTTGTGTTATCTCAGTAATTTTATCCATCTTTCTTCCACAGAGCATGGAAAATAGGGGCTAAATGTATAACATGTTGAATCCAGTGTGACTATATTACGGGCCTTATCGTTGATGGATTTACTCTAGAGTGATTTCTGCAAGTGTAGGAGTGACTGGGAAATCTTTTATCATTTGTAAACAGGCAGAGAGGACAGGGAAGCAGTTCAGCATTCTCACCACTTCATTCCCAGTGGTGCCCTCAGGACAGAAAAACATTTATTTGACCTTGCCTTGGATTTACTTGCTTCCAGCCGACTCTAATTAAGATCACTTTCATTTTTTTATTAAAAAAAAAAAGTCTTAGCTCTTGGGCAGATAAGGACCAATGAGATGCAAAATGATCACATAAATAAGAGTGGAAGTTTTACTCTTAGAATTTGATAAATTAGCTGATAGCGTGATTTAATTATGGCAGTATTTTGTTACTTTAAAGGTATCAATATGATGAAATTACACTTTCTTTAAATCATAGTGTTCTGAATATAATATACCTTTTTTATTATTATTTGCTATCTTCATATTGCCGAATGGTAATTTATAGCAGATTTCATCCCCATCTTCAGTATCGCTGGATACACTAGCCTTCCTTCTGGCAGACTAATGATTTGGAAAACAACATGAACGAGGATGTTCTTAGTTCTGCTTTTTTAGGTATCTGTGACCTTGGGGTGGGGGAGAAGTGGTTTATGTGTTCAGAATTTTAATACACTCTTCTTAAAATTCGGAGATCTTACATGAACTAGTCTCGTCACAGCAGCAGAGGTATCTAACAAATATTAATACTGCCTGACTTTGGCCCAGTTTGCCCTGGTTATCAGATAGGACTCTTTCAGTTATCTACAGCGCTGCACTGGTGTTTTTCCATAGCAAAATCCTAATGATCCATCCCAGAAGAACAGGACAGTAAAGGAAGATAGGGTCCCCAAGGAAGTACCTGGGCTAGCTTCCTGCATGTTGCCATTATGAGTACACGAGGCTGGTTTTAGAGGATCATAGAATCATAGAATGACTTGGATAAGAAGGGACATGAAAGATTATCTGGTTCTTAACCCCCTTTAATATAACAGAATCTAATGTAACAGATCAAGTCCTAGCAGGTTGACCTGTATGAGAATAGTTACTTTGCTGTTCTTACACTGGAACTGTATTTCAAAATTATTTTTATTTTGAAATGGATGAAAGACAGTAAATATAATGACAAATGATGTGATTTTGTTTTCACTGTGAAAGTAGAATTGATTCATTTCTTTTTCTCACTGTTTTTTCTATTGTTTTTTCCTAATGAAACTTTAGACAGAATTACACTATGCTATGTAAAGAAACATCCCAGTCAGTTCTCAGAGCGTTCACAGAAGTGAGTTCTTTTGATAATGCAGACTGATAGCACACGTTTTGATCAATGTCAGTGTAGAAGCAGTTGGGCTACTTGAAGTACGGGCCAGATGGAGGGAGATGAACTTCATTTGACACACATACCAGTTTGTGAATTTTTCAATTTTGTCATTAAAAAAACCCCACCAAGTTCTGAAACATTCAGTTTTGTCATTTTTCTAAAGTAACTTTTCAGAAAAGCTTTCTTTCAAACCATCTCCTTCAATGTTGCTCTTTTCCCTTTTTTTTTAAGTTTCAGGCTAAAACATAAAATTTCAGTTTTTCCAAAAAAATTGATGTATTTATTGTCCCATTGGTGTTCTGTCAATGTATTTTAATTGTTGTTTTCAGTTTCAACTGGAATGAAATTTTGTCTTATAAAAAAGTGTTCTCAACATCTGTTTGTTTTTCCCTCTGATTTCTAATGTGTGAGAGTTTAATTTAGTACACGCAAAGGATATTCATTCTAATTAAGTTCTCTCAAAAGATTTGAGAGAGAAATTTTTCCTTCTAGGATGTATGTAAACAGAGACCCTGTGGGAGCCTGGTTCTGAGGTCCTGCTGTCATGGGAAAAACATTGGTAAATATATAACGTACCATTTGGCCCATCAGTATCTCCAGAAGGCAGTGAAAGAAATGTGTGGGATGTCAGATCATCCTTGGGATTTTGCATTGCATCTTAAGCTAAAGCTGTATGGCTCGTTCTAAGTATTTTTACTGGTAAAGTTGTGCACAGAAGTTTTATTTATACTTTTATCATCTTTATGCTGAAGCGCATCAAGACCATAAGAATTTATGTGCATCTCCATGAAAAAAAATTGTAGCCTGCATGGACATATCACTGACTTTTTTTTGGTGAAGAGGTTTAGTTTCATTATTGCATTTTCCTACATATCCTTCCCCTGAAAAGAGGGATTAGGAAGATCTTTCAAATTCTTGTTGGTAGCTGTATCCCGAAGGAGTTCAGAGTGTTCTGAAAATAATTTTTTTTTTCTTTTTCATTTTTATTTTGTGAGCTTTTACAGGCAAACATTTTAGGGAAGAAATCTGCTGAAGTCCCGTTGCTGCTCAATTGACTTTACAAGTAAAGTGAAAAAGAACTCAGGGTACCACTTGAGCCATAAATGCAGTCACTCTGGTGATGCTATTACAAAGTCTCCACCTAAAGAAACCCACTGATGCACTATATTCTAATTTACAGTTCTGTGACTCACATTTGTAGTTATCAGCACCAGCTGTGCCAACACAGTCAAATAAATTCCAGCAATTCAGAGCATACTGATTTATGATAAGATCCCTTAGAAGGATGCTCAGGAAAATAGATACTGGAAAAAAAATTGTTACTGTATTTTGCAAAATGATCTTGTGTTCATTCTGTTTTCCAAATAAGATTACCAAATAGACAGTAAAATTATGTTGAGATCATCTGCATTAAAATGTCTATTAAAAGTTAAGGGTGCCAAAGTATCTTCCGTAATTTTCCCTGCTGTTTATAACAGCACCCTATGAGGCTTGAAATTGGAATTGGATTGTCATTGGAAATGCTACTGTCTTCTTGTCGTTGTGCTTATGAATGCTGTTGCTGAGAGTTATGTTGAAAAAGACATATTGCTTTAAAATCTGCTCCTTTACCATAATGTGAGAGAGGCAAGGGCGATGTTAGGTACAATATATCTTCCTGTTGCGATTTGCTTTGAAGGTGCTCATCAAGTGGGTCTGTTACTGATGTCTCTCGGTCAGTAAAAACCAAGAAACTAATTGTTACAATTACAGCTAAGTGACCAAATTTTAGTCTTGTAATAAAGTCATTATAAAATTGTTTTCCACGTGTATGTGGAGTTGGGCGTACAGGGGAGAGATGTCCTGAGAAGGAGCAGGGTAAAGGGGAGCTGGGAACAGGACTGCAGGCCGCCTTGTTTTGCACTTTAAAGACTTTCTTGCACTCATTAACCTTCATTTCTTTTAACACTGGCACTTGTAGTGATGAGATGACCTGGATCACTGAAGGGTCCATACACATGAGTGGAGTCCAGGTGAAACAGTCTTGCAGCATTTGTTGTGTTTGATGGTGGCCAGTGCAGCACCCCATGTGAGGAGGTGCAGAATGTTCATTGCTGGGATGGATTGCTTTTGAGATGGAGAAGTAAGGGCAGCTTTTTTCCTCTGCCCTCTCCATACCCCAAATCAATAACCTGTTCTCATGATGCTGTATGGATTAAACTAAAATATGTAATTTTAGTCTGCCAAGTTTTAGGCATTTTGCTCATTCTAACTTGTTTCCAGTTTAAATCAGTTTTCTTGTGGCTTGCTTTCACGAGACAGACTGGGATCATTTTGAAATAGTGATTACTGAATGAGTACAAGTCTGCAGTGCATTTAACATTGGCAAAAATTGGTCTTCAGCCATATTTACTGCTGCTGGGTCGCTTAATATAGTCCCCCTGGTTCTATCAGGGTACAACCACTTAGGAGAGTTGTATCGGACAGGAGAACTAATTGACGTTTCCACATTTTATGCTGGGAAACTGCTCTACTGATATATGGGATGAAAGACTATGTACTGGAAAGCCTTTTCAGTACAGATCTCCCAGTTGACGGCTATCTGCTGCCATCAGTATTAACAGTAAACAATTGCTGCGTTATAGACTTGTGTTCATGGGTCTAATTCTTCAGAAATAGAGATAGATGATCAAGTGATGTAAATTGTGACAGTGTCAGCGTTCAGCACCTTTGACTCAATGGTAAATAGATTAATACCATTAAGCTATCCAAGGCCTAACCTGTATCAGAGAGGTTACTCATTTGGGAGCATTTGCAGGATCAGATTTTGTGTTTGTGCTCTGAAGTAATAAATCTCCTCGGGAAGAATGTCATATTTACATGATGTTTTAGACATAAAATCTGTTTGATGTTTGGGGTAGAAAATTTGATTAAAAATCAGGAATTAAAAATTTTATCACCTCATAATTTGATGTTACCTGTCAAATTCCAGCCTAAGCTACGCATTTCAAATTCATGGGATGTTTACTTGAAAATAAATGGCAAAATTATGTACTGTGGGTGGGTTTTTTTTTTAACTGTAGAATGTAGGTTTTATATCCCTTTATGGAATATTTTTGCCAGCTCTTGATAACCATCGAAAGTGGATTTGTGTGTAATTGGTTTAACTGAAAAATAATACGCGAAGATGGAGATGGCTTTCTGTTATATCGCTTTGGGTTATTCCTGGTATTTACAGAGTACTTCAAAACCATCTACCTGACTCTGATTTCTAAAGCTATTTTTTTCTTTTTATCCTACGTGCGTCAAAAACTTTTAAAATCCATTTGGTGCTTTGTGAGCTAACACTAATATTTTGCCTTTTGCAGAAGACAGCTGTAAGGCTGCTTACTTTCCCCCTTTAAAATCTTTTACAGCTTTTTTACTTCTGCAGTCTTTGAATGCTTCCCTTGTTTTGTTTACCACTAAAATGATCTGCATCCCATCTGAAAGCTTTTAAGCTCACCTGGGCTGTTTTCACTTTATTTTGCAAGAAAACATACTTGTTTTCCACTGCAGTTCATAAGACATTGGTGGTACCGACCAGCAATAAAAGATTTTAGTACGCTTAGTGACACTGAAACATCCCCGCCCTCCACCATTAGCCACACTGATCTTAACATCATTCAACACATAGCATCACAACAGGGTCCATGTGGAGTAATTTCAGCTGTGAAACTGCCCTTGAGCTTTCCCAAAGAGAAGCAGTTGTTCTAACTGTCCTGCACCACTGCTGGGGGAAAGAATGCTCATCCTTCCCAAAAGTGAAATTGTGTGAAAATGCAGATTGGGGCAGATAGCAACTGGAAATTTCTGCTCCTTTTGTAAGAGAAATTCTGATTGTGACCAGGCTCTTCCAGTGCAAACCACGGCAGGATGCCCTGAAATGTACCAAAAAGGATTTTGTTCCTTGATGTGCCCAGTGTGTCTCAGCAGAACGGCTGTATCTTGCAGCTGGACAAACTGCCTGGGGAGGAGAAGCCTGTGAGGCAAAGAGTTCAGCAGTGCTGGGGTGATGCTGAAGATGTCACCTACAAAATATCATTGTTTTTAAAGCTGCCATATAGGTAGACTTTCAGGCAGTGTAACCCAGTGCTCGCAGTGACGATTAACAGGGTAGTAGAAATTCTTATAAGCCCAATCAATTGCTGCTTTATTTTTGCCTCACTTCTGCAAATCTTTCTCCAATGTTTTCTCAAGTAACACAATAGGCAAGGAATAAGGAATGGAGCAAATGGCTCCTTAAGTCACACAAACCAAAATGTCTGGTGTCATTTTGTGATAATTCCACAGCAGGTGCATGGCAGAAGGATCTATTTTATTTTATTGTTTTATCAGTACACCCCCTTCCAATTGTACTTTATGCACCATTTCCTTTCCTTGTTACTTAGCTGGTCTAACAATGTTCTCTATCTTTAATTAAAAATTAGAATTAATCTTTTTGAATTAAGCCTTTTAACTGATAACAATGTGACGCAGCTGCAGTTAAGCTTCTCCTGCTGTTTTTAGCTCATGATTGCTTTAAAAGGGTTTGTTTCTGAGTGACTTAATTTATGTGTAACTGAGTGCATGCTCTATCAGGAAAGACCTGGTAATTTGGTTTGGTCACTGCATTTCTGGCATGACCCATTTTATCACCTCTGTAAATTCCTCTATGAGGCTTTGCATTGATTATATATGTATTTATTGTGGATACTGCGTACGCTGTGACATGGCTTTCTAACCCATCAGCAAAGAGCAATTAAAACACACCCTGAAAAAAAGGAGAAATAATTATAAACATTAATGTATCTCATCTCCCAAATCTGAGAGCAGTTGCTCTCCTGCTGTCTTACATGCTCACGGCATAATCTGAGTAATCTTTTTGGCTTTTCAGCCTATTTTTAGTGTGCTGTTTGTTTTGCATTTATCTACATAACAAGTGTAGGAGATTATATAGAAGAGAGGAATGGAGTGCCTTGACCTACATTAACTTGAGGCTGGGTAGCAGCAGCATTTCAGATTTAATCTGACAACACCTGGTTAAATTGCTGCATTATCTGTCCTGGCTGTTACCTTTCGAGATGATGCTCCGTGATCTTCCCTACATGTCTCTCCTCTTCCAAACTTCAGCTGCTCAGGTCATTTTTTTTTTCTGTTGGAGATTGTGGAGGTCTGCTCAGGTCCATGATCCTTCCCCAGGATAGGCAGAAAGGGCTTCTGGCTGATCATACGCAGAAATAATTTCCTTTCTCAAGTAGCAGTTCCACTTATTTGAAATCCTTTTTTGTTTTTGCATGAACTGTTGCTGAGCTTAGGACAAAGAGTAAAAGCTGCAGAGCTCTGACTGCTGTCCTCATTCTCACAGAACAGATCTTCTGCAGATGGGCAGGAGGACAAATGTGCACCTCCTTCTGGATTCTTCACGTCTCTATAACCCTTTCTGATGAGAGTTGCTTGCCTAGCACTTTTTCAGGTATTCATGATACTGAGTGTTTTCCCCACTATTTAGAAGCTGTCCTTTAGCCAGCCAAGCCTTTTGTTATGCTAGTCACTCATAGCCTGCTTTGGAGGACTGAGGAGGTCCATGTTAGCTCTGCTAGAACTCTAACATAGTTGAGCTTAACACCGAGAAAAGAGACAGTGTCATCTTATGCTTATGTGCTGGATGGACAATGGTCCCAGAAAAGGGTAAGATACAGGCAAATAGCTGAGAGTATAAATGAATTCTTTCCATCAGGGGCAAAATACAGATTTCTAGCCCTGAGGAACGACAGGGCTGTAAGCACTACCCTTTGAAAATAAAGCTCTCCATTTCTTCTCAGAGTGCTTAAATAGACAGTGTGTCAGTCTTAATCTTGCCCTAGTTTAGCTTTATTTGCCTTAACCACACTTGAATAGTGTGAATGGGCCATTTATTGCTCTTAGAAAAGACAAGGGTAGCATCTGCCTTGTGTTGGCATATCCACATACCTTTGACTTTTAAAATGTGCGTAGTTTGTTTTTATAAAGCATGTATGTTATTGGCACTCCTGTAAATGTAAACACTACAACAGGGCATCATACCACATCAACACTCTCCTACACAGTGTAAAATACCATTCCATCTTAACCATCAACCCAATTCTCCTCCTCATTGCACAGCCTGCACCTAAGACTGCAGCAATATAGATCAGCCATGTAGTTGATGTGGTCCTGGAGACTGGATGAAGGAGTGGGTTTCAACCTTTGGTACTTTACTATGTATACTCATGCACTTTCTTCACTCTTCAGAAAAAGTATGCAAACATTTTCTCTTCCAGCCCCTCTTCTCTCTCCATGTTTCTACTACACATCCCCTTGCCTGTTCTTTTGTTCCAGATCAGTTCATCCTCCCCAGCTCTTTGTGTGTTTCTCTTCTTTCTACTTGTGTGACAGCACTTAAATCCTTTGAACATATGTCTTTGTGAATCTTTCTTTTCCCTACAAACCTGTCCTTCCACTGATGTTTTACTCCTTTCTCTTGCCCATCATTCTGTACCTTTGTCCATATATTTATCTTTGTGCTCTACCCTTCTACATGTCTCTCATCTGTGTAGTGAAAAATCGAATGCTTCCTTTTCTATTGATAATTGTAAAAAGGACTGAAAGCTATGGAGAGATGGTATGACAAATGTTGGGATCCTCCTTGCCAGACTTGATCTGCTGTCATTTGCTGGTCCAATGGTCTTTGCCAGGGCTGATAGCCTCAGTACTGACATAAATAAGTGCAATTCCTATAGTGCTTACTACAGTGCTTCTGTACTTTGAGCTATGCCTTGGTGTATCTCTTCCAGATAGCTTAATTTCTGACTGCCTGAATAGAAGTTACAGCTCGTGTCTGCATAATATGTGCACATATTCTATACACTCTGCATTCCCCACCTCTTGCCCACAAATTCACAATGTCCTATATGGCCTTAAGCAGCTCCCTCTGCCTTCACAGATGTTTCTTCTTTTGAGATGCATTGTAATCACATGCACACTGCTGATTGTCAAGTGGCTGTCTGAGCCTGGGGACTTCAGTGTAAGTCGGCATTATTTTTTGTTCAGCTATTATGCTTTGGGAAAGTTTCAGTGCTTTTGTTCATTCCATGTTGGTTTTGTCAAGGATCACCTTTGGGTTCTCTAATAATTTCTGTCACAAGCTCGTCCTTGTGTCCTCTGGATAGGCTACACGGACTGTCTGTGAGTACAGTAATCACCGTGCTGGCCCAACCTGCATTGTGTTTAAACTGTTGTGCAATCCCCAGTAGCTTAGAGCTATGTGAGTATGTCTTGCTGCTGCAGCTTCTTGAAAGACTTGTTACTGAGACTATCAACTGCTCTCAAACTTTTAATGAGACTGTAGAGTGTGGGGTTCTTCACCCTGCAAATTTCCAGCCCAATGTTCCTTACTATATTATCCTCAGTACAGCCTATGAAAGGGTTTCTGTATATTAAATCCAGTCCCCCTGATCTGAGCTATGCTGTGTAATTTCACTAATGTTGCAGTCAGATTCTCTAACGTACACTTAAGGTGATTAGAAATAGTTTAGTGCTCTTTCTGAGTCTCTCACCCTCTTTATTTTTTCTATCACTGATACCCAAAGGAATGAAGAGCAGAAACTGTATGGAAACACTTCCTTTGTTACATCATTGCTTCACATCTTCCAATCCCTTCTATAACGTATTCAATACTCTGTAATTAGTCCCTCTATAACAGTAGGAACACACTTCTGGTAATTCCAATCCTCCCTTTCACCACTAAAGTAACATTAGTTTTGTATTTAATATGACAGTATATCTAAGTTTAGTGTATCTCACAGTTTTACAACATTGGCATTCAGTGTACAGAGATTATCCATTTTCAACTGCTGCATATTAATGTTGGCTTTGTGTGTACGAACTTTTGTTTTATGAACATGCTGCAATTGCACTGTGCTGAAATTTGTAGATAGGCATAACATAGCATTTTGGCTATGCAAGATAAAATTTGAGAGTGTAGTAATAGCACAGCTTTCTGACAAGTGTAAATGCTGCTTTGGGAGAGGGCAACAGAAAAGCTGAGGAGACAACCGGAAAGATTTCTCCTGGCTGTAAGGGGAGGGCAGCAGAAGTCTTAAGCTTTGTGTTATATGCTGACACACTTTGCCAGCTAAAAAAATTGCAGAGAGTGGGTGCATCTGCTGAGACTCCTGTATAGGCTTCAGAAGTGCTGGTAAATATTCAACCCAAACCAATGGAATAACAATTATCCTGTGATACTGCTGTTCAGTACAAGGTAGTAAATCTCCCCCCTTTGCAGCATCAGCCTAGCAGAGTCCAGTCTGTGGGGGGAATGCATGGCCATCATTAGAAACAGTGGGATGTAGGAGGAATAAATGTGCCTGGGGTTTCATTTTTGGGTCTAAACATCATGGAGTTTCTTCACCATTTGTTTTCTTAGAAAGCACCTTAACAGTCTTTCATATGTGTGATGACTATTGCAGAATGCTGAGGACTCAAAGCTTATCCAGGGTTTTCAGTCTAATAGAAACTAAATGAAGACCTCCTGGATTCCTCTAATTCATGAAAATTGCATTGCTCTTTGCTAAGCCTGCTGAACATTATATATTAAATCTGATATCTTGGCTAAATTACAAGCTTCAGGATTACATTCTATATTATCTATATTCCTCCTCCTGCACAGTAATTATCATATTTTCCTCTGCTTGCCTCCTGAGAATATATGCAGTGTCTTTTTTTGGTCCTGGTACTGAATGTTTGCAGCCACCCTCAGTGAGGTTGTGTGAGCTCTGTAATAGTTACTCACTCTGACCCTAGAGCTGGCTGAATTTTAGCTTGTATGTGGTGATTCTTTTGTGCACACTCTGCAGAGCACTTAAATTTAAAGGCATTATGGAAACCTAATATTCTACTCAGAAATCCGAGCGTGCCTCTAAAACTAATACAGTTTTATTTTTCAATTAATCGATACTGAGTACTTTTTACTCCACCTGTATTTTTCACTAATGGCTCTTCTGGAGCACTACTGCTGGACGACAGAAAAAAAGAACAAAACACAACAACAAAACAGGAAAGAAAAAAAAAAAAGCAACATCCTTGCCATCGACCACTTCATACTGGTGCTATCTTGACTACCAGCCTAATGGCATACACTAGACATGTTCCCTACCTTTCTTGTACAGAAGTGGTCTTTGACATTTCTAAAGGTTTTCAGCTACTTTTCCCACTCGAGTGAATTGCATTGCTTTGGGGTGGAAATAAGCCTTTGAAAAAATAAATTGTAAAATTTGATTGACAGCGCTTCCTTTCCCAATCCCTGTGTTTCCAGCTCCTCCTCTGCAGGAAGCAATTGTAAAGAACAATCTCTACCTGACACTTAAAGACCTGGAAGCTATGTTTTCACCCTGGCTGCACTTTCCAATCCAGGTTGCTTTGTGGGATCTTCGAATCACATTGTGAAGGCTTAGATCACATTGGCTAACCTCAAGAATGTTCGGCTGCCACAGCAGTTGATTTAACATTTTTTCAAACATCTTCCTGATGCTGGCCTCCTACTAGAGAGAAAATGACATCTGTTCCTTATTAAGTCTGTACATTGCCTTCCTTATCTCTTTCCCCTTTCTGCCTAAATGCAATGTCTTAACATCGACATGTGCAATGGATTAAGCTGTTTTTCCAATACAGCCACTAGGCCTGTTTGCTGTTTAGGTCATATGCATGCTCTCACCTGGTGCTATAAAGCATCCTGGCACATAGCTCCGAGCACTGTCTGAGAGCTTGAAGACTGATGAAGTTTGCTTCGTGAATCCCAGTGTGTGAAGTTGGTCTTTCTAGTTTGATTTCTGCAGGTCTTTCAGTGCTGTTCCTTCAGAGTTTTAAGACATCATTGACTCTTTTTTAAAAGAGCGAGAGAACGTAACTGTTCAAGCTCAAGTGTTTTTTTTTTTTACGGTATCAATTGTTGAAGAAGCATTCTCTGACCTATAAACTTCAAGTGACTTTGTATCTAATTCCACTGACAAGCTGAAGAGTATGGATGCATAGAAGTTGAACACAAATGCTATTTTCAATGATGAACACAGTGTGGGTTTTTGGTTTTTTTTTTGCTTTATTTTCACACGTTCTAACTTTTTTTTCTGAAAAGTCAATAGTTATAACTACTACTACTAGAATATGTTTTATTAGGAAAATGCACTGTACTCAGCTAGGGCTGTAAAACACTTCAAGTGATACGATTAGCATGGTGATAAGCTGGAACTCCTAAGAAGACGAACAGGAAGATGCAGTTTCATTTTGGGTATGGAGAAAGTATTGTTGGATTAATGGCTGGCATTGGAATACTTCTTTAGTAGAAGTTACTTTGTGTAATGCAGGTGGATTTGGACGCAGTACTTGGAAAGCATTTCATGCTTGGAATTGTGTTGGAGTGAATCTATCCATTGGTCTGTCTCTGGGTATTGCTTTCTCATCAGTCCTTCTGTCTATTTTATAGTGAAGAAAATCAATTGTGAGAACTCCATAAAGTTTGTCCGTGTCCAGAGAGCTTGAAAAAGATGTTTTGAAACAGCTAAACTCAAAGGCAAAAGTGATTTCCCGATGCATATAAATAACTGCAAACATTAATTTTTTAAGACTCTTAGCAGTAAGGTCAAACAAGGTTTCTTTCTCTGTGGTTTGATTGTCCTCGAAGTTGTCAGTTCTGGCAAAGGAGAAAGGCAGCTGAAAATGAGAGGAAACAAAAAGCAGATTTCATCTCAGCTCACAGACATTAAAATGAAAGGCACGCATCCTGCAAAGGGAAGCTGAGCTTTGCTCCTGCCTCACACACTGGAGAGGTAAGTTAGGAGCAAACATCACTAAAGAATGTTTATTCACTGCTGGCTTGCAGGGAGCTCTCTGGAGGACTTTCTGTACAAGGTGTAAAAATCCAGGCAATATGACCTTCCCAGCGACACGCTCACAGTACACCCTTCAGTATAAGCTTCTAAAGGCAAAATAAATAAATTAAAGGAATCCCCTAACATAAGCATTTTCATACCAGCTAAATCATCCACTACGTTCCTCCAGGGCACAAGTGTTGGTGTACATTATCGTGTCTATCAGCAGGAGTACCTGAGACCTGAGACCTTTGTATGTTTTCATCTTAAATTAAAGCTAGCTGAGTCATGTCACCACGTGTGTTTGTAAACATCTTTTAAGCATATTTGCAGGTACATTGAACACCTAATACTTGCAATAGCTGCTTAGCATCAAAAAGCTGCTTCATATTCAAGTCTTTGCAATTCCGTTGTATTAAATGGACCCTAGTGGCACACCCTATTAGAAATCAGGAGATCCAGCCTGGTGTTTGTTAGCTTTGCATTTGTTATCTCAAAAGTTTGAAGATAAAATAAATAGAGAGCACGGCTCTGAACTTTCATATCTCCTTTCGTACTGCAGTAACACTGGGATGATGTTTCTCCAAAGGTGGGCCCTTTTTAGAAGCTAATAGAGGTGCTCTGAGTTCAGTAACTCACAAGAAATTACCTGCACTCGCTAATGTCTGATTTCTGAGGTTCATGGAACTGAATCCCACTGGTCAGTGAATTGGTTGTGGGTCCTATAGAAATCTATGAAGGAGACTAAAATATGGGAGTCTACATTTTGTGCTTCTTTATGAGGAGAGTGCTGTACTTTGGAGTTCGTGCTGGATTCATGCGGTGTGCCTGAAGGCAGATAGGAACTGATTGCTGGGCTGTAAGTCTGGTTTTAGTAGTTTCACAGGATGAAGAGATTCGGCTGAGTTCGGCTTCAGCAGGCGGAGCCCAAACAGCCATCCTTAGCCTGGAGCAATCTGGAGAATCCTGGATTCAGCAGTGTCCTTGTGTTTAAGTAATGAACCACAAGACATCCCAGTCAACCTGTCACCTTCCTTCAACTACTGTGAGTGGGCTCTGGACAGAAACTGTTGTCTGAGGACTATTTTTTTAATACCTGCCAAACATTTTCTCTTATATTTGTAATCTTACTATATTTTTCAGTAAGCTTGTGATAGTAGTTTCTGTAGGTCTGTGCAGGACATGCCTGCAGCTCGAGGCTCTCTCAGGACACAGGGAGCAACAGAGGTCCTGCCTGGAGAAACAGAACAAAGCTTGCCTAAAGCAGAAGTTCAAACGTGTTCAGACTGAAATTGTTTGGTTCCCCAAAGAATGTGGTCAGGTTTGAAATATTACTCAGTTGGTTTAAATGCCTAGAACAGGGGGAAAAAAACACTTTGTGTTTATCCACTATTTGGTTATAGCTCTGCACAGGTTGTGTTTTGTAGTACCCTCTGAAATTGCTTCCTTTCAAGCAAATGGGAAAGAATACAGACTGGTTATGTGTGTAAGTGATGTATTCTGATACGTTTGATTTTCAGTGTTGTATCTCTGAAGCAATAGTTCCTTAGCAGCTTGGTTTTTGTTTCACTCAGTCACTACCCTCAATTTTTGATACTTTTATTTGGAGTAGTTGGCACTGTGTGCTCTGGGTTGCACTGCCACGTGAGCTCACACACATACATGACAGTGAGCAGCAGTGTCTGAACATTCTCAAAAACATGGCTCCTAGTCTTGGTTTCAGGTGTTTTTAAGAGCTGCGGAAATAAAGGATGAGGAACATTTGAGTCACCTGAGTCAAGGAGTAGAGAGAGAAAAGGTATTAGCTAGGCAATCTTCCACCCCACTCTTCCGACAGAATGGGGCATAAGGAGCCAGTACAAGCTCTACAAGGAGCTGCATGGCTTCTGTGCTTTGTCAGCAAAAATGTTAATTAAGTTTCTCCTTGTTTGTACTTCGCAGTGACCTATTTCTGTCTTGGCATTATTATGCATTTTTCGGAATCCATAAGCAGGAATTGTTTTTTTTTTCCTGTTGTCCAGTGTCTGATGCCACAGCAGGAACAGCATGGGGATAGCAGGGCTTTCAACATGGGATGGGAGCAGGCTTTGTTTTCTTCTGACCTGTGCTAGATTGTGTCTCACGAGGTGAAGAGCCATACGTGTTTCCCCAAAATGTTGACTCCCTTGCATTCATTTATTTCTGACATACTTAAAGGTCAACGTTTTTGTAGGAGAGTTACATAAAGTCATACAAACCATTAAACTCTTCTCCTTCCCTAACAGCTAAGCCTAACAGAGAGAGAGAAAACAATGAGAAGGACTTGTACTGTGACTGTGTGTATTAAATCCAGCCTGGAGCAAATTAGTGTAGTTTAACTGTGAATCATTGTAAACTGAAACTTATCATAGTAGCAGTGAAGCAGCCCTAACTGTGAAAAAGAAGCACAAACAGTTTCATTAATAGAAGGCAAAGCAGTTGAGCCAATGATGCAAGGTCAAAGTACGCCCTTTTTTCTGGGTCTTTACTTTTGGTTACTGAAAACTACAGAGATGGAACGCAACATATGTGGCTGAGAGCACCTGTATTCTAAATAATTAACGTGACACTTACAAGACTGTTTGCTTACTCCTTTCTTTTTTTTTTTTTTTTTTTTTGACCAATTACTTCCAGTAATGATAGCAAGTAGTTTTCTCCTCCTGACTGAGTTAGCGATTATAATGTCAGAGGGCCTCGTGTAATGTCTTCTGTGTCTTTAATAAACCTGTCAGCTGAGGTTACATTGCTTTCTAAGTTTCACCAGTGTAACATGCCACTGCACAGCTGGTGAGAAATGGCAGACCCCGGAGCACAGCCCGCTGTTGTCGTATTTTACATTAATGTAAGACTGTGCTGATCAAAGCATGCAAAATGGTTCAGTTTTAAGTGCACGGATTGGCTCTCTGCTTTCAACATAGTCTGCTGCTGTCTTTTTGTGTCCTTTGTTTTGTTTGATATGTGCTGTCAGCCTTTTGCTTTTTTACTTTTTTAGTTTCTTTGATGGTGCCTCATGTGGAATATAAATTCCACTTGCCGCAAACAATTAGTGATTAATAGTAATAGCAGCTAGGAAATCCTAATGAATTACTACAGAATATGTATCCCTAGTTGGTTTCCTTGCTATCTTTGTATGCCTGATGTTTTAGAGCAAACTAAAACCAGTTGAGGGCAGGGAATCCCCAGCTCTACAGATGGCTGGAGAGAGCATCTCATTAGCTGGGTGGCTGCAGTGGGAGCAGTAGATGAATGGTTGCACAGTGTGTGTTCAGTCCCTTATATTTGTTGTACCTAATGATTTGCTTCTACGTAAGCGAGGCCTTGCCAAGTGGTCTGTGGAGACAGCACATTCAGATAATTGCAGTTTCTGCCAGGCAACTCTCCCTTTTACTGCAGTTTCCAGAAGAATCACGAGGGAATGTTCAGTGGGAGATCTTTGGAAACTGTTTTCCAGGTTTCCTGCGCTGGTGCAATGGTTGCATTCTTCAACTTTGTGTTTTAGAAGCATCTTTGAAAGAGGTAAGGCCTTTTCTTGAAATTGACCAGCTCTCCTTGCTGAGAATACAGCATGGCCAGAACACGGTAGCTTTCTTCCTCAATCATGGGCTGCTGCGTGTAGAGAAGAGCTGGCCTCTTCTAGGTGCACACCAATCTTGTCTTTGAGGCTTTATGTGGCCTGGGCCTGTGGTAGCAACCATTTGTAGAGAGCCCCTGGCTGAGCCCCCCACCCCAGACACCTCTCAAAACTAATTCTTAAGAGCAGAAACCATCATTTTGGTCTGGATATTAGGTAGTGCAGCCTTGGCCTGCAAGAAGGATGCTGGGTTGTTGTAATGGGAGGTGCTAGTCAGGCTAAAGTCACCTGTCCTGAGCAGCAGCTGTGCACCACAGGATCAGATTCATCTTGCTGCTACCAAGTCTCAGCCATCTTCCTCAAGCAGCTGGCATATATCAGTTATTTGTGACAAATGTGAGAAATTTTTCTCTCTTCTTATTACATTTTCAAATTTTCTGTGGTGCAGAGCCAATCAATTATTAAGAGTGGTTCAAAATCTTCTCGAGACACATGGGAATTATTGGCATCTGTGTGTTTAAGTAAGCAGGTATTTTACAGCTTGAAAATAGCATATGCCTAAGATTTTAATGTAACAATTTAGCTTTGAAGAGCTGCAGCAGCAACACAAGTGCCTATAACTCACCTACCATATGCTGTGGTATGAGGGGACAGCAACAATCACCAATGTGTTATGTATCCTGTTTCTTTGCTGGAGTTGTATAAAAACATGTGTTGAAATGTGTTCAGGTTTTTATGAGAAATATCCACTTAAAATATAATAATAATAATAATAATAATTTTAGTGGAATGATTTTAGTATGGAACTGAAAATCATTGTGATGTGTACTGTATGAGCTGCTTATGTACTCAGAGCATAAAATCCAGTGCATGCCATCAGACGTCTGCCCTTGGTCACCGAAGCACTAGTGGCAATTCCATCTGTAAGGCATTATTCCAGTCTCCACGTTTTTCGGGGTTTGTGAGTTTGCATACATCGATCATGATTTAAAGCATTTGTCCTTTATTTAGTTAACAAGAAGACACAGCTGTTTGCTTGCTTCTCTCACCAATCTCTTTTGCAGCATTGCTGTCTCGGAGGACTGAACTTACCTTGAGAGTCTCTAGTTGCGTAATTCACCGTATGGTTCAGGAAGGCATTTTCCCAAACACTTCTGACATGTGTCTTTCCCCTAATTTTGAAAAGCAGGGTATGCCCCTTCAATAAGATATGCGGGCATTTAGGATTTAATTGTGTCCAAACTTCCCAGGTTGATTAACATGTTGAAGGCAAATTTGTCCACTTTTGACTTGGAACCTGAATTTAAGGTCTATATGATGCCACTCGTATTTTGGTAATTTGTTTTCTTGCTTTGTTCATTTTGAGTAACTTTTTTTAGAGAATGTGAAGGGTATTGGCCCAAATCCTCAGTTTAGCTGTGACTATAATTGTCTTTTGAGATGAACACTGGCTGACAAGGCTGCTAGCGTGTCACCTTCTAATAATCTGATAATTATAAATGATGGGAACAGAAGCGTGGGATAGTTGTACAGCAGCACACAGCAGGCATTGCCTGCCTGATGATTACAGTGCAAAAGGGTGGGAGATTGTGTGCTGCAAGTCCAAAGGCCAAGGTACTTTAACCACCTGAGGCATGCTTTAATTGCCCTGAGAGGCGCAGCCTGTCATGTTCTATTGCTATTATGAGTATATTATGGGAATAAGGTGTTATTTATAATCTACAGCGAGCTCTCTGATGTATATTTTGTCTCTTATGATTTTAGAAAAGAGGTTGAGTTTCGTCAGTAAATCTGGCATTCCATTCTTTCAGGGGAAAAAGTATAATTTGTACTTTAATTAACATTTTTTTTCTAGATTGCAGCCTGTTTTGCAACTAAGAGAGTCTTATTGGTTTGGAATTGATTTTGGTGTCATATGTTGTCATTTGACAAAAAACAGTTTTACTAAGCTGTTTGACATTAGAACAGCTGGTAATGTCACTTTTGTTAATGTCTTTAACCACATTTTTAACAAAACAGCAGATGCTCATCACAAAAGCCATTTTCCTCTTCCATCCAAATGTGTAAAATCAGCTAACTTACTGCTTCAATTAAAACTGAGCTTTCTAAACAAGGGAACTGACCTGAAAACAGACAAGAATTTTAGGAATACCCTTTAGATATATATCCGATTGGCATAAAGGTTACCCTCACAAGCATGAAATTTCTCTTTGGGGGGCAGAATGTTCTCCTATTTATAAAACTGATTGCAAGGAACCACTACGTTTTTACCTCTGAATTTGAGGATCATTTTTAATGCAAGAATACTCAGCAGCTGCAGAAAAAAAATGCCATTACTGTCTATACAGAACTATGCTGTTTTAGCATTGTGACCTGTTTATTAATATAAACATATTTAAGTGAATAGTTCATACCTAAGATGAACTATAATCTAGGATGTTATGTGTGATGTACATCAGGTTTTAACCCATGTAGAAATATTCTTATAAAAATGTGAACGCATTTTTGTTAGTCACATAAAAGGATTTCTTCCCAGAGCTGCTTGTAAGTGCTTGCTAACAAGTAAGAACCTCCCCAAAATCTGATGTTTCTTTTGGTGAGTGCAAATTTCACATGTATGTGATTTACAGTGGGGGAAATAAAAGTAATATGCTTTTAGCAATTGTGGCCCACATGGTCCCTTTTTTAATGTTTCTTTGAAGTTTCTCAGACATCTGAAGTCCACTTACATTAGATTTGAATTTGGCTTTTGCTGGCAAGGTGACACTCATCCTCAGTGTCATGTTTTAGAAACACTGCCTAAAATCTGTTTGTGTGTTGAAATGGGGAATGGCTTAATGGGGGATGATTTAACCCTTTCAAACAAGTTAGTTGGAGGAAATTAAAATGAACACTTAGAAATGGTAGCACGGTAACTTAAAACTAATTTTCTAATTTTTCTCTTCCTCTTTTTTTTTTCTTTCTTAATATATTTTCTTAATTTTAGCTGAAGGTCAATTCCAGTACTGTACCTGTTACTAGGCAACAATTAAATAAGCTACCTCTACGGCTTTTGAACGCTGTTCAGTTTACCTTTGCTTACTATAAAAAATGATTGTATTCTTTCTGTATATGTGTTGATAGCAAAGAAGACGTATGCCTCATGACCATGAAAGTGTAGTTTATATTCTGAAATCCACCTATTAAAAATCTCTGAATCTGGAGCAATCACTGATACAAATTTGTTAAGCTTTCTAATAAATTGTTATTGACATGAAATAGCGAAATAATCAGTGTCAGTAGTGTGCTGAAAGCCTTTTTCTAATTTATCATTCTTGTGGTAGTCTTACAGACTCAACAGCACTGCCCTTGGAGCTTAGCTCCATTTTGCACCAAAATTTCTGCACTTGTTTTCTTCTATTTTTAGCCAATTTTGCTTTGGCAACCTGCCTTGTTTGCTTATTAACTTTCCCTGTGATTAGTTTAACAAACACGTGTGCTAGGCAGGTTAGCTGTAGGAGAAGTGAATACTTAACAGCTAAGGTACAATATTCAGAGAAATGGAAACTTACGTTCTTAATTGTGATGATTCAGTCCTTGTGCCGGATTACAATACATGCATATCTTAGCTAAAAAAACAGAAGCGTAAGGTGGCTATCAATGAGGTGACTAATTGTAACAAACTGAGCCCAAATTTCAGGTTCTGAACAGTTACTACAAAACACAAGCAAACCATCGGCAGCCCTGAATGCTGACTGGCTTTTTCAGCTCAGCAGAGATGCTAAGTTGTGTGTTCCTTTAATACCTTTCTTTTTCACACATTCCCCTAAAATGAACAGGTTTCATTTTCCATCAGGCTTTCTGCCCATGGAACTCACTCTCTTGCTCTTGAAGCCTTACTAATAGCTGTTTTCCTCTGCTACTTTCATTCATTTGAAGTATAGGACAATCTCAGAGTGTTCAGCCCATCTCCAGTAAAGGTTTCTTGTTCTTGCGTGAATTAAAGTTCCAAAAACTTGTCAAATGGTGCTGTGGTGCATGCAGCAGCTCTCACTGCTTCCAGCTCCTGCTATGTGAAGGAGCTTAGTCTGGCCCCAGTAATGGACAGTCAGTCCAGACAGCAGAGAATTGCTTCAAGGGAACCTCTAAGGTTTTTCTCCAGTAATTTAAGGCTCCACACACTTCAAATACACACAGTGCGCATCACAGACCTATTCAGCGACGGCTAGATATGGATGTTCATGCACTATAATTATTTTACTATAGTTAAGAAGCACATTCACTCGCTAGAGTGCATAACCTAAGGATTATTAACTATTCTTCCAATGACTTCAGCTTGAGTCACATCAATTCCCAATCATTATCTATATGTTAGAAAATGATCTGATTGAGTTTACTGATGGGGTTTAATTTCAGTATCAGTATTTTCCTTAAAACCTATGAATAAATGATATTTGAAAGTGGAAATGAAATCCCTAAAATACATTCTCCAAAGTAGTCAGTTATTAGTATCATCCATCTCTCAGTAATAGCAGTAGCTCAGAAGTCATGAAATACTGAAGATTAGTAGGGCCAAGACAACCTTGAATAATGTGTTAGTGCTATTCAGGGCAGTTATTGAATGCAAGCTGACAAGAAGTCAAGGTGAAATTTGCCATAAAGGATTGCCAACCATTTCTTTTGTTTTCAGAAAGTGTATCTTTCTGTTGGAAGTTGAAATTCGTTGAAGTTGTTTCACTGGATTTTGATGATAATTCCTTTTTTGAAAAATAGTTACTTGAGGATAATTTGGGTAAATAACTGTTAAGTGCCTAGGAAAAAGGCAATAGTTTCTATAAATGATAATGTATATGCAAACTGTTGGTAATTACCAATAACTACTGTCCTTCTGAGTGATTATCTGTGCTTAAGTAAAGTTGCATTATTGAACTATTAACATATGTCAAGCATTAAAAGCATGAACTTCGTTTTAAAAATATTCTTGCCTTTTACATAGTGCATAAAATGATTTTAAAAGTACATACCAAAGAAGAAAAGTGGAGTTGAGAAATTCTCAAGTGAAGATTGTGCAATGAGGTGGAAAAGGCCTCTTTCTCATCACTACTCAGATCCAAACAAGGGTTGGAAGCAATGGCACTGACAGTGTGGGCAGTCCCATTTTCCTTCCATTTGGATGCAGCCAGACGTGGCACGTTGTGCTGAGGTGCTGCTGCTGGAAGTGATGTCGCACACTAACAGGTTGCGGAGTTTGTAATGGATTGAGCTGTAATGAAAATACCTAATGTACAAAGCATTGGATCACCTGGAACAAACCAGGTGGTTACCATGATGTGTTAATTTTGTTGCTTAATGTGCTGCTAGAAGAAACTGATCTGTTACAGGAGCAAGCATTATATACAAAGGAAAACAAATAGCTAAATGACCATGGGCTACGATTTTAAAGAAGTTAAGGAGTCCAGAGGAGAACAATTGCCTACACTGAAGACTGTAGAGTAAAATGTGTAATGACTGCTGTTTAGAAAATTAAAAGGTCAGAAAGAAATTAATTTTCTGGACAAGTGTGAGTATTTGCATTATTCTGCAGAAAATGACAGTTCTCAGATGAAATTTTACTAGTCACCTAAGATAAACTCTATTATGTTACAGTTGAAACCTCCCAGACACTCCAAGCACAGTGTTGCCACACGGATATACCTTATCACCATTAACTGCATGGTAGACCCAATTAATCTCAGTGGTTTCGTGTCTGTGTTACAACCTTGGTTACCTAAGTATATACTAACTTGAGTCTTTGGTGAATGACAACACAAATAGCTTCTTTAGCAGCTTGCATAACCAATCTATGTTTGCTCTCTGAATACTCAGAGTTTAATTCGAAGTATTTTGATGGATTTAACTGATAATTCATCTTCCAAATGCTCTTCACTGAAAAACAGCTTCCCTTTCATTGTACTTCTTACAGTTAGAAGTATTGGCAACTACCTGCTATCCTTTTGTAGTTCAGAAAAATCAAATTGCATACGTTTTTTTTCAAGCCAAAGTTTTCCTTGATCTTCATAAATTTAGAGTTATTCTGTGAAATGACAAAGTTGAACCAGAAAATACCGGTTCATTTAGCTGAGTGTGTTTCAGCTGAAACCTTCCTGGCTCAGTGAACTTTTCTATACGTGCAGGGCCACTGGAACTGTCTGATCTGGACCAAAAAAATGTTAACACCAATTTTCCACCCCAGTTGCCCATGAACTACAATTTCTTTGCTAGCTCCAGTGTACATCAACTTCACATAGAATCAGAGACTGATCGAGGTTGTGAGGCATGTCAGATCTTCAATGAGACTTCAATTTGTCTGAGCTTTAATGAGAGTTCATCCTTTATTGGCCTGCAGAGATCCAGCAGTAGGAGGCAGGAAAGGATGTTTGTCATTTGTTCTGCTGCTCATTACATGCACTGGGAATTTGTGGCTGTCCTTTTGGTTTTATCAAAAAACTGTGACTATAAGCACTAAAGGGAATAAAAGACACCCTACAAGAACAAGAAACTGAGGGATCCTGAAGGTGGAGAAAGTATGTGCGTGCTCAGAGATGACATGGAAGTGGAGACTGAGAGATCCTGGGGTGGGCTGGAAGTTGATGAAGGTTGAGAAATGAACATTTTGGAACAGGGGAGAGAATAGGAAGCCCTCCCTGGTGGCAAAGAGAAATAGGCGAAACAGAATCCTTGAAAGGAGAAAAAGAGAACTGAAAAGGCAGAAGGAACAAGAGAGTGTTAGGGACATGAGCTGGCTCTGTCTGGAGAAGAAATAGAGAATTAGAATACAAGCTGTAGCTCAGCTGTGGAGTGGGTGCTGTGGCCTTCAGACAGCCCTGATGGTGTGGGGAAGGAAGAAGTGAGCAGTGAGCAAGGGAAGGGAGCTGGAGGAAGCTCTTGACTTCTGCAGTGAACTCATCCTTCAGAGCCAAGAACCACTTACGATAGCTATACTAATAGTCCCAACTCCTTGGTATTGTCAGGTGAAGCCTAATGTACCATTTGTTATATTGAACTGAAGTCTCTGAAGAATTTTATTTCTCACTACAACCAAAACTGGTGTCATATTTTGCTCGAATAGCACCTAAGATGTTTTTACATAATGCAGCTTTCTTGTTCCAACCTTTCAGCTAAATACTGCAAAATAATGACAAGAAGAAAACAGTTTCTGCAACGACGCAGAAGTATTTTATGACAAAAGCAGCATTTGGAGTAACATTCTAGAAAAGCAGAGACACTTTTTTTCACCCTTGTCATTCTCATTAAGGCTCTGAGAGACTTTTTTGTACTGCGTCTCACTGTTGGAATACCTGTCTGGAAACAGCTTTCTGTAGTGGAAAATCCAATTTAATCTTAAACAGTTTTATCAGTTCTGCACTATTTTTTTTCTCCTATTGGAAAATAAAATAAAAAGATTGTATGTCAACTTGACTACAAGGTGTAAAGCTTCTGAGTTTGCATTAATAAATTTATGCATCAATTATATGTTTGCACATTCATGTATGTGTAGCTGAAGGCAGCCTTTTTGTGAGCTGGGGTTTATTTATGCTGCACAGAATATATTTTTCCAATTTCTAACATTCATGAAAGGCAGATTTTTTCCAGAGATTGTCCAGCTTTCAGGTCTTCATGAGATGAAACTTAATTTTCTTCTTCGGGGATAAGGAAGCTGAGAAATTAAATAAAATGTCTATCTAGGAAATTCAATAAGCATTTGATGACTTTAATTCAAATGTTAGCTCATTTTTTTTCGGTGTGACTGTGAGCTCCTGTTTATGCAGAGGGGTTGCATGTGCTTATTCATGCTGTGCTTCCTACAAACTAGGGTGGATTTGGAGAGCCTAAAGGCAGGGGAAGGGCTTACCGAAGCTCTTTGTTTTATCTCTGTGATTCAGAACATATTTAAAGAAGGGGAGCTGAAAGTCACTACCTCCCACTTGCTGCACTGGACACACAGACACCCCTGCCAAGGCTCATGCATCCATCTGCAGGTTTTGTCTGATAGTGTTTAATTGTTCTGAGTAGCCTTTCCTGGGGTCTCCATGTATGTCCCACATACCCTCAGCTCCTTGCTTTGGGGAATCCATTATATTCAACATGAGTTCTGCTGAGGGTTTGTCTCCAGCTCTGCCTCCTAGGTGAGGCTTGACTGTATGGCCAAGATGCAGCCTGGCCCCAGCCCTGTTTGAGTTCTCTATGTGATTTTGTCTTATTGCTTGTTGCCTCTGGGGATAGCTGATAAAACCTGGAAGCAGCTCCTGTCTCTCCTGCTGTGTCCAAGTGATGTGAGTGAGGGTGAAGCAACTGCTCCCCAGTGGTTAAACCAGCTCAGCTCCAGAGACTGGTTCCTGGCACCTTTCTGCCTTGAGGCAGCACTGGACCAGCTGCAGATTTCGTATCCCTCTCTTTGGATCAGTTAGGTCTGTGGGTTTCCCTACAGCAGCCCTTACATCTGTGTGCAGGGAACACGCTGTGGAAGGCCGGAGGGGCTGCCCTGGGGCGAGGCCCTGTTGTGGCTGCTCCTGGCGTGGTTTAAGGGCAGCTCTGTCACCTCTAGTGTCGGAAGATCAATTCTCATCAGTGTGAACTTAACAAGGAAGGACAGGCTGGAAAAAGAAACTATCTGCTTTTCAAAGAGCAGCTGTGTAGTTGTACCCATAGGAGAAAGTGCTTACCTTGGCTGTGAAATAATGCCCATAGCTAAAAAGCTTTCGGCATTGTAAATGATCACACATTTCATTTCAAGGTATTTTCTCCTTCCTTCGGGCAGTATTGTACAGCTCTATTCCTCAAAACATGACACTATTTAATACTGCATCAAACACTTGAAAATAACACTAATGCAGCACTAAGAATGAAAAGCACCCCAAAGTCAGGAGATACCAAGGGTCTTGCTTGTTCTGGAGCTGTTCCCTTTGCTGGCCTGGATATTCTTACATATTTTATGATGTACTGAGGCAGCACGCTGCTATTGCAGCTAACATGTTTGACAAGGCCTGTTGATGAAGGAAGGAGGAACTGCAAAAAAACATGTGAGGCTTCGGGTCAAACTTCCCCTACTGGGATTTGTCAGTTCTTACCTTGCTCCAAGACTAGGTTGTTTTTACCTGTGAGCACCTGTATGTAAGTGGGTACCAAGCTCTCTTTTTTTTCTCCTGTCCGGGGGGAGCCCTCATATCTCTGTGTGGGGCCTTTTCAGATGGGAGCAGCGGACTTGCCTGGAAATGGCACGCTGTGGATCACATTTGCAGACAAGGAGAATCCCATATAGCAGTTGCCAGGAATCAAAGGCTTCAGCCGAATGAAGGTGTTAAGTTATTTTCACTTGGATATTAAGTGATAATTAGTATTCTGTGTGGCCGTACCTGCAACATGGGATGTACTCCATTTGGTGAGAATACTTAGAAGCTCTAGTGTCTTTTGCTATATAATCTGTGATACATCTGAGGTAAAGTGGTGCTTGCTTGCATTGTAGATGTTTATATCCTTCCTCTGCAGTTTGTAAATTTAATTTATAATGATCTACTGCTGGTTATTATCATGTATAATGTGATCCTTTGTAGAAAATAATTAGAATAATGTATTAAGGTTACATATGAGTCATCTCGATAATGTGTATGTGGGCGTGCAGTTTATCATTGGTTTTGATAGAAAGGAAAAAAGGAGGTTAAAACAGTAATGCTGATGATATAGGCAAAAACATTCAACAAGGCTTGGCTGAATTTTGAAGTTATTATTGTTAAACAGTGCTGTAGAGCACGTTGCGTACGTGAGCTAGTTTATTTTGTTTCACTGAAAACTGAGCTGCCTGATTTAAGAAACTTGGATGGGGGTCTGTGCCATGCAAAAGGCCATTTGAAACAAACACTGGTGATGGATAGACTTGTAGCTTTAATGGCAGGTCTACTTTGTTGTGGTAAATGCTACATTTGTTAATGATCAGTGCTAGGGGGCTTGCAATGTAAAAGCACTTCACAACTGTTTTAAGGGTGATCTGAACACGCAGGTTTTTTGAAAAATGACTTAAGATATGATTGATCGAGGACTAAGCAGAAAAGCATCCCTTGTGGCCCCTAAATAACATGATTATACTTATGCTAATAATGTGCTTGATTTCTGAGTGTCAGTGGAACTCATATTTTGTTTTGACATATACAGCAGAAGTGAAAAGCAACCATTGATGTGGATGACATCAGTGTGTTCAGCTGTTGCACCTGACAAATAGGCATCCAAATCAAATGAAGGATCTTAGTTCCATGAAATGCGTCTGTATGCATCTATAGTGAAATGTATATATAACTCAGCTTCCACCTACTCCTTTGGCCTTCACTGCCCCACTGGCTTCTGCAAACTTAAGCCACGATCCCTCACCTTCTCTTGGTGATAGGATTATGGAAAAAGCAGTGCTAAAGGGGCAGCTCAGAAACCAGAGTGAGAACTCTCAGTGTATCACTGTTGTACAGCAGACCTTACTACTTGCTGTCTTCCTTTCTGTCTCCTGATTATAAATGTTCACTTGTTTAACTGAAGCTACACTCTAACCAGGGAACTGGCACCTACCATTGTAATGCTATTTAGTGTTATTTGAATAAACTTATTAGATACTTAGGTCAGAGAAACAGTGACTTCCTTTTCTGTGTAAGGAGTTGATATCTTTCCCTCTTTTAACCTTATAAACATTCGATGTGTTGAGAAATGTATACACTTCAGTGCTTAGGAACATCAAAAGAGATGTTGTATTCGCATCAGTGATCTGCACTGAGTATCAAGCAGTATTTGGGAAAGAATCTGGCATATCCCTCTGTGACTTATCTGGAAAGTGTGAATGGCATTTAATAAAACAGATTTTCCAGCAAATGACAGACCAGTGCCTTGAAGCAAAAAGTACTTCTGCCCTGTGCCAATCATTCACTTTCTTCCAGCTCAGTGATTTATCCCACGTAAAATGTACTTGTATTTAAAACTGGTCCACACTGCAGCAATGGTAAGCTGTCAAATCCCTCACAAAAGAAAGAGTATAAAATATGAAAACTTGAACACTAACCAGCATTAGGTTGCTCGCATGACCTGCTTGCCTTAATTATCAGCAGGCATTAAGAATACTTCTTGATGAGGCGCTGCTTTGTCTTTTTCTTAGGAAAATAACGTGGGTGTGTATGGGTGTGCTTTATAAATATGAATTTCTACTCTGATCTTCTGTGTAATGGTGACACCTCGTTGGTGTGGAGGGATTATACAGTCATGGAAACACTTCCTTGGAAAACTGAACAAGCCATAACTGCAGTAACACAGAACTTGTGATAATTTTTCCTGTTGCTGTTTGATCTACTTGGAGTATATCTTTCACCTCTGGGATTTCTTTGAATGAGATTTTCTCTCTTTACTTGCATTCTCATAAAAATAAAATAAGAAAATCCCCAACCAACCCGAGCACATCTCTATACCTTCGTGTTCCCATGTGCTTTCCCTGTTTTTAGCTCTTCTGTTTTAATTTCGTTTCACTTGCCACATTCTTCCTTATATTAATCCTAGTAACGATAGGCTTTGAAGCTGAGCTAGGCAACAAACTGAAATGATCATGTAGAAGATCCTTTTGAATTTTAATACTGTGTGCCCAAAAAAGCATTAGTATTCTGTGTGCTGTTTGCTTCAAGTAATTATGTTAAAATATTTGAAATTATATTAAAACCATAGTTTGTCTTATCTAACCTAAATTTTAACATATTCTGTATCTATTAACAAACACGGTCCTTTTTCTTCTCTCTCCAAAATTGTTGTTCGTAGGAGATACTGCTGACTACCTCTTAATTAAATGGGAAGTCACACACCCTATTTTAGCCACCTTTTTGATATTAACCCTGAATGTGAATGTTGTTCTAAGCATCTCTTCAGAGTTTAAGTTGCACTGCTGGTTACAGCAGCATGTTCCATCACAGGAAACATGGCTTTATTCTTCCAAGGTCCTACATTGTTGTTTGTTGTATTTTACAGATCACGTTGATTTTCCATGAAAAAGTAATGCACTGCGGAATATTGTGACATTAAGCAAGTTCAGTTGTGTTTTGCAGTTGTTAATTACCCTTACAAGGTGGATAAGAAATCTGTGGGGAATTCCTTAAAAGAGAAGTACTTTGCCCTTGGGATGTGTATTACCATATGGAAAGCAGGCTTATGTTCTTAGTTAATTATCTTTGTTGTTTCAGTTCATTTAAAGGAAATGTAATAATTTGTTGATTGTTAGTACCTGTGTATTTTAAAATGGGAAATTGTTAGAATAATAAAGACACCAAGGGGATGCTTATGGTACTCCAGAAAGACGCCTTCAATTATTTTCTCCCAAGGCATTAATTTTTCTAAGTGGAACTGACAGAATATTACAAAGGTGATATACAACATCTTTGGAAAACAGTGTTTCATTACTATTACTGTTTTTTTACAGATGGTTTGAGACTTCTCCCAGTAATAATCACATTCCTTCTTTCTGCGAGACTGGAATCGCACTGAATTTGATAGCTTTGAGCAGCAAAATATCAAAGCAATAATTGGAAAATGAGGGTGACTGTACTTAGACTTGTCTCATGGAAATGTGAAAGTCATGGAAACAGGCAAGGGAGAAGCTCAGTATTATAATGAACCAATGGATATGGGTATGATCCTATTGAACAGAGAGCCTAGGATTATTCCACCTGGCTGGTGACAGGATACTGCTGTCATGGTGAAATAGTGTTCTTTGCTTTATAAGGTATTAGGAAGCTCTTTGTTCAGAGGGCAGTGTACATCCTGCAGAGCTGTGTGGGAAGCCGGAGATTTGACTTTTCTGAAAGGCTTGTGTCTGTGCTCAGGGCTGAAGCTATTCTTGTTTTGCTGCTCCTGTAATTATTGCTGCACAGTTCCATTAACTTCTGGCAGCATTGGGAACAACTTTACACTTCAATGTAATATTAGGGTAATCGTACTAAACTAAAATTGTAGATTATTATTTATAATTTGTAGCTTTTGTTAGCCAAGTAATTCTATATAAGCTTATGAAAACAAAGGCTGAAATTGAAGAGGTTATTCTACTGATTTCAAGTGGTTGCTTTGTATTTACCTGCATGTGACTGACAGCAAGAAGTATCATCTAAGTAAAAGAGCAATCACTTCCCAAGCACTTAAAAAATTACCAGGCTTATTGTTTTGTTCTCTAGTAGAAAACCAAATCTAAGCACTTCATTTATAAGCATTGTCTTGGGAAGCCATTATGATGCTCTGGAGCTGAAGTCAGAAGTGGTTGGAAAGTTGCTATGTAGGTCCAAGATTTGCATGCCTACTCAACTTGACCTTGGTTACAGTAAGCAACCACATAGGTGATATTTAGAAGGAAAGGAACTGAACAGCTGGCATCTGCTACTTCCATGAGCATTGGCAGTCTCTGACCAAGATATTCTGAACTGAAAATAAGAGCTGAAGGGGAATTTAAAGTCTGAATTCCTTCCTGTAAAACTTACTGAACAAGTAAATCAGCACTATGCACTCTTTAGGGCATAGTCAGTTCCCCTGTGCTGAGTCCCCGAAAAAGAAATAGCCCCTTCTCTCACTGTTTACAGCCATGAGTAAACATGTTCAGATACGTTCCCAGAGGATTTCTATAGAGCTCGGAATGGACATCATCAAAAAATCCCTACCTATACTGTCATCAAATTGCAGCAATTTTTTCCTCCTCTTTCTGCAGATCCCCTGCTACAGACCTTGCTTAAAAGTTAGCGTAGATCAGAAAAAAAATCCTAAGAATATCTCCTTCTGTGCCAAGAAACCAGCCTCGTGTGTATTTTGATCCACATGTGCTGTCTTTGTCACATCTGTGCTTGCTTTGTATTCCAGTTAGCCTCGCAGAGCCAGGATGGCACAGGCTTAATTGAGGGCAAGATTTGGTCAGGAGAATCTTATTGCTGCTGCTGCCTCGGGGCATGAACCAGAAAGAGCACAGCTTGACTTTCATATGTCTGAGGTTGAGTTTGCAGAAAACAGAGTAAACTTGCTCTGGAAATGCCAGTCACCCTCCAGAGGAGAACTGTGATTTAATTTGGTGAAGGGGTTAGTTCTGACAGTATTAACTAGCTCGGGTCAGCGGATGTCTAAAGCCAACATCTCCTAGGTAGCTTGCAGTAGCTGTTGTCATTAGGAAGCTGCGCCCTGCCCTGTGGCCAGCGGTGTTACTCTGGTTATAGTGGACTTTTTTGTGGAGATGCTTCCCTTCTATGTTAGTATAGCTCCACTCTGATTAAGGAGGCTTTAAAGTGGGTTGAGTATGAATGTTTCACTGTAGGTATGAGTGCTAAGGCATCTTCAGCAAAATGTGCTTTATTTTGTGTTTTTCCTCTCTAATAATTTATCACATCAGACTATTAATATCATTCAGAACAAAAGAATGCAAATACGTATTATGTGGAACGGAGATCATTCTGCTGTCTTCGGGGAAATGCTTTGGATGTGTGTGTGGGAGTATAGATTTCGCTCACGTTTTTCCTGTCCTTAAATCCACAACTGCTTCATTTAACCAAGATTTTTGCCAGACTTGTGGGACAGGCATGGAAACACAGTATCTGAAAATAGAAGCATCTGGTTCTGAATTGTGGTTTTCATCTAGTCTTTTAATTAAGTGCCTTTACACGCCAGGAAGCATCCCGACTTAGGTTGTGAAGCTGTTACCTGTGTGATTAAATTGCTGCTTGATTTCTGTAAAATCTTCTCCTAAAAGTCAATTGAATGTAAAATTATGCTGGTAATACAGACATATGATTCTCAGATGCTATGAGCTCTGATTGGAAATTGACTGGTGGTCATTTTACAGTGCTGCCCAGGTGAGATTGCAAAGGATTTATGCATCTCCTGAGTCACTCTTTTAAGTATGTAATTACAAATAAGAGTGGCAGTAGTTTGCAGTTTAGGGTTTTTTGCATGATAACCAAGTACAGGCTGAGGTTAAACACTGGCCTGCCTTGGAGAGAGCAGTGTATCTCAACTTCATGTAGGATCTTCTAAGCATTATCTAACTAGTTATTAGACAGAGGCTGCTTTGGTCATATTATAATCCTTACTCCTCAATTAGGAGACTGTTACTTTGTGTGAACAAATTGAACACTTAGCGTAGGCCGGAAATTGTAAATAGGCAGGGTGTGAGCTTTGTTCCAGCCCTCCCCACAGCGCTGAGACAAGGCTATTGGCTGAATGATGCACGGTGTTGTTTAGGATGGCACTGCCTGGAATCTCTTTGCCTGGTGTTGGAGGCAGCAGACAGAATTGGCTGTAAAGCCTTTGTCAGTTTTGCCCACAGTTGAGTTCAAAGAGTGAGATGGAGAAAATAACTGTTGTTCAAAGCCATCTGGCTGTTCAGCCATGTTGACTGGGACTGTGTGAGGATGTCTTTGCTGCATGCTCTGCTGCCTGACAGCCTTCAGGTTTCTTACTTCAGAGCAAAAACTGCAGCAGCAGCACCAGAAATTAATACTTGAGAATTTGGTTTTCCTCATGTGCCCCCACTCTGCCCTATTTTCTTGACGTTGTCTATAGAGGAGGGAGGATATAAGACAAAACATTTATCTGAGATGTTAAGCTGTGTCACTGAGAAGCGGGCAGGAAAACACCCCAACAAGCCGCATGAGGAACTTGAAGGACGTTGAGCTGGAGAGAAGCTGCAGGGCATTCTGAGTACAGAGCGCAGACAAGATGATGAAATACAATGTGTTAGGCTTTAATGAGCGTTATACAAGATCTTCCTAAAGTATTGATTAACTAGGCATCTGGGCTTTTGAACCTTACATGTCTGCAAAAGCATGCAGGGTTTAGAAGAGTTATTGCTACTCTACAGAATAGAAATCAGGTTCTGGGTAAAAATGATTGAATACGGCAAAGTCTTGGTGCAGCTATTTTGGGCTACAAAGAGCCTTTGAGTGCTCAACAATAGCATCAGTGTTGGAAGCCCAAGAACAAAAAAGAACAGAAAAGCCATATATTCTGAATATCATCTATGTGGCATTTAAGCTTGGCAAGGAGGCGGTGAAAAGATCCAGATAAAGCATGGAGCTACACAGAAGGAGGCTTTCCCATTTCCATCTCACCTCCAGTTTGGAAAGACTTTTTAGAAACTATGGCCATGAGAAGGAAGAAATGTAATTAACAACACATACGTTTAACATTTTCACATGTCAGTACTTCATGTATTTGGTGCTGTGAAACATTTCCATAGGCTGACAGTAATTTAACATTGGTGCAGATAAGTTTTGCAACTCTTCACCCAAGGTGAAATGCCCAGAGCATCCTTAGCAGCGATAGTTCCTACTGCTACAAACTCATGTTTGGTGATGATTGGGTGTGTGTATGTTTTTAAGGCAGTCACATAGGATGAGATGCAGCAACAGTCAAGATTATAAATTTATATCCTTGGCATTTAAAGCATTTGAGCCACTAACTGTTTTCGGATGTCTTCATCCTTGAAAGCTCATAAAAACAATGGAGCTGTAATCAGGTAATGTAAAGTGAATGATGAGTCTTGCAGTTCAGAAATTCATAGTTATACATATGTGCCATACTAAGAAGTAGGAAAAAACTACAGTGGGTGTTAAAACTGGATAGTATTGAACAACTCTATGACAACTTGGCCAAAGACAAGCATCAAAGGTAGATCAACATTATTTAAATATCTGAACGCTATGAAACAGTCTTTCTTTTTCTTCAAATAGTCACTTGACATCTATTCTGTTTAGAAATGCTCAAAGGGCTGAAATAAAAGATAGAAATTTGAGGTTATAGAAAAAATATCCCTGTCATGTGAAGAAAGTAAGCATGTGTGTCTGTTGGCAGCAATAGAGATGAAACCAGCAATCCTAAACATATCAGTAAAATTCTGAAAGAAGAGAAGTGAAAGCAGTGGAAGCACCCACATCTGGCACAGTTGGTCCGTCCAGTCCAAGAGAGCTCTGAAAAGCTTCAAATCTTGCAGGACGTGCTTACTTTAACAAAGAGCTGCTGGTAATGACTTGGGATGGGCTCGACACTGGAATGAGTGATGCTGGGATAAAGAGTGCTTGAAGCCATAGTTTGCCTGATTAGTGTCTTTATGATCTTTATATAAACAACAAATTGCCCCTTAGTGCAAATCTCATGGATATGTTTACTGCTTCTATACACTTCAGAAAAATCTTATTGGTAGTTGAAGCTGGTAGATCTGCTATTTCACCATTGATTAATTTTGCCCAAGATGTATATGCATTTGATTAAAATGTAACATTTTTGCAGGTACGCATGATGCTATGGTGAGAAGAGACATGCTTTTGATTAATTACAGATTAAGCAAAAGCAATTAAATTATTTATTTTTTCTTAATTCTGTCTCCTCAGCACTGTGCTGAGCATTCAAGGTTTTACTTTCGGACAGTTTATTCACCTGTGAGAAACTTCACAGAATAAGCATCAGATAGTCCAGAAAAGCACTAGGAAAACACATCCATGCCTCCATGTCTTGTAAATGTCCTTTTTATTGTGTGGTTTGCAAGGAAGGAAAGTGTAAATGGGACAGTGCTGTTGATGTTGGGATAAATGTGCGATTAACAGCTTTCACAGTTAACTTGCAACCTTATCTTTCTGTAACACTTAATCATCTGCAGAAGCCATTTTTTCATTTGTGTTTTCTATTATGAATGTTATCCTTTAAATGTAAACAAGTAGAAGCGAATAACTAGCAGTAGAGAAACTCACTGCAGCAAATCAAAAAGGGCATACATATTCAAAGGTTTCACTTAACAAGGCTTGTTCATCTTTGTACCAGACCTCCTACATTTCAGCCATGCTCACTTTCTCCTGGGAGCTTTTGAATCCGTTGTCAGTCTGTAAAATTAGAAAGAAGAGAGAGTTAGAACTGATGTAGATGCTAGAATTTTCCTATTGCAAATCTTCTCTGCCTCAGTAGACTCTGCATATACATCCATTGCCAAATGTTCTGAGACCTTTTCATCCTGTCACAATTTTCTCCTAATACTTCCTCAGTGCATTTAACAACTGGAAAGCTTGATTGAACAGTGCTACGTAAGAGAAAGTAAATTCTCACGGAGGAGATGGAGGAAAAAGTGAAATGGGTGAAGACGCTGCATCTAAGATGTACAAAATGTTGGTGTGCAGATTGAATTCCTTCCTAAATAAACAAGTGGCCGAACAGAGGAAGTGAACAGGACACCTTAGCAGATGATTACTTGATTACAGTATTTGAAGAATAAAGACCATAATACTCTGTTATTCTTCTGCATCTTTAAGTCTGTCACATTTCCCTTACGTGAGGCGGTATTTGGGAAGGTGTGTGTACAGGAATATATCTGCTATTAAAGGCCAGATCCTGCTACACACTCCAACATTAGACCTGCAGTTTGTTAGAACAAGACAAAGCCTTTCCTTTAGAGATGTAAATTGTTTCATAAAAAGGGGTAACAGAGCAGCTCAACAATCCTTTTCCTTTAAGTACCAGTCTGGATTAGTTATAGCATCTGACAGAGGGTAGAAACAAGTAAAACTCTGTAGAGGTGGGAAATTAAAACATCAGACCTTTACTGGAGTCTATTTATGAGGATGATTTCTAAAGAGGAACCTGGTGGGCCAGAACTGTAAACCTTCCAGTAAACCATACCGCTGGGACTTGTGCTGCCAGTATTTTAACAAGGACTGGACTATCACAATAGGATGAATAAATAATAACCCCTAGTGTGCTGCAAGAGGAACAGTGAGGTGGTGAGGTATTGATTTGATTAGTTTCCTCATTAAACAAAAAATATTGCAAATAACTACTGCCAAGGAAAGAGGCAGCAGACATAGAGGATGGAGAAGTGCAAAATGTCAGTTTTTGACAGGGGATATATGACAATGGCATTGAATGTGCCAAGGATGCTATAGGGCATTCATTGAGTCTCACTGATGTCCTGTTCATGGGGTGTGTGTGTGAGATGTCGGGGACAGGGCAGGGAAAAAATATATTTTGCTTACTTCTAATCCTCAGTAAAAGAATAATGGACCTATGAGAGTGTTTTTCCCAAGTTTTTGTGGCAAGACTGCTCAGCAGGAACACCACAGTGGCACTGAGATCGTTGTGAACATGCTGTTAATTTGGATAGTAGTTACTTCAGATATACACACCAAAAATGTCTTCCAGGTCTTTATTCACCAAGAAATATCAGTTGTTCATTTAAGATGACTTGTTTTTTAACCAGCTAGGCTATTTAAAGCGATGATCAAGCAATTAATTATCCCTTCTTACAATATGTTTGACTTTCTATTAATAAGGTATTAAATACTGTCATCAGGGAAGCAACACTCAGTTTCTGCTGCTTAGCATTTCTTTGGGGGCTGTAATGCTTGATTAGTGCAGATGTTCTAACTTAAGACTGCTCTTTTCCATCCCAGAGTGTGCAGTGCGAGAATCAGGAAGTGTCACCTCCTGTTCATACTCAGATACAGACTTGCTGTGGCATTTTGCATGAATAAAAGCAGTATTGAACATGCATGCATAGGGGAAGTGGCAGGGTAGCCCTTTGTGCACATGGGTTTGCTATGGAAGATGGTTTGCACTCATTTTCTATTCTCACCTTGGCATGCTTGAGGCATTATTTCTAACCATAAGTGTGGATTTTCTGTACTGCTGGCATATAGCGTGGCAGCTCTGCCACAATCTGCCTGATTTGTCTTAGGACATGGTAGTTATTTTCTTATCAAAAGATAATTCAAGTGTATTATTAAGACAATGGATTTGACTTTTCAATGAGTTTGTCTTTAAGAACAGTTTTCAGAGAATGAGTCAGCCATATGTTAAATCAAATTTAACATCCATTATGAAACACTGAATCATACTTTATATCTCTGTAATGATAATAAATGATCATCTCTCCCATGTTCCCCTCATTTGTACTACTACTCATCAATCTTGCTAATATCACAAAGATTTATTAAATGAATAATCTTCAAACTATAACTGTTTTAATATTAATAGCTCCATTTTATGTTGTTTCTCTTATGATAATTCCATTTGTGTTTAAGCATGCTGACTTAAAAAGTAATAATGCTTTTTACAGTGAAATTTAATGAATAGAAAACCAGTAAATCAATAATCAAGTCCTCCTTAATGAGATTTTGTAATTATACAAATGTATTACAACATACAGTAAATTTCCAAACGCCCTTCAAATGTAGGAGAACCATAGAAGTAGCGAACTACAGAATGAGAACTGAGGAGCTGTTTGCATGAAAGAGATGTTGAGATACCACTGAGGGTACATGTGGTTCAATAAATACTTTTGGTCTCTGCTTAAATGTGTTCAAAGGCTGTTATGTGATGCTCAGTGAGTTGTAGCTCAACTCTGTAGTGCAAAACCTCTATGTTAAAAATAAGCTTTAGATATTTTATCCATAGTGACTCTGTTAACAAGTCCTCACTGAGGTCTTATATGCCCCATTTTTATTCTCATGAGTATTCAGTATGTCTCTGCATTACATTTCTATGCAGACTGAAAGTAGCTGTGCAGTCTCTTTTTAATCACAATGCCAGGAGCTGGGAGTGCAGCTGGACCACAACACCTGTATCTCAGGCCCAACTGATGTGAGACTGCTGTGAGCAGCCGTGTTCACTGGATCCATAGCTGAGTCCAACAGGGAGGAGTAGCTCCAGCCATCTACTAATGGAGCAAGTGTTCAGGGATGTATTTTAACCTTACAGCTAAGTAATATCTTAAGCTCTTGGTTGGTTAGTAGATTACTTCATGTTACATAAATACACTGGCTTTAATATCAAATTTGTCATTTTATTTTAATAGATCTGATCCTAGAGTAGGGAGCTGGGGAACCCAGGTGGTCTGGGTGACATCCAGGAGAATTTGAGAAGCGCAGCTGGGAACTTTTCCTTTGACAATGTAAATAATGCTGAAGAAATGAAGAGTGGATCTGTTGGTTAAATTTGGCAGAAGAATCCCTGGGCTCTGAGACAGTTGGAAGGCAAATTTGTTCTCCCTACAGTTGTCTGAAGTACACAGCACCACACGGTGCTCAGCAAGTCCTCAACCTCTGTCTGACCCATCACTAATATCAATACAGACGGGCCAAATCTATTTCTTGGGCTCACCCCTGGTGCAGGTGTGGAGAACTATTATTAGAGGTGGGGTTGGGAGAACAGAAGTGCAGTTTGATGCCTTACCTGTGGTTCTTGTTAAGCTCTCAGCATGGCTGCTGTGGGCTGTGCTCGCTGACAGCTACTTAATCCCTCCAGCTTCAATATTTTTGCTGTGTTGCAGCTTCTGAAGTGCTTGGTCCGGAAGGCCTGGGAACAATATGTTTCGATAATCCAGCTGAGATGTAATGAAAGCATGAATGACAGCCTAGCACCCTCCTGAGACAGCCTTGGTTGTAGCCTTACTTACTGTCCTCTGTAGGTGTAGAAGTTTTTGTCACGTAGCTAAACTGATAATCAAAAGATGGGCTGATATCAAAGATGACCTCAAGGTCGTGAACCTTCAAATGAGACGCTATAAAACTTCCTTTAGATGGAGCTGCAAAGCATGAAGTGCCATTCAAAAAGTATCAGGAACCAGCCAATATAAGCTCAACATTCTTTAAATTTAATCGCAGGGCATGTTTTTCTGATACCCACAGCTACATGTCATTTAGGTGTCTCATCAAACAGGAAATTACTTCACTCAGATCACCCGTAATAGGAAAATAAGCTGTGGCATTATCAGTGTAACAGTAGTTTCAAATTATGCCTCTTGGTCATGCTCCCTAATAAAATCCCAGGAGCACACAGCAGGCACCTGCAAATTTAGGTCTGAAAGTCACCATTGCACATTTTGGGAGGAAAAAAAAATATCTGATTTCATTTTTATCAGTGAAACACCAGGTAGGCAGTGTGCAAAAGTGAAGTCTTCTGGTGCATGGAAGAGGAGTGGTGAGGGTAAGAAACTGGGGAGGGGACTCAAAGCCAGATTCAGTTTCCTAATCTTTTAGAGATGACATATGACTTAAACTCTCTGCCACTGTTTACTTTTGCCTTTCCTTTTCAATTCATATTTTAATGAGAAGTAACACCAGATACTGTGTGACTTTTATTGTGTCTGAGCCCTTCCAGATCTACCATGTATAAATGAAATAATAATTGCTCTGTTAGTCATGTTCTTCTAGCTTTATGTGCTTCCCAGATTAAAAAAAAAATCCTCCCAAGAGTATGCATTTTTCCCTTAAAAAGGTCTTTATCTTAGTTCTTCTGTCTTTACATTGCTTTACTCTGAGCTTTATCAGACAAACTGCATTCCTAAGAATTGGGAGGATGAGATTATGGTATCATAGCAGTAAATGCTGTGGAGGTGGCTTTTTGTTTTGTTTTAAAGCAAGATCTAATGGATCATTTTGTCTACAGCTGACCTTACAGGAGACATGGTGAACAATCACACACTGTGTCTAAAAGCTAAAAAGCTGCTGCTTTCTTACCAGAATGAACTGCAGTGTATGAAGCCCCTTGAGGTGCTGCGCTGCATGTGTAAGCACTACAGCTCCTCGCTTGGCCCTTCTGCTGTTTCCCAAGCTTCTCTAACTTCCTGAAATCAGACATTGTGGATGATGTTGGCCTCTAGGGCTCTCATATTTTAAGAAATAATCTTCCCCTTCTGGGACCTCAGAACCACCTACTGAAAATCCTATCATCCATTTAGTTTAGTATGTATTAAAGTTTCGCAATTAATTATCTGCAGTTCTAATCCAGTGAGTCTGTGCAATTAACATCTGGGATTCAGCACATCCTTTTGCTGACTTTTTAATTTAAGGACTTGGGAGGCAATAGATCCCCTCTAAGAGAGATGAAGTGAGTAAAATCTAACATATACTCAAAATTCTGATTGGTTTCCTGTCTTTGTACCAATCCTGTTATTCATTGACTCTCCAGTACATTGGTCAGTGGTTATTGTTGATGACATTTAGGCATGTGGCAGCAAACTTCTGTGAGGTGAGGTGGTCTGAAGCAGAGACAGAATGTAGTAAGAGGGACTTCTGGGATCTGTACTCTGTTTCTTATAACAGCCAACTGGTTGACATTGTTTTATTTTGTCCTGTAGTAAAATAATCTGAACATCACTCCCATCCCTGAGGTGAGAGACTTAATTGATAAACTTATCCCCAAACCCTTTCAAAGGATACTGTAATGGTGAAAATAGCCTGACTATTAAAGTTAACAAAAGCTTTTCTTCAACCCTGCTCACAAAGCTTAGTTCATTCATTTGACAATCAGGGCCTTTCTGCTTTTGAGAAGACAAACAACAAAAACCTATTCCATGGGTGGTGCTCAACCTGGGAAAAAAAAAGGAACCAAATTAATAAAAAAAGAAGAAGAAAATGATTATCTGTTTTGTAATAAGAGAGAAAATGATGTTTGTAACTATTTCCAGAAAGGACTATTATGGAAATCATTCTGTAAATTCTTGAGCAATTGGTAACTTAGCTATACTTTATCCTGCTCGTAGGGCAAAATCCTGCCCCTTCACCTTTTCTAAAGACAAGAGCACTGCTTAGAACATCCCCCTGGTTTTGCTTTATCAAAAAAGCACTTTCTGCCTTACATGCACTGAAGTCAAAATGGACATTGATCCTTCCTTCAGTGGGTACCTAGATGCAAATTTCACCTGTTACTTAAAATGCTGTCACTTTCTCCCAGTACCTACAATTCAGAAATCCCTTATTATTCAGCTCTCTGAAGTGCAGTGACAACAAAGTGTCATTTACAAAATGACACAGCTATGTTCTCTTAGTAGGAGTCAGTGAGAATGGCTCAGGTTTCTCAGAGTAAGATTATGTTAGTTAACTTATCAATGTAACGTGTCTTTATTTTGGGAAAGAAGTTATTTAATTTCAGTTGTGTATTTGCAGAGATTTGCAAGTTATTGCTAGGCATCAGATACACTCATTTTTTCTTTCCTCAGCTACGTCACTTGAACTATTTCTTACATACTACATCTGTTTTTGCAGTGTTTAGCATTCAGGATGGACTCGAGGCAAACTATTTGTGAGGGTGAGAGCTGGCAAGTTTCTGTATTTCAATACCATTTCCTCTTCTTGTCTGGAATATTCCTGAGCACTGTGGGAAGACCTTGTCAGAATATGTAAAGGCATAACTCAATCAGCCTTCACATCATATGGGTATATGCCACAGACTGAAATATATAAAAATTGGAATAGGAAAACTACTTCAGGCATTTAGCGATTTACAGGAGGATATCTAGAAGCTAAAATATTATGTTAAAAGTATTGATAGAATTTTGAAGAGTTAAGAGAGAAACTGTCTTTAGCGTCCTCTCTGCTTGGCAGCAGGCATTATGGGTAATGCAAGGGATGACAAAATCCCATGGTTGTGAGGTTTCCTATGACTCATCTACGTGGTTAAAAATCCAGCACTTCATTAAATCAATGTAGAAGAGAGTTTGACTGCACATCAGACTGAGGTGCGGTGCATACAGACTCCCAAGTGGGTCTAGACTGTGCTCTGTGCCATGCACACACCTACTGGCTTGGAAGATTTCCCATTGCTGGGGTATCCCAGTATGGAAAGGGAACTGAGCGATAGCCAAGAAATGGTCTCTTAAGGCACCTACCTGTGCAGTCAATTCATAGCTCTTATGCAAAGCACAAGAGATAACAGAGCACTCTTTATAACAGATGTGTTCAGGTCTCTAGTTAACTGGAGAAGTGCCCTTTCTTGGTCAGCAAAACTCCTTAGTTCAGGATGATATAATTACTCTGTAAAAGTGAGCTCCCCAAGCTGTTATTAGAGTGGCTTAGTAGTGGGTATTACTGCCTTCAGGTTTTCAGGAATCAGGAGCTGACCTCCTAAAATGATAGAAGTGACTTAATAAAATAAGAGATTAACAGGCAAGAGAGAGACTAACCTTGGACTTACTATTGTTTGCCTTTTAGTTTCTGAAAAAATTGGGTACATTTAGACACACTTTAAGGCTTTTTTGATCCATCAGGAAGATGTAAGAATTGCTCTGTGCTTTTAGCAGAAGTAGAAATGTTCCTGAAAGCCCTTGCTTCCAGCAATCAAGCTAAAATCCAGCTATTGCAACAGTAAGTAGCGCCTGGGGAAGGTCAAGCATGCAACCCAAACATTCCTTGAGACACACTGTATGAGGGGTCCAAAATGGATTTGACTCAGGAAATGTATGTTTGAAAAGTAAGATTGGTGCCAATAAAAGAAAATCCTTTACAGGAGACAATGGAAATCTTGCTATCAATGATGGATGCTTCTGCCAAACAAGTATGGAGAAATAACCTCCTTGTAAATGCCTAAAGAACGCTGTCATCTGGCTCATTGCTTGTTCTGTTTATTTTGCCTTGCACCTTTTGTATTCTAATTAGCTCCTTTTTCTTCTCTTGTGATCTAGTTTACATGCTGGTGAAACACTCATTTTAATATTTGAGACAGCATGATATGCATGCAAATAATACTTGGGTAGATAATATCTATTCTGCAATGGTAGGTGTAACCCATTTTCTCATCTTAATAAGTTTTGAGCAAATAGATATGTGAAATGGTTTACGAAAACAGCAACAGAACCATTGTCCTATTAGAAAAGCAGACATATTTCAAAATCAAAAGCTTAAACCATGGGACCCATGAGGTAATGACCCCTGCTCCTTTCCTGGCTGTATTGTGTTGTATGTTTTTGCAGTGCAGTGTGTAAAAGGAAACCTGTCTCTTGAGAAAGGGCTCTGTGATTGAGTTGTAGCACCGTCTGCTTTTGCATAGCTGCATGTTATCAAGGACTGAGCATGAGGTGCAGCTGTTAAAACTAGAAACATAAGGGGTATCTGAACTGCGTTTGCTTTGAGATTTAAGATTGGAACCTTCAGACTTACAACAGGCTTAATGCAGCATCTCACCTAGTCCCTTGCTTTAACTGTTTACCTGACACCAGCGTGATAGTATAAGCATTTTTTTCCCCTCACCTTTTCCCCAGATGTTAGTGTTTGTAAGCCATCTTTAGTATTTACCTTTCTTTGGACTACACAGAGAAATAAAAGGAGCTTGAACTGAGGTCAAGAGCAAACACTGTCAGCATGCATTTCCATAATGGTACCAACATTGAAGAGAAGAAAGTTTAGCTTGCAGAAGAGGATGTTCACTTCAGCTTTGAGTCCATGTAGAGAAATGCAGTAGTTTCCATAGCATCACCAGAAATGCCTATCTAAATACAGAATAGGGTGTTTAACTCTATGCTTGGATTTGTCTGGCTTAGTGGGCACAGAGTGGAAGCACCTCAGTGCAGAAGGCTTTTCCTATAAGCTGTGGGGAGACAGAGGCACTTCCACAGGGTGACATGTCTCCTTCAGACTACTGAGGGGCTCCAGTTGAACTGGCTTCTCTCTAAGGTGCCTGATTTTAGAAGGAAAAAAGGAGTGAGCAGTCTTATGAGCAAAGAGTGGGGAGATAAGGAACTTCTCCACACCAGAGATACAGGAGGAGAAATGGCCTTTCAGGGTTAGCCAGCAGAGCTCAGTGCCAGGCAGAGCCTTTTCTCTTCCTGTAACAGGAATGCAAAACTTTGTATTTTCATCATCTTTGACATTAGCAGTCTGTGTGAATAGCTCTGGTTACTCTCTTTGCACTTCTGCTCATGTTCTTCAGAACTTTCAGAAAGGATTGGAATATCTTTTCAATTTCAAATGACTTGTTCTCTGTAAATCTCTGCTCAAAGGCATGTTGTGAATGCTAGTTAATCTCATATTTCCTTCTGGCTAGCATGTTTTAATTATAAAAGGCAGAGCACTGGAAGATGGTTGAGGATAACTGATTAAAGGATATTTCTGTGTGCTGTAGCTACCATTAGAGGAGCAGTAGGGCATAATTTTGGAGTGTCACGTCCTTTTGCATTTCATCTGAAGTGCGATGGCTTGTGCAGATAATGAAGTTCCCATAAGCTTTGACCTCTTGCAATTCTAAATGCAAGAGCCACCACCCAAGTGCCTTTGTTCTGGACCTTTTGGTAAAAGATCAGCTCTTAGGTGAGCTATGGTTATCTCAGCAGTGCTACATCAGACTGCTGCACTTGTGTGCACTGCTGGGAGAGTGAGCTACCACGGAGCCAGAGGGAGCTGAGGGTACACGGAGCACAGCATCAATGTAGCTGCATGATAGAATAAGCACTAGGCTGGAGGAGGGTGCTGCTGAGGGAAATAGCTGTTGTTGCAGTCCATGGCATGGAGAATGTGACGTTATTGACTGGAGTGCAGGTGAGGGTGAGACTAACCGATGTGTATGTGTAGGAGAAGACACTTGGCTTGCAAGCTGCATGGCAAGGACTGGTTTTTGTTTTGTGTGCACCAGGCATAGTAAGCCTTTTTTTTTTTTTTAACAATTTTTTTTAGTGAGGTGTTAAGAAGTTTCCAGAAAAAAAAAAAAAATTAGTAAATAGCAATTCTAGTCTTTAAATCCTGCCAGCAGCAGAGGCACAAAGAGCCTTTGGGAAATGACCACTGTTGATAACTTTGTCCCTTTCAAATTGCTTGTGGTAGGGGTCAAGCCTGAGGTCCCAAACCTTACTTATCTTCTTGGTCCCTCTGCAGAAGCAGGCAGTGCTGAGCCCTGCTGCTGGCCCCTCTGGCAATAGAGTGGGTAGCAGGTTGCTGAATCACTTGATTGGGGAGGGAGGGAAAAAAAAGAAACATGCTGTACACACATTGATATGTGCGTGTAGGTGATATCTATGCACATGTGCACACAATAAGTTAGTCTTGTGTTGGGTGTTACTCTGTGGCCTTTCATAAATTAATAGTCATTTAATATTTTTCTTTCTGTCAAAAATCCTAGATTTGTTTTCCTAGGATGAATTTTAAATTTATTACATAAATGAACAAATAAAAGGAGAAGATGCATTACTAATGTAGAACACTTATTGTGTAAGTCACTGAAAGTGACAGATGTGTCACAAAAATAGATGGCAATCAATAATCACAGGAAGATGTTACTTTTTTTCTTGCAAAGCTGCAGCTATGAACTCCCCTTCCTGCCGGTAGGAGTGGCATTGCCAAAGCACTACATAGGTATTTGAGATGGAATCTTTCACAGTAGTAAAGAAATCAGCTTCAAGAAGCAGACTCTCAAGTAAATACAGCACTGTCTTATGTTGCAGAATGGGGCTATTTAAAAATGAACCATAAAATTGTGATTGGGCTCTGAAAGGAAAATCATCTTTTTCCACATGGAAATAAGTGTTTCTTTTACATAATGTATTTACATCTTGTAGTTATTGTTTTTATTAATTTTCTCGTATAAACATAGCTAATGTAAGAGGGGGAAGTGGATTTACTAGAGGTTATTTACTGCTGTAAAGCCAGAACTCACCATTAACAAGTTTGCCAGCCAAGAGACGTGCATGGTGTTTAAGTTATTCTGTGACTGCATCATTTGATAACGTCAATAACATTCAGCAAGCCCTTCTGTGTTAAATCACTTCACTTTAATTACAAAGAACAGATATTACAGTAATCTCCTTTAGAAAGAAGTTGTCAGTACCACAGTACTGAACCTCTTTCCTTCCTGTGCTTGTGGGACCTACCTGCAGTTTTGAAACTCCCCATCTTCTCATGATTTTCCTATTTTACCCAGCTTTGGTTCCCTACATCAGTTGCTGCACTGATAAGACCTCCTGTAATGCATTAACCAAATGTATTGGTAAGCATATTGAATTGGCTTGGTTGATAACTCTTTCTCTTCTTAAACAGTTTTGTTGGTTTGAGTTGATGTATCACCAGTTTCTTTGCAAAAAAAAAAATGGAGCTTGGACTTGTGGTGTGTACTAGGAGGCATGGAAAACGGGTGAGAAGGGGAAACCGTGGACTTAGCTGCAAGGGTAACAACAGGTATGTGCTGAGCTGGGGTATTGATTTGGTCAGACTTACAGCAATCTCTTCTGCCATCCATACCATGGAAGGTTATTCCCACACGTGGGATTTTGCAGTATTCTAAAGCATGCACAGTTTGACCCAGTCTAATTCTCTGCCAAACAAGACGTTGGCATGTAGCAGCCACCATGTTTTCATAAGTATACAGTTTCTCTGACTTATGAATCCTGATGTATGAAAATGAAAAACTCTGTTGTGATGTGCTTTTGGCATCTTATTTCTTTTCACGGGTTCCTTATTACATTTTGATAGATGTCTGACACAGGAAGCTGTCAATACTGTGATTTAACCTTGGTGTGCCACCTCCGATTTCAGTTCCTATGACTGTGAAACAATAGGTTTGATCTTCAGTTTAAACTTCAGTAAAGTTACGTTCAATATTCTTTTTAAGAGATGCTTGTTGAGTAGAAACATTTTTTCCTGGTACTCAAGATAGAGGCCCAGTGTGTTCACAGGTGCTTGATTGAGGTGGGTTATCTTCTATGAGAATTATTCTTAGAAAAGTCAGCTCACACTAGCCTGTAATTCTGCAGAGAATTCAGTATGAGAGAGACAGTTATTTTGCTACTTCCTCATGCAACAATAGTTTAATTCATTGTAAATATCTAAGCTGCTAATACCAGAAAATATTAGAGAAGTGACATGGATAAATAGGAAGCAATCAAATCAATGCTGTTCTGTTTTTTTTTTTTTCTTTTTTCCTTTCTAAGAGATCATAATCCCTGAGAAATATGCAGTGAGTCAACTCCAGTCTACTTGGGGAGCGTGGTAGTGCCTGGCCATCTTGTCTCTGTAGATCTCTACGGTGCTGTGCAGAACTGCCTGTGCAACACAGGGCAGATAATATTTAGGAAGGGCTCAGCACCTTCCTTTGCAGTAAAGTGTCCCTACATTCTGTGAAACAGGTCTGGAGGCTTTTCCATAGCTGAAGCCTGGTGATTTGAAGCTGAGTCCAAACCCAAGTGTCAGACTTGGATTTCCAACCCAGCTTCCAGCATTATTGCTCAGAAGGCTCGAGGTCTTCTGTGCTGATGGATGAGCACCCAGTACAAGTCATTAGTGTTCCTGAAAATGTGATACCTGCCAAACTGAAGTCAGGTACTTCAAAAAGATGTTGCCCTGTGTCAACTCCAAAGTATCAAAGATGATGTTGTTGTCACCCGACAGTGCTGGTAGGAGTTGTAGAAGGGGCTGTCATTTGGGCTTCATTGATCACACTAAGCAGCTTCTTTACTTTCAATTACTCATGGATGTCAGGAGGAAAAAGAGAACACTGGAGAGGTGTTATATGTAGTGGCACTTCAAAGGTGATTACTCTTTCTTCCTATCAATCATGTTAAGAAAATTCTCCTAGTGCAGTTGATAATCCTATTTTCCTTTGAAGAAAAGAAAGAGGCTTGATTCCAAGCTAGCCATAGAATTAACAGTGTCATTACACGTTTTTGAACTCATTAGAGCGCACTTAGTATGCCTGAGATGTAATAAATTTGAAAAGCAATTTCTCCAATGATGATATGAAGTGGATAACAATTTTTTTCCAAAACAAATTGCAGATCAACTCATCAAGCTTTTTTTCTTAGATGCTTATGTACAAATCCTTCACTGTTGTCTACTTGTGTGACTGGTGAGGAGTTGAAATTCATTTACAGAAATAATACAAGGACACAGCATAGCAAATAACATACGTACTGTTCGTTTTGTTTGAACGCAAGTTTCTCAAGTTGATTTCCTAACCTGTTGTTACAGTAAAATTTTCTATTGCTTAAACTGTGGAATGAGCACATTTCCATTACATTCAAGATCAACTGTGCAGCCAATCTATACAAAGTTTTGTTTATTTTGCAATCAATAGATTCAGTAAGTGTAGGGTAGAGCAAGATTTGGATCTTAATAAAGATCAGCTCTTCTTAATAGTGTATGGCCTTTCTCCTGACACTCTTCAGGCAAACTGTTTATTGAGGGGGGAAAAAAAAGCCTGAGTTGTCTGTAGCTAGAGCACTCAGGTGATACATGTGGAACAGACCGAAAAAACTTTGCAAAAGATGAGTAAATGTTCAGATCTGCTGGCTCTATTCTTCAAGCAAATATCAGCAGAGACTGCTGGATTTGTTGCAAAAATTGGGGTGCCTCCGGTAGACCTCCTCAATCATATGTTCCAACTTTCCTCTTCATTGCTTTTTTTTTAAAGAGCTCCACAGCTCTTTCCTGATTTATTTTACAGATCTCTAAAGCATCAGAAAAAGAGCCCCTTGGGCTTTGTAGAGACCAGTAATGACTGTGTAAGCAAGTCCATCTGATCTTCCCCCTAGGTTTGATTACACACCTGCTAGAGCAGAAGCTTCCCAAGGGGTCAAGAAGTCTGATGGGGGAGTGGGAGGGGGGGGCGAAAAAAAAACACAGCAGACAAGTCAGGGAGCTTCAAACAGACTGCCCCACCACCCAAGCAAAGCAAGTCAGCAGTGTTCTGGGATGAAAGAAGGGAAAGGGATGGCTAGCTTTGAGAAATTTCTGTTGTTAGTTCTTTCCCAGGCTCTGCAAGGTTTGGATCTTTTACTAAAAACATCTGCAGTTTTGTCTGAGTGCAGCTGCTGGGAAACATTTCTTCTTATTCCCGCCTCAAGGCATCAGTAAGATGATGGAAAATGCAGCTGACTGCTCTGCAATATGACCAGGATCACCAAGATCATTAGATAGACTGGAATACCTAATCTGTCATAAACCTCTCTCTGATTTACATAACTCATTTATCTGTAGGGAGGTGCCACCCACCCGGTCCTTCATTTCCAGAGATCCTGTTCCACTCGCCAGTGTGAGAGGGGGTATTAGTATGTAAGACTGACAATTGAGGATGCTGAGACACAGAGATTAAATCATTTTCCTAGTGTAAAGGTTGCAAATAGCACCGAGTGCCTCTGATTGCTAGATGTAAAGGCCTAAGCAAGGGACAATATATGGAGAAAATCATTTGAGCCAACGTGCTTGACAGCTTGTAGCTGCAACACGTTGAGCTGTTATAACACGAGCACATCACACCAGTTGGGCAGAAGTGTGAGCGTGAGATCTGCAGAAAGTTGCAAATGTTCTCAGTGTATCACAATTATAGCCATTGCAGTGCTAAACAACGCTGTGAAAATGCAGAGTTGCGTAACCTGAAAGTTTTCACATCTCCCCTCTGCTGGGGTAGTTTGGGGGTGAAAATAGGACAGCACCAGATAAAATGAAGGGATTTAGATCTCTGTTTTCTCTCTTTGTGCTGTAGTCAGCTGATGGCAGTCAGAAGTGAGGCTCAAGCTCTTGTCTTTGGCTCTGTGGTGAAATGCCTTAATGACTTTCTGAAGCATCCTCTGAAACCCAGGGCTTTTTTCAGCCTTGTCACTGCCTGCAGTTTCTGGGAGCTGCCCTTCTTCCACTCTGTTCGAAGTGAAGTAAGCTGCTGCCAGCAGTGCCCAATGTAAATGTTTCATGAGTCCTTTTGTGCTCTTCTGCCTCTCTGCGCCTGGAGAACAAAAAAAACCCTCAGTTTTTCCATGGTTTGATAAACACTGATTGAATCTAGTGGGACTCTGTTAACAAAGAAGATGGCACCGAAGGTGAGTGGGGTTTAGTTGGTAGCCTGCCATGCCAGTCTGCAGGAGATCTGTGCTCTGCCACTTGCAGGAAGCAGTGGAGGTTGGTGAAGGTCCTGGACTCATTTGTCCCTATGGCATATCCTGTATTAGTAGACCTGTGTTTTATTCAAGGTGGTTATTCCTAGTTTGAGTGTTAGGGAGGAGGGAGTCAGACTTGTGGCAGGATGGATATGCCTAGAGGACCACTCAAACATTTAGACATTCAGGGCTTTTTTTATTAGAGACATGCTTAAATCTTACATACAGTTCTGTGAAGCCATGCTGGAGAAGAAAGAAAAAATAATTTTATCATGAGTCTATACTGAATAAGCATGTATTGGAAGTAATTCATCAAGTCTTTCCAAGGGAAAGTTCAGCTCTCCAATGCATATGGTAGATCATTTTTGTAATATCCCATTTGTGTGTCTCGGTAAGTAAATTCAGATCCTGATACTCAAGATATCTCTGCTTGTCTGTGGCATACATTTAAATTTTTTAGATGTCTATGTAGATATTAACTATGAAAGCATAAGACTGAAGCAGCTAAAACTACCTATCTGAAGGCAAAGTAGTTATGATAGCCAAGCTAATAAACCTTCCATCTTGCCCTCGAGCAATTAGTTAAATAATTTTTGGGCAGTGAACCTACAGAGGTCTCCTTGCTTCTGTAGTGGCTCAGAGATACCCAACAAGGGAGTGTAGAGGAGCAAGCGAGTACTTCATAGAATCATAGAATGGCTTGGGTTGGAAGGGACCTCAAGGATCATCAAGCTCCAAACCCTCTGCCACATGCAGGACCACCAACCTCCATATCTAATACTAGACCAGGCTGCCCAGGGCCCTATCCAACCTGGCCTTGAACACCTCCAGGGACGGGGCTTATGCTGTCTGTCATAATGTTGTGGGTTGTGTCGGAGTCGTTGCCTGAGCATATAAGAAAATCTTCTGATTCAGGTGGAATTTCACAGGTAACAATTACTTGCTGATTGTAGGCCAGTAGCCTACAGGAGGAAATACAGAAGCTGTTTAAAGTATCAAATGTTTGATAGCGCTTAAAACGATGGGGAACACGCATGATTAGAATTATGTATTTTGCTTCCACTTTGTTACGCTTTGATGTCCTAACACCTTTGAGACAGGCACACAGAAGTATGTCTATTTTCTTCTTCTGTGCCAGCACTGAATACACAGCTGACAGTTTGCCCTCTCTCAGCAAAAGATGAGAGATGCCTTGAAAGAAAGTACTTAATCACATCCCTTACTATACAAAATACTGTTTTTTCACTCCTCTTTGGCTTTTCCCCCCTACTAAAATAACAGAGATTACAATTGGGTTGGGACAACTGTTTCCGGAATAATTATAGTTGCTACCTTTGCTGGTAAATGACTGCTTTCTCTGAAGCTGTGACTATAGTTGTTTCTGGTTTAGGGTTAATGAGAAAATGCATTTAAAAAATATCAGAGTATCTTTTTCTCCCTAGATTTCACATTTGGGAATTAACCCAGATTGTATTATCAACATAATATATCATTAAAATAATGACACTAAATGATAGTTTACAATGTTCAGTACACACTGAAGTGGAAAAATATAATTAGCACATCTCTACTGCAACTCTTTATTAGTTGGTATAACACCAGCATAGATTCTAGTAAGGACTGTGGCTCTGCAGTCCTGCTGCCAGTAGATGGTTGCAGCTCCTAGATGGGAATTACCAAGTTTTCTGTGGCACTTGCTTTTCCCGTCCTCATAATCCGGGGTTATATTTTGCTGTGACTCCCTGATGACTGTAAATGCTGCAGGATTCAGGGGAGCCACAGAACTGAGTTATAAGCTACAGCAGCAGCAATATTCAGCGTTTTTCCATGTCTTTCCCTTTTCCTTCTTTGTCTTTTTGCCCTTGAATTAGTGCTTATCCAAAAAGGCAATAGGGAGGTGAGAGGGTGGGAGTCTGGGATGAGACAAAATTGACAGATGACAGCAGAGAAATAGATGAGAGATGGAGTAGAAGTCTGAATGGACAGAAAGGTTCTGGAAAGACGGAAGAAAGAAAAGGAATGGAAGTAGAAGGAAGAAGACAGGACAATGTCTTCAAAAGCTTCAAAAATGAAATGAAATAAGGCCTTCTGCCCCCATCAGCCTTGTGGTGCCCCGAGCTGCCAGCTTTGTGTTGTGATTTTACAGAGCTTATTTGTGTGACAGGATTCACAAGTACGGGTCAGACCCTTGTCCTGCAGGAAGCAGCAGATTTGCCAACGAGCTCGGTAGGATCAGTGCTTGCCTGGGTGGTGGATAAAGAGACTGCATTTAAAAAGACATTACCTTGCAGCTTGTGTTTATGCATGAAAGTGACGTTTCTCATTCCTTGTATAAATAACAACTTGCTAAGGAACAGAAGGAAATTACTTGCAAAAATACATTTTCTTCCTTTATTTTGTGCAGTTGTCATTATGCAGTGAGGTACTTAAGCATGATGCCTAGGCTTAAAAATAGCTGTAGGCATAAATCAGTACCGCAGCATCTTCTGGCTGGAACAAGTAGCCAGCATTCCGAGTCTGGCAGGTGGTTTCGGTGCAGAGAAACCGATGATGCTGTCTGATACTTCTTTGCTACTCTCAAGTTTACTTACTAAGAGAGCACCTTATGACCCATTTCCCCAGATACATTAAGCAGCAGATAACAAGGCTACTTTCTTTGTCTGTGGGGCCATGTCTCTTTCTGCTTTGCTTCAGCGCTCCCTTTGCTGTCTTGCACAGCAACTTTCCCAGTTCTGTTTGTATTGTATAACTTTTGGAATGTTTTTTTTCTTTCTCTAATGCTTAGAAGATTCAAAGTGTTTCTGCTCTCTTTCTGTTTTCTACATGTGTACACCCTTCATTACAGTAATATATAGTTCCTGTCCTCATAGTCCTATTCCTAAGTCACCTTTCCTGAGGTTTGTGTTTGGGTGGATAGATCATTATTGTTTCGATTATTCTGTTTCCTACTTTCATTCTAAATTAAATGGAGCTGCCAAACCCCTCTGCTTCAAACAGATTTCACCCATAATAATAGCTTGCTGACCCACTGCTTGGGGTTATTTTTTAGTGTTTGGCATTTTGCTGGAAAAAAAAAATGTCTGCAAGAAGTAGAAAATCCATTGAAGTAAAAAACGAATATAAGAATACTAATTTCAAAGTGTAGTACTTAAAAGCGCTCCTTCAAATGGCTCTACTTTTGTAATGAGTCTAGTAAAAACCAAACCAAACAAACAAATCTAGGATGGTGCTGTGGTTCATAGAACATTATTTCTGTCACTGAGAAGCCTGCCTGTGTCTTCCCATCACGGAGGTTAGGATACAAAGCTGTATTAGTTCAGTTATTGCTGTATTATAATGTGATTTTTCTTTATGCATGTATGAGCTGGTCTAAATCTCTGGTTTTGATGACACGTGTGATGGTGCCTTTTATACATTTTGAGACAATGCAGAAAGAGATGAGACAGAGCACAAGAACTGGCTGCTGCTGTAGTTATAGGCCTGGACCGTGCCTCAGCTAAGCTTCCTCCTCTGCAAATCAATCTTCTTATTCCCATATTCCTCTTTCTGTACTCCTGTATCTCCTAGAAACCACTGAACTGGAAATTTGTTCCTTCCATGTTACTGGTGTCACGATGATAGCACAGTTACAAGGTGTATTTTAGCTATGGTTGGGCATTTCTGATTTAGCCGAGGTTATTTTCATGGCTCATTAGGACAGCACAGGAAAAGAGGGATCCTAGGAACCAAGCATAAACACTTACATTCAAATCAATACCGGTTCTTTACGTTCACAGTAAATATGTTGTTCCTAATAAGATGACCCTGACTCTTCAGAAATGAGCTGGAATCGTACAGCCTCGTTTTCTGTATGTAGTAATGGGCTAGAAAGCAAATATATTATTCGAGTCTTTTTCTGAGGCTTGATCACATCAGATGGTCTTTCTTATTTTCCCTTTTGCATCACAGAAAACTAATTCAAAATATAATTATGTTGCTGCTGGATATCAGCGTGGCTGTTTGGCTGCCTATGAGCACAGTGATCACCATTTGCTAGGTGACATTGTGTGATATTATCTCCTCATCTATCACAGTCTCTTCCTCTCTCATAGTTGCACAATCCAACCTAATATCCCAGCATCTGTGTAGTGAGGCTACATGGCTAATGATAGCTGCGTGTTTATGCTTGTTTTGTTTGGTTTTGGTTTGTTTCTTTTCATCCCAGATCAGTAACAATTGCGATGCTACTTTAATACATGAAAAAAAAACCCACAAAGGTTTATAATCAACCTGTGGTTTTATCAGTGCAGAAAGAGGAATGTTTTTTCCCCCACAATGCTTTTAATATTTTACAGAAAGGACCTTTTTTTTAAAAGGTCACTTGAAAATGAAGGCTGATTTTTATTTTTTTTTTCCTTTTTAGAAAGAGTAATGCTAGCATTGACAGAGGAGTGTGCTTTAATGAGAATGGTTCAGTGAGGGTTGCCTGCTTTTCTGTGCTGTATTGTCTGAGGATTTGATCCCATTTCAGTCAGTGAGAACATCGCTTACTTGGTATGCTAAAAAATATGCTCTTTGTTTTAAAAGAATAGGACTTTGTGGCACCTGTCTATGCCTTGATGTTTTTCTTACTTTGTTACGTGTAAGCCTTGATATTGCAGAGTTTTTTGTTTTGGAAAACAGCACTCCAACACAGGAGTTGGTGCGAGGAGCGCTTGCAGCGCTGAGACTGTGGTGCACAAAAATGCAGCTGGCTGGAGCTGTGCAGGGAGGAGTGCTGTGAATCCAGGGAACGTATTCCCATATGGAGCTCCCCTCTTCAGTTTCCAGGGCTTCTTGAGAAAAACAGGAGACATTTTCACTTGAAATGCCACCTGTTGTGAGTCCATGCCTCTGCTTGAAGAGATTCTGGCTGATTCCGTATAAGTAATTGGTGCTGGGTTTAAGATCTTTAAATAAAGGCAACTTTCTTCTCCCCAGGAGATGAAAGTCATGCCTGAATGCTGTCTCTCTGAAAATGAATTTCTGCTGATGATGGGTCGCTTGGTGTGGATACCTTAAGAACCAGCCAAGCCTGTGCTACAGGCTAAAATTATTCCTTTTTGAAGTTTGAGAAGTATGTCAATACGTATACTAAATCTTGCAGTTGGAAGAAAACAGCCTGCTATTTTAAGCCTTCCTGGGCCTCTGGGGAAAAAGAAATACAAGACCAAAATCTCAGATAAAATCATAGGGAAGTCTGTAGAGTGTACTCTCCTCTCGACAGAACAACACTGGCTGTTTCAGCAGCATTGTGTGCACCGTGTGCCCAGTGGGAAGACCCTACCTGGGCCTCATTCCCACTGATGTCAATTTTTGCAGCCAGTTGCTCCAAATTATGACTTGTTTAATGGAAAAATGAAACATCGTTCCTTAGAATTCCACTTCTCCTCCACACCTTCTGTTCTGGAGAGCTCATCCACTCCCTGCCTTTCTATAGGAACATCCAACCACAGTTTTCTCAAATGCTACAGTTTCCACCTCGTGATAACTGCAACATGCTCTTGTATCAGAATTAGACAAAATTCTGCACGTATTTCAGAAAGAGACTTTCTGAGGTCGCTTAATGCTTTCCCTGTCCCAGGGCAGTCACCCGTGCCTTTGTTGTAAGTGTAAATGCAGGCTCTTTGGACACATCTATCCCAGAGCCTCAAAGGCCATCCTGTAATACAAAGATATTTCTTTTAGTACTGGCCTCTATGCTACAGCTTAAACTGGTTATGTTTTCTGACCACTAGGGACAGGGAGAACAAGGAGTCCTTTCTTTGCAAAAGATATATTTATATTTCACGCTTGCTACATTCCAATATTTTCTTCTTTAGGTTTCTGTAGCCCATTAATGGTGATAGTATTTAATATTTTTATCTAAAGCCTCCAGCACCCTCCTTAGGCAGATGATGTCTTAAAGAGATCAGTGGTCACTGATGTGTGAATGCTCATCATAAATGAACATCATCAATCTAGGTGTTGTATGTGCTGACCCAAACCTGATAAAAAGGAGAAGAAAAATCCCTTTATTTTTGGCTCTATTTATTGTAGCCTTTCTCCTCCCTCCACCCCCTGAAGACTTAAATATTCACATCTTCTAGACCTTCTTTCATACAGCATGAAAGAAGTAGCTGCCCTCGTTGCAGTTTCTTTGCCAAGTGAGATTAAAGACATGCAAGATGTCTTTAATTTTGCAATAAAATCTTTCTGAGCTCGTTACGTCCTTTTGTGAACAGTTGATCTGTGTCAGTTGCTTCAGCTGTGCCTCCATTAGCAGATGTGTGAGTTAAGAGACCTTTTTCCACTACTGTGTCTTCCTGTCTCCTGCTTATAGGATATTGTGCTTAAGTCTGAAATGCCACAGAAAATCTTTCCCACCTGAAAAAGCAGGTGTACCAGACTGTTTTATGGGGCTTCCTTCTTGCTGTTTCAGTAACAGAGTGACTTAATATTTTAACTTGTACCCTATCAGCTGCTGCATTTCTTAGTGCTAGCATCAAAGTGTTTTTCCTTCTTTTTCTTTTTTTTTTTTTCCCTGGGTGCCAAGAGGGGATAATGTGCTGTCCTTACTGTTCTTGCCTACAGCGGAGTAATTTCAATATGCCATTCTTCCTTTGGCAGAAAAGGAACAGATGACACCCATAAAATAGATCTCTGCATTAGTCCTGAGCCCTTCTACCACATCCCTGGCACCAATAAGATTTACTATTCTTCTGAATTTCTCCTGGCAGGCTACTCTGAATGTTGTAAAAATAATAAAAGATTTCAGACTGCGCACAAACAGCATACTTCACTGCTCAAAAAGAGTGGTCAACTATATTCTCCTGCCTGTTAGGCAGAAGCACTAAGCAGATGTATTGCACAATTACGGATAAACCAGATGTTGTGAGGGCCCTAAGGGATGACCAGTGCTCCCGACTGAACTGGCCAGCAAACCAGGTGTCTAAATTAGTGTAGGAGCTCTATGCTTCATAGTTATTACTAAAGGTCTCATCACAACGTCTCTGGAGTTGGAAACTACGCATGGAGCCTGAGGGGACAAATATATAGTGTGCTATGGTATTTAGTGCTGATCTGGTGTTTCTGCTAGTGCTTCAACCAAGAGACCTCTCTTCCCTCCACCCTTACTGGCTGCTCTCGTACTAAGGTTAAGTAACTACATAATGAGAAGATGTTATTTCTATATATTAGGAAGATAACTACCAATCTAGGAAGCATCTAGACTTTCTTTGGAAACAAGTAACCAAAAAATACTCTTAAAGACTTCTCCATACAGAATCAAGAGCACCTGGAGCAAAATCTAAAGTTTGTCTTGCCAGTTATTTCTCTCGATGTAGATATGGTAATTCTGCCCGTAAAAGCCATGCTCCAGAGTTGCTGTATAAGATGGAGTGTGCAGGTAAAACAATTTTATTGACATGATTTTAAAATGTTGTTACAGCTTAGGATCTCCAGGGGTAATTGCATTTAGAATCGGAGACCGGTGCTTGATCCTGTGGATCCTTTGATCTGTTGCAGATCACTCACATTAAAAAAAGCTACGCTAGTCTGCGCTGAATGAATTGGCTAGAAATAATTTTGCTGCTCCCAGTGCTATGACCCCCAGATTTGTCCTTGTGCTTCAGGACCACTGGGCTGGACTGTGTTTTCCTTTCAGTCCATTTCTGACCTCTTTTACATGTGTGACCAGAAACTTAAATAATGTTCAGAAAATGATTTTTTATTTGGGTTGAGGCATAGCTGTGTTCAAGGACTGGAACCTGGTATGGTTTTTCCTCCTGAGTCTGTAAGTGAGCTCAGTAATCTCCCACTACTATCCTAAATGAAGGCCACCTATTATGGTCATCAGTCACAGAGAGTTTCCCCGTAGCTAATAGGTTGCACTCTTGGGTTATTTTCAGTACCAGTGATACAACTTTGAGTTAATATATTAATTTTATGGGAGCCCTGAGGGAAATGCAGTGTTGAGAAAAACCTCTGCTAATATGGCAGTATGTGGATTCCCACTAGTTAACCTCTTTTGGCTAACAGTATTAGAAACTCTAATATACTCCCTGCTGAAATAAAACAACTTTCTTGATTTTGGCTGTGCATCCTGAAGAGCTGATGTAGCTAGGCAAGCTGACCAGCACCAGCTTGTAGGCCAGAGTGTCTGCTCTGCTCTCAAGTGTTTGTTCAAGAATGCTGCAAAATGCAGGGCTCTCTTTTTTGACAGTATGAAGGGAACTAGGAGATACAGTACTGTTTGCAATTCAGTGCTGATAAAATAGATTTTCAGGAACCATGCAAATATCATCACCTTTATATGCCAACCTTCAAGACAGGCAAACAAGTATCATGAACAACCAGCCAGATGTTTACTTCACACTGCAGGCTCCCTGGCAGATATGATTAATGGTTCCAGCTTCACACATTTCTTTCAGTCATGTCATTGCAAGAGGAATCATAGAGCGAATGAGAGCGGTCCTTTCTTTTTCTGACGCTCCTAATCAGAGAGTGACTGTTGCTTCCAGGTTTGAGAGAACACATGTGCCTTGTTCAGAGAAGTACTGCAGTGTGTTGCCTATTGCACGCTGTCTGCCCAGAGAATTTGGGTGTTCCCCTTTTCCCAGTGGTGTTGGGCATTTCTCTGTGCATCTTCAGGCTATCCAGATTAGTGGCACCCCTCTAAGCACAGACGTTGGCTTCTCCCAAACTCCCTTTGTATTCTGACCCCTAAATCGCATGCTTCTCAGACCAGCTGTCTGCTCACAGATGGAATAATACATGGTGCACACATCCCAACATGTGTCTTCTGACATCCCAAATGTGCCTGCAAGCCACGCAGCCCAGTGTGTCTGACAGCTCTCAGCTGCTGGATGTCCCTAGCCATTCTCAGAGTGGTTCTCCAGCCTTCTGCCTGCTGATTCCCTTGAAATATCTATGATTTTTTATGCTGAGACCTTTCCCAGCTATGGAATATCTCCAGAAATAATTCAGCAGAAATAACTTATGTGCTGCCATCTGCTAATAAGGAGGCATGGACAATTACCGGACAATTCAGATGTTGAAGAGGACCTTGTGTTAGAGCCCACTGGTACCTGTTACCCAGTTGGCACTTACTCTTTGCAAAGGATCCAGTGCTTTGCCTCCCAAGAAAGCTGACGCAGAGCGCATCATCCCTTTTGTGATACCTTAAAAATTATGGAAGGAAAAAAAAGTAAATGAAAGTAAATGAAAGTAAGTGGAATTAAATTGAACAGCTTCTGTTGTCTGCATTTGCTCCTTTCAGAGGCTGTTGCTTTCCTTGGAGCACAGTGCAACCTGCTTTCCTTGGTGAATATCACTGCAGCTTGTTTTCAGCAGGGCTGAAGTCAGTGGCATGGTGGTATGGAGAACGTGCTGGAAAGCTTCACTGTGTACTTTTAAAATGCATGACAGATATTACTGTTTAGGATGGAAGGAAATGACAGAATAGAGCAAAGCAACTATGGCACATTAGTCATAGTTACACTCCTTCATTACTGCTTCAAATTGAAAAATGCCAACCACTGCACAGCTCACTGAAGTAAGTTCAGGGAGAACTGCACACATTCAAAGGTCAGAAAAAGGAAAATTATAAACCATATTGTTTTACTGCCTCCACATAATGATTTATTTTTTGTCTTACTTTCAAAGTTGAAAAGATAGAGGGATTGTGCTAGGGAATTAAATTTTAGAAGTTAAATTTACTTGCAATGCAACAGCTTTTTTATTTGAGTGGAAAGCTTGTCAAGCAGGACTGTATTTATAGGCATCCTCTGGGAGCTGTGCCTCGCAAGGTGAGATTTGAGAAGCTTTGGCGGCTGATTTCTGGATATAAGGCAGGATAATTTAGCAGGATAGTGGGAGTATCTGCCTCCCCAAGCTGCCTAATTTAATTTACCGTTTCTTAAAATTAGCCATAAAGCACTTTCATTTTATGTTTTATATGATTTATATGTTGTGGGAAGTCATTATTCTGCATGCTTGAAACTTTCCTAATTCTTTTTATTAGGAAATGAACAAATAATATGTTTCAAAATGTCACTATCCAGATATTGTTTGGACTTTTGGACTGTTTGTAAGTGTTTTCCTGGTTTTGATGCACGTTCAACTATGTGCCTGCATGCTCTGAGACCTCGTGTACTTTAATGTGTGCAACCTGTATGGCTAAAAGCATTCATGTGCTAAACATTCATTTGCTGTTTTGCTTTCTTAAGCGTTAAGTTCTTGTATTGGAAATGTCTTTGTTTGCACAGGCTTCATAGCTAATGGGTCTCTACACAGGAATTTGTTATAGCAATGGGTTTCTTTGCATACAAAACCAGAAAAATGTCGAATACACGTGAAACGTCGTCTCTGTTCTTGGCTGAGGCTGTTGTAGTAATCAGAACTGTGGTGTGGTCTTCACTTTCACTGTTCCGACTGATGCCAAGTCGATGATGAAAACATGCTGATGATATGCCCATGCCATTCCGATACAGAATAAAATAACCATAGCTGTTATTTCAGGGAAAATCACACGTAACTGGTGGTTTAGGGCTTTTGCGGGAGAAACTCCTATGGAAAAGCAGTTTGATGTATCTTTCTAAGGCACTTGCTATTTCTACAAATGTGGTGGATTTTTAGATGGAAGTGTTTCTCAAAGTGTGAGTAATTAAAGTCCCCTCTGTTTATGGGAAGGCTCTTGGGTGGATTTAAGCAATTTGTGCCCGACTCTTTCAGCCCAGGCCTGTCAGAGCTGAACGCGAGTCCGGGCCTTGCTTTGGCAGTGCAAAACTGCACGCTCTGTAGAGATGTAGCCACTTTCTGGAGAATGCAGCTTGATTAAATTGAATATCAATGGCAAAAAGCATCTTCTTTACTAGATTAACCCCATTTTGTGTTTTTAAAGTTAAGGTTCAAAACCGAGAGGAAAAATATGTTCTAGCTTTATACACCTTACTGACGTGAATTGAGTTGGAGTGGTTTTTGTTGCTGTTGTTTCTTTGGTGTTTTGTTGTTGGTGGTGTTTTTTGTTTTTTATTGTGTAGTGCAGTTAGTCACTGATAAAAGACTGGAAACCTCAAATACAGTGTAATCTGGCTACAGGGTTTGTAGCAGAAAACAAACTCAAGAGAATTGCCCCTACAGAGTAGAAAGGCATAGCAAAAACTTTCCAAGGAGTTTCTTTGCCTGATTTTCATTTTAAAATATATTGTGTTAGGAAAAACTGTAGAGGACTAGTGAGCATCAGAACCCCAGACAGGCTGAAATGCTATGACAAGGAAGCAAGCATGCATTTCATTTCCAGTTTAAAGCAGGAAACCTATGAATTTTGCAACAAGCTTTTATCTATGAGAGAGCTTTAATTCCTCATATAATTCATTCAGCACTGAATTTTAATCAGTACACAGTTTGTTGACTCTTATTGTGTAAATTTGTAAAAATAACAAATAATTGTGTGCTGCATTGCAAAAGGACGGTGTTTTGGTGGATCAATAATGAAGGATTCAGTGATCTTCAGTTAATCTCTAGATATCGATTCTGTGATCTAAATTCATTTTAAGTTGATTTTTCTCAGGCTGTACTGGAGTGCAGTCTCCTGAAATCTGGGCTGTACTCTTCATGTATTATATTAATAACTTGCATTAAAGGTACATCAAATAAATCAAGCTATTTAAGTGACACTTGATTCCTGTGGTAGTTGTTTGGCTTAGGGTGGTTATTTTTTCCTTCTAATCATAATAATGAATTGGCTGTGAAGGTTCATTTTTTTATCACTCGAACAAGGTATAGATGTTCCAAGAGTTATGTTGTAATTTCTTGTTGCCAGTGTCTGTAATCTGTAAATAATTGTCTTGATTTTTTTCTTTACACATCTAGATAAGTTGCCCAGTGGAGCATAGAATGCCAATCTAACACTGTTTAGGACAGCATTGTGAAGTATGTCCTGAGCCATGAGTTACTGCTTAGGAGATGCTGGTGGAAAGCTAAGTTCAAAAAGGTTGTTCATAAGAAGGTGTATTTGTAAAATGCAGTCTCTGTGTATTGATCAGTTGGGTACAAAATGAAATGGTTATGTTTCTTCGTGGCTTTTTAACAAAGCAGAGATTTTCCATATGCTTAATGGCTTTGACTGAAATGTGGATAGGGGCATATCCAGTTAACGGGTCCCACGAAAACAGTGAGAGCTCCCGGATTCCCTCTAAAGTCTGCCTGAAAGCAACTAAGTAAGAATCAACGGTTGGTCCCAGTCCAACACTGGCATTAAGTGGATATGGTTTATCTCCCCATGTGAGTGGAATTCAATAAAACCAGATAGAGATTTTTTGGCCAAGCATATTTTAAACTATATTTTAAATCAGACTTTGCTTCATGGGCAGTATCTATGATAGAGATTTTAAGCAGTGTCTGAAGACTAATAGACCAGTAAAGGGACGTGAAGCTCCTGCTTTCGGACACTTCCCAATTCAAAGCTATTTAAAATTTACTCTAGTATACAGACAAAAAGACAAAAGAGCTGTTTTGCTTTTTATTCAATTGAAATAGACAGCTGTCTGCACCCAAAATTGTTGTTTTTTTTTATTGTTATTATTTGCTGGAAACATTGCTCTTACAGAATGTTACCGGTGTAGTTCTTGTTGCTGCAATGACAGTCAGTGAAGCGTTAGGCACATGTAAGGAAATAGGTTACTTAAATATACCATTAAAATGGAAAATGTACTATTTAAAAATAGTTTATCTAATTTGTATTTTATGTGATATCCACAATTAAGTTATTCAGATTGGGCTGTTTTGCTCGAGGCAGAGATTATGAGCAGCTCAGCTGTTGTTTGTTATGTGTATATTATTTATATCCTCCATCTTGTGTCATGTTATCTGCTTGATCATGTAAACTCACAGGATTTAAAAATTATTTAAGATATTCTCTCTCCTGCCCCTGAAAATAAGTAGGTACAATTGCCTAGTGAATGTGTCACTCGCTATCAGTTGTTTCCCTGGTACTTAGAGCCTGGAACTGTGCTATGCGTTTGTTGAGAAAGCTTCTTAGGGTCTGACCAGAACTCAGTCAATTCCTCGAAAACTTTTCCACTGGCTTTGCAGAACTCTCAGAAAATACTAAGCAGAGTGGGAAAGACCCAAACCAGGGGAGAAAGAATAAAAAACACACCCAAAAAACCCCACAGAAAACAGTCAGGTACTAACTACAAAGCTCAGTCTGGGATATCAGAATCTGGTGCAGGTTAAGAAGCCTTTTCAGAAACTTGTACGTATTGATGTGCAGGGATCTCACTGTTGGAAATGAAAGAGTAGTAAGAGAAATCAAATGGCCTGGGGCAGTCAGGAAAGCCACGGCAGTCCAAGACATAACACTGCATTGACGATCACCCACTAGACATCTGATGAGCGTTGCTTGCTTAGTTATGATTAGGAAAAGCGTTGGAATGATATTTGGCTGCACGTTTTCACTTCTGTGTAAATATAGTGAAGCGTCAGAAAAAAAATAACTGTTTTTTGGCCCACTTCCCATTTTTGTGTAGTCGTTTCCCGGCTCCGTGAAGTCCGCTTTGAGACCCGGTACTCCAGCTAGAGAAGTACAGTAACCTGTAGCTGATTATTGCTGAAAGGGCACCACAGAAAGTGAAATGAAAAGAAATTTCATTGCAAATGGCTTCTAGAAATCCAGTACCTTAGTCTGTAAGTTCAAATCAGTGTCATATGTTCTCAGTTCATATTCTGTTGGTCCGGCTAAGGTTTTACCAAACTGTCTTTTGAACAGGGAATAAAGAAAAAAAAATGTCTGATTTTGAGAAACTCACCTCTAAGTCTGCTGGGGAAAAGGTGATGTCACCTGTTCTTGACTTCCAGGGTGTCCCATTTACCTCAGCTCTGGATCCAATGTCTTGGCATACAAACAAATCACTACCACACTATGAACAGTAATGAAACAAATTGCCTTTCAAATCACGTCTGGATTTGGAGAGATGGAGATCACACTGTTTTTTCAGATGTTGTGTGCAGGCCTCTAATGCTCCTGCAGCCTCACTATCTCACCAAGTGGAATTTTTTGCAAATTCTTTGAAACTACTCAAATCCATTACTAAAATATCTCACTTTGCTTTCACACCTGAAGCCAAACATCATTCAACACTCCATGGAGTTACAGGTGATTGAGCTTAGAGTGTATTTTCTTAGTCACCGGAGGCAATTTTTTGCTGGCTTGAAGAAGAATGGAGAACAGGGCATGTTCAGGGACACCTGCCTGTCAGTGGATGTGTTAGGGAGGATATCTATCTGCTCTGTTCTATTCATTACAGACTCCAACAGTGTATGAATCCCAAACGTTCCTGGCAGGCACTAATGTTGCTCTATATTTTTATCCCACTAATTCTTTTTCATTGTATAAAATCCTAAGCCTTGTAATAGTTTCACTTTTTTCTTTTTTTCTCGTGGACTTCAATTTGGATTTTAGAGCTTCTGCTTCATTTCTAGTTCACAAGCAATGGTGCTGGGATCGTGAGATGGGATGTGGCACCAATGAACCTCTGTCTGAGCAAGGAGGAATGCTGTTCGTGTCAGAGGTGGTGAAGCAATGGGGAAATGATTCTCTTCACTCATCTTCGAGTGCTGGGAAGAAGCCAAGGCTGTTGCTGATGCTGGCACCACCTGGTTCCCCCATACACCAGCAGAAGTGCTCTCTGAGTGTTTCATGGCGGGTCACTGGCAGCTGTTCCTTCCTTGGGGCAGCAGCACACTGCTTGATATTCTCTACTCTTCCTTCTAGTGCAAGGGAAGTCATTTAGGATCTGAGCTTTTTTCTATAACAGTGAAGGGCTACTGAGATTCTTGCATTCTGGTATCTGAAATGCAGCTCCCAGCTGAGCTCTGCACGGGGCCTGGTTTTGGCTGGGGTAGTTAATTTTCTTTGTAGAGGCTTGTATGATGCTATGTTTTAGTTTAGGGTTTTTTTGTTTTGTTTTTTTAATGAAAACAGTGGTGATAGCACACTGTTGTTTCAAGTGTTGCAGAGCTTACACAGAGACAGCACTTCTCACGCTGCCTGACCAGCGGCTGGGGGGTGTACAAGAGGTTGAGAAGGGACACAGGCAGGACAGCTGACCCAGACGGGTCACCAGGGCATCTCAGAAAACATGGCATCACGCTCAGCAATAAAAGCTGGGGGAAAGAAGGAAGAAAGGGGACATTTGGAATGATGACATTTGTCTCCCCCAGAAAACATTACGTATAATGAGCTCTGCTTTCCTGGAAGCAGCTGAGCATCAACCAGCCCGTGGGAAGTAGATCAATTCCTTCCTTTGCTTAGCTTGTGTGCACAGCTTTGGCTTTACATGGTGAAATGTCTTTATCTCAGCCCGTGAGTTTTCATGCTTTTACCTTTACAATTATTTCCTCCACCTGGATGAAATGAATGCATGGCTGCTTGGGTGCTGAGCTGCCTCCTGGGTTAAACCATGACAGCACGCTGCATTTGGGTACAGTCCATCAGCTTTCCTCCCTCGGGATAGTACAGGAGGTTATGAATGTAGTGGAAGTCCAAGCAGGCAGTTCTGCAAATCCCCCATACTTTGTGTGTGACATGCACATCCCAGGCCTGAAGCTGCCTTTGACTGACTTTCCCAGTCAATTTGCTAACAGATATTTATAGCCATGTTGTTATTCTATCCATCTCCAGCTTGCCAATCGGTGTGACTGATCTCCCTGAATCCTAAGGTAGGATTTACTAGGGAAGTTCTAATTTATGTTTGTGACCCTTCCCTTTTGAGGTCCCTATTTTTCTGAGCATCTTTTCCTATGCAGAGAGGGACAGCAGGCATGATAGATGCAGTATGAGGACACACCAGCTGTTTAGTGCATAATGCAGATATAGGAGAGCTAGGATGATTGTGTTGCAGGCTTTAGTATCTAGCATTAGTATGCTCACCACTGACAGGGATACACCACTGGGTCTCTGCTGGCTGAGCAGGAGGGAGAGACAGCTTTGGTCTCTGTTGCTATTTTTACTTTTTCTTAGGGTTTCGTACTTCCTCAGATCAGGATTTTTCTCTTGAGTCCTAGAGCAGCTAATGATTATCGACTCAACAATTACACTTTTTTTTCTTATCTTGCAAGGCTTAGCTCATGGTGTCTATTGCAGCTCAGCAACAGTTTTCTCAGTAAAGCTACAGCAAGGTTACCCAATGGTACTGCACCAAACTCCTCCTCGACCACAGCTGTCTGAGCCCCAGCCTTGGGCTACACCTTTGGCTGGAAGAAATGTTGGGGTGGTTGGCTGGCTGGGCATGTTCTGTGTGGGAGCAGAGCACTTCATGGTCATGTAGTTTAAGTATCTCCAGTTAGCAGAGCTGCTGTTCTCCAACATTCAGTTCCTCTTTCTGGGATGCTCAGAAGTACCTGTAAAGGAGACTGCCTGTGAGCACTGAGAACTTGCAGATGTGTTACTGGAGAAGGGCGTGCAGAGTCTGGGATGCACAGTGGGTCGAGAATGGCATTAGAAAGGCTTAAGTATAAACGGCAGTTTCTCCTGGGGTTGACCTGTCAGCTTCTCAGTTTCTTTCTTAGTGAAATGGGTTTACTAAGACATTTTACAAAGTAGACAGTGAGGATTATGTGATTAATGTTCCGCGTGGTATTTTGTGAATGTAAAGTGCCATCTATCTTCTAGATGAAACTGTTAGCAGGAATATATAAACCTGAAATGTAAGGATGCTGTTACAAATTTGGTATTAGCCCTGGTCTGAACATTTTAATTCAAAAAAGTAAAACTGCCTGTGTATGGAATTCTCTCCTGTTTGTTTTTGTATTTTTTTCTTTAAAAAGCATAGATCTTCTTACCATGTCATACTGCCAATCATTTATGTTTAAAAATATGTTCCAATCATGTAATATCTAGCTTGATTACATTTTTTCATCGAGTCTGTGTTTTTATTTTAAAATGTAAGAAGCATCCCCCTAGCTGTCAAAACACTGGCATTGTATTTTTTGTCTATTCAGTGTGAAAGCAAGCGTGGAACTTACAGAATTTCCCCAACAAGGAAAAACATTTTGAAACCCCCTCCAATTTTTAAAAAAGACTTAAATACATGTGACACCAGAGTGACCTGTCACCCCGTGGCTGACAGTTGTACCTGCATGCATGGGCACAGCGGGCCCATGCAGGATTGCTTTCTGAATACTGGGTGCGCTGCTCTCAGCGCTACTCAGTGTGGAAGGAAGCCAGCTGGCACTGGGAGCAGCTCCTGGTTTGTGTGCTGGCTGTAAGGTATTTTAAAGCCGAAAGATGTGACTGGGTAACGGAAGCCTTCTTTAGACCAGAGTGAGAGAGATTCAATCAACCAACTGGTTTTTTTCCATGCACTTTGCTCTAGGATGTAGGGAACTAAAAGCTTATTCCCTGGTTATCATGTTGTATTTCCTGGGTGTTATTGAACATATGCCATACGTAGTTCTTACCTTGAGTACTTTCGTAGAGTTTTACTTGTCTCAGTTATTCTTTGGGTAGGTTTCTTAAGCAGCTTCTTTTACTATAGCTATGGAGGAAGAGAAGCCTTCATTGTAATACTGCTGGGTTTGAAGATTCATAATCAATGTGGAATATCATCATTGTGCGCTACCAACCAGGTATCTCACTGCCTTCTCTGCTTAAAAGATTTGGTTTTAAAATGTTCTTTTCCATCTAGAGACTCGTGTATCTAGAAGAGTGTTTGACAGGCTTTTTTTTTACTTTGTGCTAAGGAAGGGTAAAGTGACAGGGAGATGCACACTAGAGATGTCAGTTCATAGCATCCTGAACCTGGAATTGCTAATGAAGTCTCTTCTGTGCCTCATAGATGATATGCCAGTGCATTTCAGCTTCAAGAGAATAGAAGTACAAAGCAGTCAAGGGTACCTTCCTTATCACATAAAAAGAGAGGTTAAAAACACAAAAGAATAAGACTGTAATTCTGAATGGGAACGTTCTATTATTCATAAAGTATTTTGTTTCTGTAGAGAATGATATTAAAATATGACATTCAGATCTTATTACTCTTTTTGTTACTGTTGTGCTATGCAGCTGTTCTGCAATAGGGGGCTTCTCCATTTGCTTAGCAGAACAATCCCTCTTAAGTATTTATTCCTAGTTTTGGGGTGTGGTAACAGAAGAAAGCTTGTGCTTTCTTGGGGTTTTTGGCTATTTAAAAAAATGCATTATTTCTTGCTGCATCACGAACCAATATGTTTGGATATAGGAAAGTATTACAACTGGTGTACAAAAGTAGAAGTTAGTATTAAAAAATATATATATTTTTTCCTTAAGAGTGGTGATGTGCTATGGATGTATAGGACTCTTCACATGCCATTGTTATATCATTCTCCCATCCTAGCTGGTACCACTTTGGGGAATTTGTGATCCAAATGGAGTGCAGAAGTTGCACAATTGTATGATGGCAATTGTGGCTTCCAGTTAGGAAGAAGGGTTTCTCTTCTAGAAGTTCCTCATTTTCTGTTTTATCTTATTTGTTCCTTTTCAGTCTGACACCGCGATTGCTCACTGTGTACCTGAGTAAAGATTTGGAGGAATTCTTTTGTGGTATAGTGCACTACAAGTCAGTACAAGAAAATGCATAATGGTCAATGGAGAGAACTGATCTAGGTTCTTTAAGGGGAAAAACATACCTGAAATATTTCTCTCTAATGCATCAATCAGCATTTGTAGCAGCGCTATCTTCAGCAAACTTGCTATGTGATACTAGGTAGAAAGCTGCAAGTTCATTATCAGGGCTGGTGAATGAAAATCAATTAGTCTTCGGCATAATTTCTTTCACTGAAAGGAAAGATGAAACTCTCTCCATTTTGTTTGAGCTTAATGAATTCGCCATAAAGGGTCAAGGGCTGCAATGCGTGTGGTTGAGCAGAGGCTGGCGTAGGTGGAAATAGTATCTTCAGCTTCTCAGTGCCACTTTTTTTCTTCCTGCAGAGAAAGCTTTTATTATCCTCCCACCAGTATGCTGGTCAGATGAAAGCAGGGAATATTTTAAATGCATGATTGTGGATACAAAATTCTGTAGATGAGAGCATTAAGGAATTTAAGACAGGAAATCAAGGTGCTGGAAAACAGTGCTCCCTCACATATACAAACACACAGATTGTCCCAAACCCAAAGATTTTGTCACGTAAGCTAACTGTGGTCTCTATTTGACATGAAATCATCAATACTTAGGGTTTATCAGGCTATCAGAAGGGGCATCTTACACATGGGTTTCAATCTTGTAAAAGATATAGCCTGTGTAATTGGAAGGTTTTGGGTGCAGGAATGCTGTGGCACCAAAGTCTGATGTTTGAAACAAGGAAGTAACTTCATGAGCAGGTGAAGAGGTCAGGTAGTAAATGCAGCACATGTTTTGGCATGGATGCTTGCTCCTTTAAGTACTTCAAATGTTTCAGTTTATTTTTTTAACGTACATAAATGTTTCCAGGATCAAAGTCCAAAGTAGTACAGGAAGAGAAATATGCATTTTTTCTGAGTCCTTATGATCTCTATTAATAGCTCTTATCCCTGATGATTGTAGAGATTTACATAACAGAGACGAATTGTACAAGAATCTCTGAATAAGAGCACAATATCCCCAATCTCCAGCTGAGAACTCCATTCCAAAATAATAGGCAGTAGACAAAACAAGATTTTACTGCATGCAGTGGGCCACAAGACCCTTGTTGTTTGCCACAGTGTTTAATCTGTTTCTTTCCATCTTCTTGGATGATAATTGGAATACCCAACCTATGACTTCTAATCAGCTGCCAGTCCCAAGGTTAATAAAAGACTACGTTCTGTAGATGCTTTGACTTTTTGTGTTTGGAATAAATAGTCTGCAATAGAAAATGTAGATCAAGACCTCAGAAATCAAATTGAGTAATTTTAGAAAGAAACGAGAGCAACAGAGACTGTTATTTACAATTACTGTTTCTCTTTGCACATTTTATCTCTGTTTCTTTTGTTAGATAAATGGCCATGGAGACAGATATATTTATCAATAGAGACATATATGTGGTTCCTACAAATATATCTGCCATTCTGCATGCTTGCATGCTCTCTCTTTCCCTGCTAAGCTATGTATCCTAGCAATCCGAAATGGATCTGCTAGGATCTGTGGCTGGCTTTTATCTTTAATGTTTTGGATTTTTTGAATTTAATTATTTTCTAAAATCAAATTAGAAAAAAATTATGGCCTGTGATAAAATAACTGGGGACAAAAATAGCAACCAAATTCACAACCTGTCTTATAATTTCATGAAACTTTAAATGAAGCCCCAAATGCTCAGTGTTCTGATGTAAGTCAGAAACTGGGACTTGTAGAAATGTACTGGGAGAAGGGCAGGGACGGAAAGAAAGCCTTGTATTGTTATCAGTGAACTTCCACATGAAAATAGTTGGTAAGGAATTACAGCTCAGTAAATTAAAATGTTGCAAAATAGTTTTGTACATGAGCAAAAGCCAGACATGATTTTTCTGTTGTTGATTGTTACATATAACGTGGTCAGGTAGCTCAAGCTCATGAGCTTTTAAAAAACTGAGTTGTATTCATAATCAATGTTACCAGCAGGATGTGCAATTTCCAGGGGACCAGAGCAAAACTAATGTAGCACTGCTGAAAAATTATTGTTTTGACTTTTGTGATAAAATAGAAGTAACTGATATAAGATACAGTTTATATTGCTTATCAAATTAAAGGAAGATAATGCAGAAAATCATTCTTATGAGGCTGGGTGGGCTTTGATTCTAAATTCTGCTGGTAAAGCAAATAATACTGGTGTGAGATTACTGTGTCTCCACTATCTTGGTATCACGTGTCACTTTGAGTATTGTTGTCAGCGGTCAGGATGAAACACCGGACCGCTGACAGTCAGCTTTGCAGATGATACAGCCCACACAGAGACAGAAAGGACAGCTTGCTAACATCGAGCACCCTGGGCACAATACCTAATTCAAGTGTTAGAAATCAGGTCTGACTCCTGGAATTGGCACTGCTTCCACAGCTTGCGCTGCCTGCCTGGCTGCTGTCCCATTCCTCTACACCATAATTCAGCACAAGCTCCTGACATTGCCACCTTTTTCTGCTTTCTGCTTTCCTCTGTTGCCCCACTGCTGTTTGCTGAAGACAGGAATCGATGGCTTTGCCGTTCATCTGGAGTCTGTCAGACCTGGATCTGTGGGTCTTTAAAAGCCTGAGGCAGCCTGTTCGTCCTTGATCAGTCCTAGTGATAACACCAGGAACCAGGCAGGGTACCCTTGTTTTCTGGGATAAGTCAAAATCTTTGTTCTGTGCTTTTAGGGAAACCTGACTATACCATCACCCAGCCTTTTATTTCACACAGGTCAGCCCTGGTCGCTGGCAGTCATCGAGGCTGAGAAGAAATGCATAATTCCAGGAGGCAATTTATCCTGGTTACCCGAGACAGCTGCCATAGGACAGGGAAATTGCATTCTGGAGAAGTCTCTCTCTTTCCCCTGGGGACAGGTTTAAACTAGATTTGAACACATTTAAACTACCCTAATATTTAGCTGGCTAAAGTTGGGTGACGTGATCCTAAGGAATAGCAAGAAACGTGGGGGAAGCTTGATGACTCTCATGCTATCTCATTTAAAAGTGCATTTCCCCTTGGCTCGCCCTACAGCATCTCTTGAATGAGATTTCTCTTTTTCAGCATCTTGAGAACTTCTGTCCGCAGGAAGCTGCCTGGGCTGTTGCTGCAGTTTGAAACAACTGCTCTCAGTTCCTTCCCCCACAGATAGCAGTGAGACTTTCCCTTCCATGTGCCAGGAGGCCAGTAGCAATAGCTCTTGGCCCTCTCACTGACTGCGAGAACAATGTTATCTGAGAGGAGTATACATTGCTCAAATCCTTACATGCACGTAGACACTCAATGTACATGCACGTACATGACACTCAATTCCTAAAGAATTGAGGTCTACATGGCTCAACAGGGATGTTTAAAGAAGACAAAGGAAAAAAATAGTTTCCCTACTTGTGAAGTTGTGGGCTTCTATCAAGTAGTGCCTAAAATCCACTGTCAGGTAACAGGTTTTACGATTAACTGTTGGGACCCCGAAGATATGGCAAGGCAGCCTGCTGTTATCTGTCAGAGTGAGGTGCCCAGCTAGTTCACGTGCCTGCCCACACACACCGCTTTGCTCCAGAGTAACTGCTTGCTCTGGTGAAGGCACTGCACACCTAATGTGTTTGTATCATCAAACACGGGGAGTGCGCTACAAATGAAGTGGTGGCTAGGAAGCCTTTGATAGAGAGCTGTACTTGTGAGTTATAATTTTCTCTCTGTTCTGATCCTCACGCAATTATGTAAAGAAACTGCTGGCTTTCTGTCAGGAAGGCGGCTGTGAGGAGCACTCATTAGAATAGCAGAAGGAGCAGTGACACCCAGGGTGTTTGCTGCCCTCCTCCTTTCCTCCCATGGAGAGGCAGAGCGAGCGCACCTGTGGCTGGCTCCTACCTTATGCCGCTTCAAAAGAGATTCTTTGAAAGTCTCTTATGCCAGACTTCTGTAGAGAGCTAAATATGCAGATAAAAGTTAACTGAGAGCACTGTGTGACACTGGGCTCTGGTAGGTGTTTATTTTATAAATGCAGAAGCCCCTGGGAAGCAGCACCTAGTGGAGGTGGAGCTCTGACAGCCAGGTCAGAGGGCAGTGGCGGCCCTGCGGGTCGGATGGATGCATGGCCCCAAGCTCCTGCAGACCAGCTGAGATGTGTTAGCTTCTTACCCCCAGGAGTCATTCCAGCCATATGAGCTTTTAATTATTTGCTATTTGTATGTTATAGGCACTCAAATAATGAGCAAATGTTGCATGGGGCAAGGTGTAAATGTTTTTTTAAAAACTGAGTTTAGTCAGTCCTTGATGCTCAGTAGTCAGGCAATCCAAGTAGCAGTCAGGTAGAGAGGTGGCAAGTTATGCGGCCCTAGAGCCATGCAGACTTATGTGAAAATGTCCTACTTATGCAAATGGATCATAAAAAAAGGACGGAGTCTGGCCTCTGGCACATTTAATAGCATTCTTAGACTTTGCCAGGCAAGTGTTGCTTCCTGCCTCATGCTTTTGATAGATGGAAAGTTACTGCTAATGCATTTTTAACTCTGAGTATTGTAGTGAAAATGTCAGCGGCTGAAATGCATTCCTTCTTCCACGCATGTTGGCTCCTTTAACATGTCAAATGCTGCTAAGTAGATAAAAGGAGTGCCTGCAATGAGATGAATCTACTCATAGCATCCCTTTATGGACTCAGTTCTTTCAGCGTCCAGCGTTTCTGATACCAAGTGATCCATTGTGGTTCACATTCTCAGAGCTCTGCCAGGCTCTTTGAAGGCCAGAGGTGACCCAGGTTCAAGGCTGGAAATAATCCATTCCTCTCCCACTTGACTCCAGGCTGCGGTGGTGCTTTGGCTCCCAGACTCCTCCAGATTACTCACATCTGCAGTGAATCTCTCTGTACTTGGTGATGGCAAAGCAGCAGCACAGCAATGCACGTAGCCAACAGCAGCTTTTATCAACAGACTTCTGCTGCCTCAGTGTTGCTTAGAGCTTCCTATGGCACTGCCTAGGGTGGGTTAGAGCTGTGACACCAAATGGCCCAGGCAGATTTGGCAGATCAGGCTGATGCCTTTAGGTATAACGTGGTCTTGAAAAACCCATACAGTAAGAGATTGGGTCATAAGTCGAAATATTAAAATGTGCCATTATAGCATGGCAAATATGTGTGAAATACTATAGAACTATAAGGATCAATTTATGTTTCTGTATTATGACTGTACAGACTTCTAAGTTTTGGAGGATATGGGATTTGGCGTTACTTAGGAGCTGTGTGAAGCTCTCAGGAAGAACTACAGTGGCACTGGTGAAGCAGCAGCAGGTGTCACCTCCCTCCCGCTGTGCCATACTGCCGCCCTCTCTGCCGCTACAAGGCTCAGTGTGGGCAGGCATCCCCACTCCCATGTGGAGCATCCCATGCACTCGAGGAGCAGCGCTCTGCTTTGCTTGCACCAGGCATGAGCGAGCACCTGTGATCCATGTCTGTGTGCTTTTCCCCGTGCTGTGTGTGCTCTGCTCAGCGTGCCTCGCTTTGTGAAGATGTGGCCCTTGTTATTCAAAGCAGACAGATGTGTTCCTAAATGCATTTGTTATTAAAGATCTCCATGGGGATTATTTAAAATCCTACCCATCAAAGACCTGTTTATCTCCTCTCTTGAGCAAATGTTACACTTGATTTTTCTGCGTACCTGTGATGTGGCATATTTTCTGCTGTCTGCCCTTTTCCTGCTCAAGTCCTCACTCGTGTATCACTTAGAAAAATGTTTCATTTATGAAAATGAGTTCCTTACATCCTTGGTTTAGGGCAGACATTGTTCTGCAGATATTCCTGGATTCACAGCACTGCCTGCTTTTGATTTAACTGGAGCTAAATCAGTAGTCTTATCTACTGGCTTGTGCTGTGACACAGGGCCTTGTGGGGAGCAACAGTGGGGAGAGAAGGCTGACGTGTAAATATTCCAACTTAAGCATTCACTGTAGCATTTTCTTGATTCAGAGCCCTCCAATCTCATAGTATGTGATCTGTGTGCTGAAGCTGTGCCAACCAAATATTTACTGTTACTCTGCTGCAACTTGGAAAATGTAAGGAATTCACACATATTGTGAGAAGCAGCATTTTTTTAGAGCACCCGTCACTGCAAGCCATGTTCTATTAGTAAAGTGGTACGTTTTACACTGTTATAATTAGGATTCAGCTCAGAGAGTGTTTTCTCAGTAGTCCCACGTCATTTGAATGGCTCACCTATGAAGAATATTCTAAACTCAGCTTTAGTCCCCCCAATTTATAAACCTTTCATGAAAACGCATTTCAGGATGTCAGTATTTCAAAAGCGATATAATTTTCCTTTCTTTTTACTGATTTTTAAATATCCTCCTTCTGCTTTTCCAGCAGCCTTTGTTTAGATGTCAAACATAGAGTGACGTAACATGTTTCTGGCACAACTGTCCAATGTAAAAAGGTAAACTTTGGAACTGAATTGCTTTCTTGAACTTTTAAAATGAGTGCACACGGATAGGGTTTACGTTGCAAGCACCACTGGTTGTATTCATTTGTCTGCAATCTGCTTTGCTAAATTAGATTATGACAGATTCTTAGTAGAGCTTCCTTAGGAAATAATACTTGCGCAGTACACCCCTTCTTTGAACGTGTTTTATATCCTCTTCTTCCCTGTTCCCATTCCTTGTCAACCGTATGCAACTTTGGAGCAGGGGCTGTTCCTTGTTCTGTCTGTGCAGAACCTGGCACCTTGCTGCTGGTTTTGCTTTTGGGGCCTGAAGGGCTCAGTATTTTCTAGTGCAGATGAAAAATAACTGATTTTGATGATGAACCATTCTGTCCACCTTCGAGCTGAGGGAGAAATTGAATTCAGATCCAAGCATCCCCTGGAGCCTGCACATTCTTTGACGCTATTAACCACTGCTGATAGGAAAGTGATCTCAAGCAGTGAGAAGGGATGGGGGGGGATATTGTGCTCTCAAAGGTTCCCTGGTGACTGGATGGAGAAGTTTGGGTGCAGGAGGCAGACTCTAAATGTTTTCCCTCTCTTTCACTGTCTTTTCACCAGTAAAATGTGGATGTGGATTCCTTAGGAATGGGGACCAGCACAAAGGGAGACTGGAATCGGAGCTTGCAATGGCAAAGGCCATTGCTCATTGAAATGCAGTGCGGGGAAGCAGCCTGCTCCTGTCCAGGCCAACATCTGGGGAAACTCCTACCACGAGGAAAAAAGATCATTTCAGTAATCTTTACAGAAAGTCCTTGTTACCCAGCCTGCAATTCCGTGATAATCGGTACTTTGGAGGAGGATCTAACCTTTGAGTGAAAACAACCCTGTAATAATTTTTAGGAACAGCGCATACCCACTGAATTGTGAAAATATGGGGATTACTCTATAGGTCTTAAACCTTAAGGAAATACTTGGGAGTTGTATAGGCAGCTTAATCTAATCTAAAGGGTGAGCATGGTTCTAAATGTATTTTCTAGTGAGCTCTGTCCTCTTAGAAGCTGTAGAGAAAATTGCTTGACAAGCTAATGGGATTAGCCAACCACATTCAAAGGGTTACAGTCCACTATGGAGTGGCTAATCGAGTAAGATGGATATTTCTAATATTCATTGCTTTAATTTTTATTTTATTAAGTATGTAAAGCTCAGTGGCTGCTTGGAAGAGAGCTTGAGGGCCTCCTGAGGGAAGGATTTTTTAGGGTATAAGAAGCCACAAAAACAGAGAAGAAAGTGTCATGAGAGTTTCTATCACGCTATAAGCGTTTAGGCATGTAAATACATTACTCAGCTAGACAGTGTTATCTAACTGGGATGGTGTCATTGAAGGAGGTGACAACAGTTACTTAGGAGGCTAGCTATTGAAATAGGAATCATAATTAAAATTATCTCAAAATACAGCTGTTTTCCAAGTTTGCAACTGTGCTGCTGAGAAGACACCAGGTACGCGGGCTGCAAACTGAATTTTCTTGCAATGCTTCTGGCAGTGTGAGTAGTAGCTAGTGTGTACCTCCTGCCCCATCTTCCGCTCCACCCTGTCTTTTCCATGGCCTTGGTGTCTGAACAGAATGGAGGTGTCCATCTCTGTGTCCACATGAGCATCAATACTCAGTCTAGGTGAAAGTGTCAGTATTTCTCTGCAGGGCATGAGATTGACATTGTTGTAGTGCCTGAAGTGTATGGAACCAGCTGAAAAAGACTGGACTTGGCTAAGACAGAATGTACAGCAGTCATTGATACCAGGCTGATAGCAAGTTCTGAGCTAATAAGCCTCCAGTCTGAATTATTTCAAATCTTTTTACAGTTTAGTAAGCTGTCATAGTTAACAACCACTTGGTCAGGGCCAGAAGTGAGTGTAGAGAAGAAAACCACAGGTGCCAAGCATTTCGTCCTCCTAATGTCATGAATGAACCTTTCCCATGTGTGCAGTGTGGATGGCCAGAGCTGCGGGATGTCGTGGCAAGTCTGCAAGACAAGAGAACTTCCCCACAGTTAGTTGCCTCTGTTCCTTCCCAAAGCTCTGGGTGGGGAAAACACCTGTGGCTGAGTGAGCTGGAGGGCCATGCTTGCACTGAGGCACTTCCCACTGGGCACTGAACTGGGAAGGCTCCCAGCAAGGGGGAGGGCAGCTGAAAATGAACATTCATGCTTCATGGGAGATGTTACCTATCCAAGTAAGAATTGAAACAGATATGCGACAAGCTTTAGGAAAAAGAAAACAGATTTGAACAGTCTTCAAGAAGCACAAAGGCATAAGAAGTCATCCTGATAACAAACATACCAACATTTCCAAAGATGGTGGGGAATTAACCCCATTAACCTGAAGGGAGGAAGCACATGTCGATAAATATTTACTCTCCTTCTGGTATTTAAATATGTTCTTATTTGCATAGCCAACTGAAAGCTTTTCTGTGGGGATTTTGTAGCAGTCATATTAATATTAACTTCGTGTCTTTGTTGCTTTATTTTATTTCTTTGAAACAAGTAGTAAATTTACCATTGCAAAATTGAGATTTTTTTTCAGTTGTAAAATTTATCTCAACTCATTTGTCATGAAAATTTGCCCCTTAGGACTAGTTTGAACAGTATCCCAGGTGTTTAATGTTGTTCACCTAATGAAGGCACAACTCATGAAAACAACTATTGAACTGTGGTACACTTCATGAATACTGAGGAGACATTCAAATTTAAAATGCATGTAGTAGTAACTGGGTCTATAAACTGCTTCTCCCGAAGCCTTGATGCTCTATGCATATTTCTCCATGTGCACATTTTTCACTTGCATGTTTTTCTATTTTCAAAGACAGTTTGTATGTCTCCATTTAGCTTCATCAAGCCGGAGAGAGTGCAGTTATAATTAGTTTGGCCATGGAGGGCTCGGCAGATTTTTTGTGAAATACTGTAGTTCATAACATGCCTTACTAGTCACATTTCTGTCCTCTTTTAAATCAGAGGAGATGGATCATAGTGGGATGCAAATAATATTGCAGAAGAGGTAAAGAGCAAAAAAAGGCTTTTACATCCAGGTGCTTGAGCTGCTGTGCAGTAGTTACATGGAGATGGGGTGTGAATGTGGGTGGATTAGGAAAAAATGGCTGAAAAACGGGAAAAAAGAGATTTCAGAAAAGCCTGATGTGGTCATACCTCTTAGAGGGGAAGGGAACCAAATAGAAGGGTCTGTGCTGTCAGCCCATCCCTGGGAGAACAGCTCCCGCACAAATACACTGAAGGGATGCTCCAGCAGAGCCATTCGTGCTGGTGCATGTACCCAAAAGGTGTCTTGGAGTGGAGCTGCTTTTGAAATGAGATGTCCTCCTTACCACAGGGGAGCTACAGCTCTGTCAGAGCCAAAAAAACCCAAAGTCCAGGTTACTGGAATGAAATATATGAAGTTGTCTGCCCACCCCGATGGCAACCCCCTGTTGTTGTTGTGTTTTTTTTTTCTTTTAAGCTTCATTTTGTCACATCTGGCCCACGTGCAGGAGTTTTTCTGCTCTCTTCGCCATGCTGATGTTGCTTCGCTCTGCTAACAACGTGCATCAGCATTTGTCAGGCACAAATCATTGCTCTTGACAGATTATGCAACTTGATTAGAAAAATCCAACTTTTTCTAGTTTTCTTTCTGGTTGAAATTTAAAACAAGAAGTTTGCAACAGAGTGAGAAGCATCGGCGGTCTCATTTAATTCTCAGAATTGCTATGATTAGACTTTCTTAGAAATTTAGACTGGCCAGAAAATAAGAGCTCTGTTCTGGGGAAAAAAAAACAACCAAAGTTGATGTCCTTCTATTTGGTGTTCCTGCAGTGTGAATGGATGCTCTAATCTCCGTACTGCTGCCTGCTCTAAGATCGCTCAGACTCTGCAGTCCTTTTATAATTTATGTATGCGTGTTTTAAACCAAGAATTGTCTTGTAACCCTTAGAAATCTTTTATTTCATTTTATTTTTTGGAAAAGCAATATTTGCCCATGAATGAACACTGACTACAGAAGAAAAATAAAAAGGAATGCCAGATAGCTCTACTTTTCAACTTTTGGTATATCCCGAAATAGCTTCAGACCTCATTCTGCTCTGAGATCTGCAGTGCACATCTCTGCTCTGATATGCTGCTCTCTCTGTACATCCTGTATTTTTAGTGAAGTCAGTGGGAGGTCAGAGTATGTGGGGCTGCAGAATCCTCCATCTTCCTCACTGATCTGAGACTTGGATTTTTTTCTGTTTGAAATGGATGTCCTGCTGCAATATTAAAAATCGCTGTGGAAAAAAATAAATTCTTGTTGCAGTCCAGGGGTCGGTGTTTTGCATCTGGCTCTCTGTAATGCCACCTGATTGACAAGTAACGATGAGCTTCTGATTCTAGTTGGGTTTTTTATGCTTTTTCATTTCTGTGTTGAGGATCATCATATATGAACACTGCACGCTGTGCCACCCATGCCACGATCCCTTTGGCTGAGGTGCAAGCAGATTTTTTTTAATTTAAGGGATCCCAACTATTAGATTGCAGATCCTGTGGGCAATCCTAAGAATTTTGTGCCACATATGTTGCAGTGGTGCAATGCAAAATGGAGTTGGTTAAGAAATCTTACTTGCAGATCGAATTTCTTAGGTATTATGTTTGAAAGCCAGACACTTAACATCATTTTAATGCAGTTTTTGTGTCTGAATTAATATAATAAATGTCAGTGTTGAATAGAATAAGGTCACATTTTACTACTTTGACCAAAAGTGTAATCTTCCAAGATTCAGTTTTATTACTATTATAACAGTCATGCTAGATAAGGTCACCAATATTTCTTTCAGTATGAAGTAATATATGAAAACCTGGTTTATACCAACTGTATTCTCTGCAGTGTGGATTTGTGCTGTGAGATGTATTGACAAAGATCTACCTTGGGGATATTTGCATTTAGCTCTGGGGCCGGTGTTGCTGTAACAGTGTGTTGGTTAGCTTATGCTCATTAGGGCCTTAGTGCAAAGAAATGAGCCTTTGAGGTTTGTACTCCTCTACTTCAAAGGAAAAAGGGCATTTTCTTCAGCAGTATAGATATTTAGTCTGAAAGGAGCAGCTATACACTGCACAGCATGATGAAAATGATCTAGCTTTTGCATACGTACACTTTGGTTGAATAACAACAGTCACCAACAGCGCCAGATTTCAAAGGTAAATACATCAAGCATACATATCAAAACCTGTGTGCACCCTGTCTGCTTAAACAGTGATATACTGCACCAATCTTTAAAGCTGAAGTAATTGGACACCTACCTGCATATTTACATTGCCTGACATGGTGTTACAACTGCTTTTTTTGTGGCTTCCAAACTGCATTTGTAAAAGAAGCAAGAGACACCCTTCATTTCCCATCTGAGCAAGGGACTGTGCTCCAAGGAGACCTTCTCCATTGCTCTCTGTTGCAACTGTAGCTCTAATGATTTTCTTCGATTGGGATTTCTTCTTGTTTGTTTGTAAAGAATTCCTTATGAATTTTTATTATGTGGGGATGAAATGCTACTCGATTTGTTATCTTGTATACCCGATTTCCTTAGAGAAAAGTCACCAGGTTTTTTTGGAAATTGAGAGTGAAAAAATGCAGGGGTTAAAAGGTTATGCAACACCCAGTGCTCTACTAAATAATGTAAGGCAAAAATATTAAATAATAATCTATTCCTTATTGTATGCAGTCCAGAGAGTATATGGAGCAGGGATGGATGGAATCTGAGGTTCGTTCTTCTCTACTTTTTGTTGTTTTCTTTTAAGCATTCTTTTAGCTGAAAGAAAAAAGTTGGTATCTTACTATTGCAGAACTTTTTTTGCTGTTTTTTAATGTCAAGAGTTAGCATTCCTGAATTGTGAAACAATTTTATAAAGCTGAAATACCAGCACCACTTCTGCTTTCAGCAGATTTGTTTGCAAAGCAACCAGCATTAATGTGCATCTCTTGCCCTCAGTCAGGGTCTCCTTTAGCTATTGGAGGAGATTTGTGTGCCCCATGTCAAAGAAATTGGGCTTCAAATCCAGTTTCACATCTGTAGAGAGGCTTGGCTCCATGCAGACATGTACTTCTTTGGTTAAAGATATGTAAGGTAGCATGTAGTCATGCTTGGTGTTCTCTTTGCATGTGCCAAAGGCAGGATGAGTGATCCAGACACACTGTCACCTGCCCAGCTGCACTGTGGGAGAAGGGTGCTGCCAGTGCCCCAGCTGTCCAGCTGGCCCATCCACATTAAGCTGTGCTTTGAAAAAACAGTTTGTGAGAGCCTTCTGCTAGAGGAGAAAATGAGTCAAGGTAAAACCATTTTCCTGACATCAGCTCCTGTAATGCTTTACTTGCTGTTATGTGCAGATTTATTCTTCCACATTGTGCTTGCAGTTGTGGGAGCATTTTGTTCTCTGATATATTCAAAATGACATTTAATGAACTTAAACTTCACCCTTTGGGACTCATGTTTCTGGAAAATCTTCAAAGCATGCAAACTGGAAGTAGGTGTGGATGTGAAGACATTCAACCCAGAGAGAGTTCTCTGGTTGTTGGGAAGTTTTTTTGATGTATCTGTGGCAGTTTTGGAAATATTGTCCCTAAAGTGCAATTGTTTTGTAACTACAGGTGTCAAGGCAGAAAAATAATTTTTAAAATGGTATTTTAAGGAGATATTCACTTCTCCAGTAATCAGAGAATCATAGAATGGCTTAGGTTGGAAGGGACCTCAAAGACTATGGAGCCCCAACCCCATGCCGTGGGCTGGCTGCCCCCCACCAGCTCAGGCTGCCCAGGGCCCCATCCATGGCCTTGAGCACCTCCAAGGATGGGGCACCCACAGCTCTGGGCAGCCGTGCCAGTGATCTCCTGCTTTGTTAAAAGTGATTTACTTTTGTCCTGTAGGTTGTCCTACATTGCACTTGGGAGATTGTAGATGTTTTGATATCTGAGTTCTGAACAAGGAAGCGCGCTTTGTGTTTCAATGCACGTACACATCTATATATCTATAGCTTACACAAGTTTAAAGGAAATCAATTAGCAATTGACTATTGCAGAGCAATGGTGATAGCATCTAGAAGTGTGGGGAGTTTTTGAAGTCTGAGGAAACTGCCTTCTCCAGTACTTGTTGAGGTCAAAATGAGTGGTAGAGGAGGAGGGTCCTATTTTACAGGATTTCATTGTTTCAGGATTTCTGTAAGTACAGATAAAAATGCAGTTTGTGTAATTAAGAGGAGACGGGTTATCGAATGTTTCCAAATCTAAGGTCTGAAAAAGGCAGAGCTGCTGACAAGGCATCCTCTGGGCAGGCCCCATGGCTTCGAGCTCTGCTCCTGTTGCCTTTAATGGTGCTGGAAGACTCAGCCGTTCCTTGGGGCCTGGGGAGCAAGGCCTGGCTGCTGGGACGGTTCCAGGCGGTGCTTCTCTGCCTGGGCCTTGCTGACCGGAAGGTTCCAGTCAAACCGACCAAGAGGCCCAAGGGCAAACACACTCTTGAACAAAAACTTGAAAGAAGGTTTAAAACGTGTAAAACTACACAAATTTGACCATCCTTTGTCTGCAGCGGAACGTGTTGCTTATTTTATTCAAACGTTGGCTCTGCGTTCCTTTCATTGGAAAACATTAAATAATTCTAAGTAATATGTCAGTATTTCATGTATTTTGTAATATTTTAGGTCATGGAGGTTGCCAGAAAGTCTGGTGTTTTACTTTCATATTTAGGCCTCTGGATGTCTTAGCAGCTGCCATGGGAGGTTTAGGTGTCAAAGTTGCACTACACGTGTGGTGTCAGCTCTCTTCCTCTGAGCGTAGGCTGGAGCTCCATCTTCCCTCCTTTTAATTGGTATTAAAGGAGACAGCAGCAGTCTCACAGCTGGCATCTCATTTCATCAAAGCAGTGATAAACTTTATATTCAAAAACTTCTCTCACTTCAAAATCCTTTAGGTTTGGTGACAAATGTTGGGGTATATTTGCATACAAATCACTTTCTTCCAGGAAAAGTCTGGGTTTTTTTATTTTTTTTATGCTTTCTAAACATAGTTTGTCTGAAAGTTTTATGAGCCAGTTCTTTGTTTTCATACTCAGTCTGATGAGCTTCTTCTGGAAGAGAAGAGATTGAAACAACATTAAATTGCCTTTTGGTTCCTCTTCTGAGAACATCCTGAGTGTGTTTTGCTACAGAACAATTCCAATTCCCTCTTACAATTTTTTGGCTTCTTTTCTCTTTCAATAATTTTGCTTATCCTGCACTTATGAGGAAGTAGTACAAACATAATTGGGTCTGGCATCATGACTGCAAGGCTTTTTTAAAATTGTCCACTATTAGTTTAAGATTTTTTTTTAATTTGTTTGAAAAGGTTGGGTTTTTTTACTCAGTAACTTTCCATACTAATCAAATGTCTTAAGAAAGAGATAGTAAAATAGAAATTTTTATTTTATCTTTCTTTTTTTTTTTTTAATGGGAAATCTGGCTTAAAAGAGCTTAATACTCTCCAATTGAAAATCCTTCACATAGGAGCACTTTCATCTCTTGGTGGCTAGTTGTAGAAACATCTCAGCCTAATCTATTGTATTCCTGGACACCATTTTATCTCCTCTGCAATTGACTTTGTCTGTAGTGGAACCAACGTTCTTTTTATCACCCATGGTCTGATCTTCAAGCTTTCACCTTCAAAAGCACAAGCATCCTTTGGCTGGCTGGTAGCTCGAAATGATTTATAACTGAGGAGAACTTTGAAGTTTCTATAAACAACCAAAAAGCAGGGTTTTTTTTTCTGCCTTTCTTAGTTATACTGCTGTTAGTTTGCTGCTTCCACTTAGGCATCTCTTGTGCCTTCCGCTCTGTATCAGTGACATGCAGCCTGGAATGACTCTGCCACTGGTTTCTGACTGGCCTGATGAAACAATCATGCAAAGCTGAGGGAAAATGATTTGCAAGTGTTTTTCATACCAGTGGCAAGTACTGGCACAGGATTGCATGTGAATTGCAGGCAGGCAAATTCAAGAGAGTTCTGCAGAGATGGTGTGTTTCATTTCCAGAGCAACCTGCATGTGCCTGGCTTTTATAAGACCATTTTGTAGCAGTATCCGCAGCCATCCCTGCCATGTGGCAAGGTCACTGGGTGATTCACATCCAGCAGCTTAACAAGAGGAAGCTGAACAAATGACAGAAGAGATGCTTTCATGTGGAGGAGTACCAAATGTTCCTGCTCCTTAAGCCCCTAGATATGGGATAGCTACTTTGTGACCTTTGGAAAGAGAAAGACATCCACTTTTCTCAGCAAGACCCCCTTGATGGTGATCATAAACCTCCAAGAAACTCTGTGTGCTTCTAATTTAAGGAAGAACCGCTTGGATTATAAAATGTGTTTGCTGAAACAAAGTTCGTGATACCAAATTCAACACTGGTTTTCTCCATCGCACCCAGGATGAGGTTGGAGTTCTGTCATCTTTCTTTGTTGTTTTGACATAATTTATTTATTTATTTATTTATTTATTTTGGAACATTGATAACATGTCAGATTTAAACTGTGTTTTCTTCACTTCAAGGGACTGTCTGCTAGGAACATATGCTTGTAGCATATTGTTATGATCAACTTGTATTATGGTAACATAGAGAGGTCCAAAGCATAGATCATAGCCCAGATCTTGTCGGGTTTGTAGACTTGCAGTGACACGTTAACAGGCCTTGTTCCGGTGAGATTTCTGGGCCTGTGATCCTACATTGTTTCCAACACTAGCAGGGGAAATACCCATTAAAGAGGATGAGGTGAGATGTAAAGGGATAAGGGCCGTAAATCAGGGGCTTGCGTTGAGGCACCTTGGCATAAAGCACCTGGTAACTTTGAACCCTGTCCTTGCACTGTCCCCTCATGGGGAGCTTCATGCAGGGTGAGGGGGATCAGGGTGTTTCCATCTGTGCCTACACAACTGGGGCTGGATAGATTGGAGAGGAGCAGGGATTGAGAGGGAGGAGAGCAGGCTCTGGTCTCTTTGCTGAGTAGAGATCCACCAGGAGAGACACAGGACATCTTACCTCTGCAAGCAGCTTTTCATATCCCTTTTTCAGTTGATTTTGTATTGCTCTCGCAACTAAAAGACATGCAGGATTTCCCCTTGTGTGTTATGTGACACTCAGCCTTGCAAGAATTTTTGTCACACTGCATCTGATGGGGTTCAGTGCTTGTGTGAGAGGGCAGGTAGGAGGGAGGACATGTCCTCTCCCCCTCTCTTCTTTGAGCTGAGCATGCTCTGGTTCTGGATTTGCAAATCATTATAATGACAGACCGTGACAATAAAAAGAGCCATGAAAATAGATCATGCAAAGAAGGCCTGGATTAAGGAATCCCCTGGTACTCTGGGACATGATAAAACCCCACTAAGTCAATAATCTGTGCATTAAGAACTGCTCTGGTTATGTAAAGGAACTAAAACAGTCTGTTTTTCTGAGTGAGCCAGAGGAATTGGTAGCTTTGCAGTATAATGACATGATAAAGAGGGCTTGCTCTTTGGTAGCCCTCACAATCTAACTTGATTTACAGATCAGATCTCTGTTGATGACAGTAGAAAGACTGTAATGGTGCCAACGACCGTGTCTGAGAGAGTCTCAGTTGTGTCTTTATTCCAAGTCCACAGAAAGGAAATAATAAAAACAGATAATCACATTAAAGTAATGGTTTCAGATGACACTCACACAAAATAAGGTTATTCAGAGTTAAACTGCTACTTTGTCTTCCTGATTCTCATGTGCTTGAATATTGCAGGAGTCCTGAATGAGGGTATGAATTTATGTACCGTGCATGCTGAAATGCTTAGCTATGATGCTCTGAGCTGGGAACAATGAGCATTTACAAGAAAAGCATCTACTGAGGCTATCATGACGCAGGGCTCTGTTGTCCTTATCGAAGAGCGTTTATTATGTGAGTGAAAACCAAGGGGGAAACCTACTTTCTGATTCCCTACTCGCTTATAACATTCATCATCTCGGGTGCTCTACCATCTCTGTTTGAGTTTTATGTTGTATTTAAAAGGAGTGTTTTGCACACTCTACATCTGTTTTACGTTTTCTCAGCTTTAAAGTATGACTTATCCAAAACTGACTCTTCTGGCATGTGGGGGAAAATGTATCTTTGGGAGTGTTTTGCCCTGACAAATGCACCTTTTGTGAACATTCTTGTAGATATCAAGCTTTTTGTGTTTATATCAAGCGGGTGTAAAATAAATAGTCAAAATTAGGCAGATAAGGGTTTGTGGCTTAAAATAATTTCTTTCAGTGATGGACTGCCTCTGAGTCTCAAGTGCTACACAGGGTCTCTGATATTTTCACCCCACCTTTCCCTTTACTGCAGCAGAGTGAAAGCTGATTCCCTACTTTGCATCGCTAGCTGTCGTAACCCTCATATATATATATATATATATATATACTGCAGAAGAGGCTATTGTTATGTTCCTCTTTATTTTGAAATATCTCCACCAGACCCTAAATTAATTTCCCTTATTTACCATTTCAATGTTCCCCAACTACTAACATATCTAAGGGTGACCTTCTGTCTCCTGAAGGCATGGGGGAGTGTGTACATGCTCCTGCACTTCACTGGTGAGTAATGTGAAACTCCTTGGGATGACAATAACGCTATTTTCCATAGGTTCTTCTAAACAACAAAGTAGTAGTAACCTTTGCAAAACAATAATAGACTCTGCCACTTGCAGAGTCATTTCTCTGCTGTGCCCATTTCAACTGCATATTAGCCTGTTTTGAAAAGATACTCATTACATTCCTTATCATGGACTAAGTAATTTTTAGCATTCAAAAGAACTGATTGAAAGGCACTGGCAGAGTTATATTTAGGTGCAGCAGCAAAGATGAACACATGATCTTACAAAGGCAAAGGACTGCCTTCCTGACTTGCAAGTGTGCTAAACAACTCTTTCATAAAGCTGATAGAAAGGTCTCTTGTTTTTCAGAATGTTTCTGCAGGTGCTGATGTTCTGAATGCTAAGAAATTCTTGCAAGAGATATAGAAAACTTTGTTTGTTTGAAGTTTGTTTCTCTCCTTTGTACCTTAAGATTATTCTAATCTGATGGAATTATCTGGAACAGCATAGCCCATCATGTTGCTCTAGTAGCAATATCTATAACATAGCCTGTAAAATATGCCATGAGAGCTGTCAGTTTAAGACACACAATTCTCCATTGACTTTAATTAGAGCTGTTTTGTGAACGCCTCAACAGAACTAGGTAGAAAACCACTTCTGAGAAATTAATGGGAATCAGTTGTCTTATTCCTTTCAAAAAACTTTGAAAATCCCAGCATACATCACAATAGTCTTTGAGGAATACATTTACTGTAAGATAGTCTGAATTATCCAAATTCAGTTTTCCAAAACTCCCGGTTATTCATGTTCCTCATTATCTATCAATTACATTCAAAATTACCTTCATTATTTGAATCCTTGATTATCCAAGCCTATTCTTTGTCCCCAGTGGTACTCCAGTAATTGATCTTGTACTGCATTCCTCCCACTGATGCTTCACTGGCTATGAAATGAAGGCATTGTTGGTCTGGCATGTGCTAGCAGAAGCACGTCTTTCTGCATGCTGTTCAGCATAGACTTAGTGCAGCATTGCAAAGAGTATGTGTAAGTGGTGTCACACTGGAACAGGTTGCCCAAGGAGGTTGTGGATGCCCCATCCCTGGAGCATTCAAGGCCAGGCTGGATGTGGCTCTGGACAGCCTGGTCTAGTGGTTGGCGACCCTGCCCATGGCAGGGGGGTTGAAGCTAGATGATCACTGTGGTCCCTTTCAACCCGGGCCATTCTATGACTCTACGATCTGCCAGCAACAGGGATTCAGAGAAAGCAGATCCTTAATGAGCTTCTCCAGCAGCAGATCCAAAATAACCTTTTTTAATTCTGGAGTTATAGATCTGACTTAAAGCACTTCTCATAGTTCCAAATCCATTGGTGTTGCTCCATAAGTGAAACCACTTCGTCTTCAAAATTAGGCAAGATAAATCCCAGGGAGATTCACTACTATTCTCCATTTATTATACTGCTGTTTCAAGCCTTACGTGCTCAGATCAGAAAAAAAGATCATACCTTTGAGTCCCTCAGACAACAACGTCAATACTTACAGTTCTTACAGAACCTTCATTCCCAGCACATTCTGTGGTGTATTTCTACCAAGTTAAAATTTGTTTCCAGTAAAACTTGGAATATGGTGTCTAGTAATGTCGTGGTTTGGTCTTTTTTTGTTGTTGTTGTTGGTATTCCACATCATAACATCATGTAAAGCTCTGGCAGTTACAGAGTTAACGGTTCCGGTTCCGTGGACCGCTGCTTCTGGGCGCTTTGTTCTCGGAGGGGGAGGGGCTGCATTCCCAGAGGGCTTCGTGCCCAGAGGAAGAGAGGCGGCGCTTCCGGTAGGTCGCGAGGCGCTGCGTTTGTTCGCTGCCGAGGAGCACGTGGCCGCCGGCCGTGACTTTCGCCTGCAGCTTTCAGGTGAGGCCTTCAGCTTTCAGGTGAGGCCTTCAGCTTGTACGCTCTCTCTCTCTCGTTTTGTTCAATTTGTTGGCCTCAATTCCAGTTGTATCGTGTTGTATTGTGTTCTTTTGCATCCTGATATCATATTTAATAAATTAACGCTCCTCCTCAGATGGTTGCTGCTGCTGTTTGTAGACCCATCTGCTGTCTTCCTACCCTTCCTCCTTTTCCCCTCGCTCAGGGCCCGCGAAGTCCCCTGCTTCATTCCCTGCCTCATTAATCACGGGGCTGGGCCGGGCGGGCCTGTAAAACATTGACAGTTTTCTTTCTCTGTTTCCTTCTTTCCCGTGCCTGCTGTCCCCTTGTCACGGACACAGATCTGGAGACAACTCGGTGACAGATAACTTTCAAGAAAATATATTTCTTGTAACTAATATTAAGTAATTAATTATTCTCTTCTTACAGTTCCTGAATCGTGAGTTGTAGAATGTAACTTTATAATGTTCACATTATTTTTTTTGAGTATGCTGGTGCCACCGCTTTAATTAAGAGTAATTCTAAAGCATTTTCTTGTGAGTTGTTTTCTATTCTTAGGTGCAGTGATTGGATCATGAGCTTGCTTCCTCTGTTTGAACAATTTTGCAGGTGTGTGTCAGTTCCAGCAGTGCTGAGTTTCTTAGGCTGAATTCAGTGCAGTTTCTTGGTGATGCAGGACATTTGCACAAGGCCATCAGATAGCTGAGCTGCTTTGCATGAGCATATTTGTTTCTATGGCAAATGACTTTGCTCTTATAGGCCGAAAAGAAAGCCACTGGTTCAGTGTTGCACTCTTAAGTGTTGTTTGGTGACTGCTGTCAGCTTCAAACATGGCATTCTTTCACACAGAATGTGGTGAAGCATGGGAACAGGTTGCCCAAGGAGGTTGTGGATGCCCCATCCCTGGAGGCATTCAAGGCCAGGCTGGATGTGGCTCTGGGCAGCCTGGTCTAGTGGTTGGTGACCCTGCACATAGCAGGGAGGTTGAAACTAGATGATCATTGTGGTCCTTTTCAACCCAGGCCTTTCTATGATTCTATGGCTGTTTTTACAGTCATCTTGTGCATTTACAGATGATATACATGCATGGATAGCTCTATCTATGAGTGGTTTTATCATTTGTTTAGAAGTAGGGTATATCAGCTAAGAGCAATATAGGCGTAGTCATTATCTGGAATGAGTTGTACAATAGTGTGTCATTACAGGAGAGTTTCAACAGTAGCAATTGCAGATGAAGTAGTTTCATACTGGGCTTCTACTTTCTCAGTATGGCCACTGGTTATTGCTTTTGGACCTTCAAAGATCAAGTGCTTAATGTGATTCTAGAATGTGTTTATGATTCCCCATACTACAAGTTTAGTTCTGCAATAAATTGGCACAAATGAAACTTGGATCAGATGCATGTTTCTGAGCCACAGGCTCCTCTTGCTGTTCTCACTCTGGTTCTGCTTAGGCACCCGCTATTGCCCGAGGCTGCCCTTGGGGTCAGTCACTAGCAGAAAAGGAGGAATCCTACAGTAAGATACCTCTCGCTATGAAGAACTGAGCTCTTAGTGACCTACTTGACATACCCTAAAGGCATGTAAAGGGAAATCAAATACCTGAAAGTCTTGTTTAAAATGAAAAGTTAACACTTCGGAATCTCACATTTCCCTGCTGCAGCCCTCTGCCTCATGGAGTCACTCTGCTTTGAGTAGCAGTCCTTTGTACTTTGTGTGCTATCTGACATCTGCATTTAGATAAGATATACTGACTTATACTAAGGAAAGTAAAATAATACTTACTGTTAATTTCTTGCAGCTAGCACTCCTTCTATGGATGTGACTTATTTTAAGTATCTGCAGTAGGGTGAAAAGATCAGGCAGAGTACAAACAAAAACAAAACCCCAAACCTACATGAAAGCTGCAGTGTGGTCTTAAAACAGTTCTCTTATCGTGGTGCACAGAGCTCTGTGTCAAAGATTTACACTGATTACTTTTTGTTCCACTGCAACCACTAATTCTCTGTTTTACTGCTTCAGTCTGGCCTTCAGTATTAATGTAAATGTGTACTGAGCTGCCTTATCAAAATCAGTTGTGTTTAGATAATTTGTCTTATCTTAATGACTTTTTCTTATTAATGCAGTGAAGTGGCATAGCAAGATCAGAAAAATGTGTGTTGTTTTAATAGTCTGAAACAACTTTATAAGTTCTTATTGTAATTTTATTTTATTTTTATTTGGCCTTATTCATCTTTGTTGTTTATAGATATGTTTTCTCCCAAACTGACAAGTTCTGTGATGTACCATTACCAGAGCATCCTTCTAAAAGATATTTAAATCCAATTCTATGTATAAAACTTGCTGAAGTGTTCCTTCACCTTTTCCTGTAATGAAGTGCTTGCTTTTAATCCAGATAGCCTCTACAGATTTCCTTTTAGAGGCGTCACACTGTCTTGCTGAATAAGAGCTATCCTCGGGGAAGGCTCAGTTCTTGCATTACTTGTGCACATCCTCATTCAGAGGGTTAAGTGGGGCTGAAGTGATGCATTGAGCTATTGTCCTAATGCAGGAGAATGTGTATTTTGGGTTCATTTTTTAAAGACTTTTTTGGTGCTACTTTGATACAGTTTTTGTGTGTATGTAATTGTGTACATAAATGTGCTTTTCCACTTGTCTTTGCTTCCTTCATCACTCCTCCTATGCACAGTGCCTGTGGAACCATTATTGTTTTCTTTGCAGAGAGGAATTGCTCCTGTAGCTTTCAAAATGTGCAAAATTGTTCAAGGGCAGGGCAGAATAAGACAAATGATTAGCGGTTGTGTTCCAGCTGTATTAATTTTATTAGTCATGCACTCTTCTGGCATTTTTATTTTTTTTTCCTGAGCTGTGGGACTGATTTCTGTTAGCAATTAGAGTTTTAGAACAAAGAAAACTTGTGCTAAGACGCAGTGATGAATTCAATACCCCTGCCTACAGTCCCCTGGCGAATGTGGGGACAACGTTGTGGTGAGTTTTAATACCCAAAGCTTCGTCTGAGCGATTCTCTGTGCTTGGGGCACTCGATGCAAATTCATGTAAAAGAGAGTAAGAAAAGAATAATCTCTCTCCCAGCTCCCCACAGCCCATTATTTCAACATTCCCATCAGCTAGCTTATGGATGTGCAGAAGGGTTATTTTATACAGATGCATGAGATGGTTATAAATAATCATTTGTTGCAGTCTTCTCCAGCTGGTTCTTCTCGCCCCTGAGCTCCCAGCAGCCACGTCCAGGTCCCATCTCCCCACCCTGGTGAGGTCTGGGCTGGCTGCTGAGCAGCCCCATGCTCAAAGGGCACAATTCCTGCACGTCTCTCAAATGCCTTCTCCTCCTAGAAAGGTACGATATCCGTGGTGCTGCAGTCTGTATTGCAAACTGATTAGTCAAAGCCAAAATATTAATGACAGAATCGTTTTTCATGAGCTTTCCAAGCATAAATTATTAATGAAAAATGATAAGAGTTTTAAGAAGATTTGAAACATTCTAAGTTTTCAAAACATTGGAGTTAACTTGAATATTTTTCCTACTTTTCACCTTCAGAATATGTGGGAGTTCTTGATATTTTTGAGTCTTGTGCTGGTATTAGAGGGAAAACTTTTATTTTTTAAAATCGTTTTAAGGTTTCCAGTACAGCAGTAGCATTTCTGCCTCAGTACCATCTATGGATTCCTGACCACGTTGAAAATCGTTTTCCTAACTTAAAATCTTTTGTAGCGAATGGCTTAGAAAGCTAACAGCCCTGGCCAAACCCAGTATATACATAAAGAATCACAGAATCACCAAGGTTGGAAGAGACCTACAAGATCATCCAGTCCAACCATCCACCTATCGCCAATAGTTCTCACTAAACCATGTCAGCTACCCTTTCAGTTTTAGGCATTCTACCTTCTTCTCCATGTGTTTTGTTCTTCTAAAGCCTTGCATGTTAGGAAAACGTGTCAGTTTGTAGTGTTTTTAACTATCTCCTCAAAATAAAAAAAGAAAGAAGAAAAAAACCAACTTTACTCCTATTATTAGAGTGTCTGTACCGGCAGATCTTTTTATTTCTCCTTTATGGAGCTTTGAATTGTTCTGTTTGAAAATTGAAATCAGAAAACAGAGGTCTAAATTGAAAGTACGTTTTCTATATAGTGAAATAGAGACAACCAGGAAAAAACTGTGTTTAGTTCTAAAGCTTCTCACATAAAAGAAGTTTTAGTCTCTCATGTTTTCCTCTTTGGTGTTTTGTTGTTCTTGTTATTTGTTTGTTTGTTTGTTTGTTTGTTTTTCTTACTCTTTTTTTGACCCCTAAGGTCAAAGACCACCTTCCCAAAGTTTCAGAACTACAGAATGTGTATGACTGCATAGTTGTGTGTGAAAATTTATCATAGGGTCTTTATGGGGCTGATCGGAATCCCACTAAAGGGAATATGGAGTCTGGATTAGTCCTTAGATACAGAATTGCAGTAATTTGGACTTCAAAGTTGTAATTCAGATAAAGCCAATGGAAATAACTGCTGTGACTTTGAGTTCTGGTCTCTAATCTGTCTACTAGGAAAAGGAAAAGTGCCTTTAAAATGGTTAGCATGCAGATATTGGTCATGTGTTTTGCATTTCTTCTAGACTCTGAAGCCTTCTCTGTGTGATGAACTTAGTCGTTATGTGGTTAGCCACTGATTGCTTTTCATTAGAGACCCATTGTCTCCTATGCAAGTGTATCCTTAAATGAGTAGAAGTGTATGGGGAAATTGTGCTTGGCCAAACTGAGCATAGCTTTGGCTGTGTCCAGCCAGGTACCCACTGCAGTAAATCCTTGTGAATGCCAGTCTCCAAGGGCTCCAGTTACTGTGGTCTAAGAAGTCAATGAAATAGTGAAAGAGATTTACAGAAATGTGTGCAGCCTTGACGTTGAATGCTGCGAGCTGACACATTTCAGCATCCTGGCTCTGCTGGTGCGTAGAGACTTGTTGAACTGTGCTTTCTTGGCCTTGAGTCTGAGCTTTTCCAAACAGGTTACCATCTTAATTATACAAACAGTGGGAGAAAGGCAAAGGCTGTTAATTTGAATTATGGGGAAGGTTTACAGGCTTTAGTGCATTAAACAATCTCCTCAAGGTTATGTGGGGAGTGGGCTGCTGTGCCTAGTATGAAAGGCCAAGCTGTTTTGTTGAGGTCATCCTTGGGTTTCAGCTCCGTTTGAGGGTAGTGGTTTGAGGGTAGTGGGTCTGACCCGCTGTTGTTTTACTGCTATTTCATGATTCCACACTTCCACTAATACAGCTGGAGCTTTGGCCCTGTCTACTGCCAGTTTTTGGAAAGTACCGACATTCCTAATTGTTTAATAAATCATTAATGAAGCTTTTAGTGTGCGAGAGGGTGTGCATATTGATTTGTGTATGCATATTTAGGTATTGGGACAAGAAAGTAAGGCTGCTGAGAGATCTAGAGAGAGGAACATACACAAATTATAATGAGGTGTAAAGGTTTTCCATTCCTTAGGATGGAGAAGTTGACATATTAAATTGCACACACTCAAATGATGTGGACTGACTCAGAGAATTTGGAGGAAATAACAGCTGTACATATCAAAGCTTAGAAATAGAAACTTCATCAGTCAGTAGCAGTTCAGAGTGAATGGAGAAATCATGAAATTATTAATTACGGTTTTTAGAGAAAGGAAACATAAAGTCCCAACTCCCCAGAGGCAGAATGCTGCCTTCAGTGTGGCAGCACGTCTGCCAGGGATCAGCCCCTCATCCTGCTGGGCTGCTCTGTAGAGATGGAGGCTGTTGCCCAACTGTAGGCACCTGCTGTCATTTTCGATGCCCTGGGCCGACGCTGCCATCCCCCTGGCTAGCTGATGCAACACAGGGCATAGGGAAGGCTCCCGTCCTTCTGCAGCAGCAGCTGGATGCCCCGAGGCATCTCAGATGGCAGCAGCTGCTGCTGTTGGAGGAGTGATCGCACGTACACGGAGGTACGGACTCACTCGCGTCATTAATACGGTCACCTGAAGCATCTCAGTTCACAGCAGTGTTTGCAGAGGGTAATTGCAGAAAGCAACAAACAGCTTATCTGATATGAAATTTAGGAGGGTTTTTGAGATGAATAGAACACTTATTTAGATTAAAATCTGACCAGGATACAATGTTACAAACTCTCCCTGTGTTGGAAACCGTAGTTAAAATCTATGACTCAAAGTTGCAGTGAATGGTTGTTTTCCTAATGACCTCAAATCCATGAATTCATTCTAACATTTGCCTTTTTATATATTCATAGTTAAATATAACTTGAATGTTGTCATAATTACATTCTCATGTTAATTTAGCTCTGATTCAGAATTTCCATCATTATTCTTTGAAGAATTATTTTGAAATGATGGAAAGTTCAGTAACGATGCTGCAGTGTGTGATTGTGCCTTTGAATTATTTATCACATTCAAAGACAGAAATATGGCTAAATCTAGTTTGAGTTGTAAATGAGCCTTGGTAATGTAAGGAGGAAGTGAAACTCCTCTTTGCAGAAGGACATGGTTTATGGGAGCATCATTCGCTAATGTGGGAGCATCACGCAGCCCCACGTCAGCAGAGAGCCTCATAAGAAAACATCCATCGCACGAACTGGTAAATGCTATCTGAGCAGATAAGGCAGATAAAGAGTGGAGAAGGAGAGAGAGATACAGAGACAACTTGCACAAATGACAGAACAGATTAGGGATGGAATTAAGAAGAGAAAACAGATGTCTTGCCTTGGTCAGCAACAGAATTCACATGGCTTGTGCTCTCTTTACTGCGTGCTTTGGGAGTGAGCTCTCACAAGGGTGTTTAGCCCTTGGTTTTTGCAATGCATCACAGTGACAAGTAGTCCAGTGTTAATATATGGCTATAGAAACTATGATTAATGCAAAAAAATTCATACCTGTGGCCGTGGCCCTGAGCCAGGTAGAGAACAAACAATTGCTGGTGAGGCGTGAGCAGGTCTGAGAGGGAGTGAGGAATTCTGGAGGAGGAAAGGAAATTGTCTTAATGTAAGCAGCAGTTTTGCTAGAGGTAAGTGAGGGGAAATTCTTCATTTATAAATGGTTCGTTGACCCATGATAATAAAGCAGTGCTGCAGAAGAAGGATAATTATCTACTTAAGTATCAGATGCCCTAAGGGTAAAAGCTTCCCTTCTCTCCTTTTGAAAAATGAACTCAGATTAAACGAATGTCCTTTTTCCTGTTTTACTGTTGACATGGATTTCCTTTTTACGAGTAGAATTAATTAGTTTTTCTATTCCTTTATTCCTGGTATGGAAATCAGGTCTGCCAAGCAAGTTTCCAGCTCTTCCCTTGGGCCCTGAGTTCAGCCAATAGCATCCTTTGTGAAGATGCTTTGTACAGTGTGCTGGGAAGGCACAAATAAATTACAGGAGCTCTATTATGCCCAGTAGCTCGCCAGGAGAAACAGCCTCCTAGAACCAAAAGTCCACAAAATGAGACTTCTTTCCCCAGTCAAGATTGGTTCATTTCTAAGTACCTGTTTGCTAAATATGTATTTCTCCTTCCTTAAAGAATTTTAATACCATGAGTTATAAAAAGAAGAAACGAGTAACGGTGGCATAGCTGCTGTTGTACTGAGAGAGGAAGGGCCAAGTTCTCAAAGCAGATTAATGCCCACAGCTGAGGCCAGGCTTCTCCTGTTGAGAGCAGAGAGAGCTGCTAGCTGTGGGGCTTGCTGGAAAAATCTGCTCCCGGTTAAGCAAATATCCATTACAAGATTGTCTGTCCTCATCTGGACTCTAAAAAATTATCAAAACCTGCCCCTGCTTCTTTGCTTCCAGAAAATGTCTGCTTTCCCCCTCCAGTCAGAATTTTAATTGAGATTCCAGTGATAAGCTTGATGAATGCAAACATATCTCTCTGTTTGTGGAAATAAAACATCGTTTGCATGTGTTAGTCATTCTTTGTTTCAGATGTCTCCTGAGGTTCTTGAGGCATCTTAAGTCATGTCAAGGTAACCTCTGTGTGAACCTGTTACAACTACAGAACATCTCCTCGTTACGTTTCCTGGAACATGGAGAATGTTCCTGAATACCTGCAGGCTTTAAGATGCAGTAAAAATAAATATTACTGCAATACAATGGCACGGAGCTTAACTTTCTTCAAATAGTCCTTTGAGCACTCGTTTTAATACTGAAAAAACAAGAAGTTGTTAATTTTCCTTGCCTTTGGTCAGGAGAGTTCAATTGGCATTAAAGGTGATTGTAAGAACACAATACAAACACAAACTGTAAATCAGAAAAAAATTCCTGTCTGCAGGGAACAGAAATTAGAAACGAGTCCCAAGTGCTTTCTTGTCTGATTTACACAACTGAAGCTCTGCAAAGAATTCTGGACACTATTAATAATGTTACAAAACTGACTTTCAAGTGAGGAACCATAGCTATTATTAATTTCTGTGAACGCAGCAGGGCAGGTGGCTGTGAATAGCATCTGTGTGCTTTCCTTTGTTTACTTTATAGCTTCATTTCACTGAGTCATGGAGCACTGTTACCAAGGTAGGATGAAATCAAAGTATTTGCAGTGTTGTGAACGTAGTGCTTAATAGGGAAAAGCCTGAATACCTTACTGTGTTTCTAACATCATATAGTATTCATGACAGGTGAGCATTTGTAGAATCATAGAATCATTAAGATTGGAAAAAACCATGAAGGCCCTTAAGCCCAGCCCACCCCCACCATGCCCACTGACCACATCCCTCAGAGCCACATCTCCACAGTTCTTGAGCACCTCTGGGGACGGTGACTCCAGCACTCCCAGGGCAGTATGTGCCACTGCCTCCCCCGCTTCCTGAGAAGAAATTTTTCCTAAAGATTCCTTGCTATTATCAGCATAGTGTCAGTTCTTCACATTTAGATACGTAAAATTTAGAGGTGTTAGATCAAGATCTTTAAGTATGCGTATTATGTATGTGGAAGAGCACTGTAAAACTGCTGTCTCGGGTCATGAACCCAAACCCACCTTAAAATCCTTTGGCTTTCACCCATTTTTAAGCACAAAAAGGAACGTCTATTACATACAAAGATGCTGCATTCCAACAGTTCTGTGTGTAGCTCAAAATTGTAAGTTTGAGCTTGTGAAAACTTTGCTTCCCTTTAGGTGTGTTAACAGTGGCATTTGAACCTTGTTGAGGGGGCTTGAGGAAACTTCTGAACCAAGCATCATATGATTGAATGTATTTAGCCTCACGTTTTAATTGCTGTAACCCTCAGAGCAGGAGGAGTTTGTGTAATTCAGAGGTGATCAGAAACATTACGAACATGGGGGGGGTGAGATACTTGTCCTGCCAGGCCACTCAGGTTTGTGTTTGTGCCTTGACAACCCCACCTTCAGATGTTCTCGTTTGCCCTCTGCGGCCTGTGGAGCGTTTCCGTGACCTGTGTCCTGAGGAGGTGGCTGATTTATTTCGTACGGCACAAAGGGTTGGCAACGCGGTGGAGAAACACTTCTGTGCCACCTCCCTCACCATCGCAATTCAGGTTTGTAAACCAGTCAACTAAAAAGAGGTTTAATGGTTTGTTTTAGCAAACTTCCAACCTTCTTCCCAAGGCCCGTGGCAAAAGGGCATTCAAACCTTAGAGGGCAATAAATGCAAAATAACAATTAAAGGGAATGGGCAGAGGGGAAGCAGCGTTAGAGGATTGACCTTCTAGAGAAGGCAACTGCTTGGGGTGGAAAAAGGAATTCCTGCTCTCCTGCTTCCGCTGTTCATATGCAGGAAGATAGAAGTGGCCATGTAAATATGTTATCAACTCAGACCTTTCACTTTTGTGCTGGGTTTGTATTCCAAAAAAGAGCTCTATTTAAAACATATCAGGGACTAAGCCCGTTTTATTAGAACAAGACTTCAAAAAAACATGCTTTAAATTTTCATTTATACATCTGATTTTATATTCACGAGGATCAGAAACCTATTGCTAGCTGTTCAGAAATATAATCTGAATGCATGGAAATTAACGACTGGTTTTTGTGGTCGATGATGCAGCTTCTTAATTTGCCGTGGCCTGATGTGGAAAGGCACTAGTCTGAAAACTTTGGGTTGAGGGGTCCCTGGAGAATATGCTGAATTACCGTACAGTCAAATTGGATGTAAATGATTAATGAGTGATATTTCTGAATCCCTATGTGTGATCCTTGTCAGTTCCTCTAATGTGAGGCTTCTCCCTTTGCTTACAGGATGGCCCTGAAGCTGGACAAACGGTGAAGGTGAGTGCTTATTATGCAGAATACAAATTAAGAGACAATTATAAGAACTAGTAAAAAATCAAAGCTAGTCATCTGTAGACCATTGCTGTTCCATTATGTTATCCTTGAGATCAAAAGATCCCCAGTGTGCAATAGCTGTAAATACTTTTTATTGAAAGTGCACAGGAAGATGTTTACACGGTTTTTTCTAGACTAAAGTTTTCAGTGCTGAAAATATCTTTTCCAAACTGCTGGGTGTATTTATGCAAGGAAGGCCATAGAAAGAGGCATCTTTTTAAGTTTTTTGTTTGTTTTATGGAGGAAAATATTGCCCTTCCATTCATAATCTCTTTGTTTGTCTTTTTATTGCCTAATGAGTTGTAGCTAATTATAGGAACAGTTAAGCTAAACCACGTTATGAAAATATACCTTTTGTCTGTGCTCTCTCTCTAAATATTCATAGCACATGCTTGTTACAGAAGTTCAAATGTAATGAAGCCAGTGAAGCTTAAAAACAGATTTTAAGTGTACTTTTGGAAAAAAAAAAAAAAAAAAAGAAAAAGGCGGGGGATGGAGGGGAAAAGGATTTATGATGTGCTCTCTACTTGAGTAATAACATAGATAACATCCAAGATGGCTCTCCAGCCATGTTTCACTGCCTCGTAATGCAAATGCATGTGTAGTTAGATTGTGTGCCTGAACATTAGATAAAGGCTATTTTTTACGTTTGGAATCAAAGGAAAGTCAAATATGGCTATGGTTTAGTACTTTGTAAAATCAGATTAGATGGCTCAAAGAAGCTGTTTGGGTTGATTAAGATAACTCTAACAACCAAATAGCATATAGAAACATTTTACTTCTTTCCAATTTGCTGTATTGACCTTTTTTCCTGTGCCTTTTTGTTGTCTGCTTTGAATATTTAGCAGGGAGGTGATAGGGAGAGAAAAGAAGAAATTAGAAAATCCCCAAGCTTTGGGAAGCTGAGCAGTGATAAAGGAGTGTAATACAATTTACTGCAGTACTGCAATAAAATAGATTCTTCAGGTCATGGCTTAGAGTGTATTGGGTGGGTTTCACTGGGAATGCTTTTTGATGGGTAAAAGTGTCATGGTTTAAATACTTCCCTGAATAAGTTTCATTATTAAACACCAACATGTCTTAGCAAATGGATCACAGGATTTCTTTTACTATCTTGGACAAGTATTTTTTCCTGCATAAAAAAGAGTTTATGGGGATGAGCATATTAAAATGTGAGAAAATTTGCTGAATGAACAAAACCAGATGCAAAAATCGCCATCTCGAGTGACTGTGAACAATAACAGATGTTTCTGTAAGTCTTAAAAGGGGAAGAAATCCTGTATAATTCTGTATTCATGCTGGAGACAAAGAGCATTAATCTATCCAGTAGCCTGCAAATAGTACCCACCCTTAGCACTTCCATCTCACATTTTTAATGAGCAGTGAGATGAGAATGACCCACTCTTACCGCTGCGTACCCCAGACTCCATAATAAAGTCTGTGTGTTCCTAAACCGGAGGTTAACAGTTTGCTTTTCTCGACTTTTCTGCATCATTGGGCAACACTGTAATTTATCATCATCACTTTAGGATGTTTATCATCTGAAACTGCCAACAGCTATTTTCTTCAGAGAACTTAGAGCTTTCAAAACTGGAATTGGGAAGAAATTACTATGATCAAGATCTTCTTTAAAGTGAACAATAGGGAGGGTACATAAATAGCTGGTTCTGCTTAAATTCCTTTGAATCAAAAAGTTTGAAAAACCACCTGTATAATCTGCGAGTAATTTAGGAACTTTGAATTCAGTGTTATGTGTTTATAAATGTGTTTCTTTCTTCACTGTAATCCAGTTTTCCTCTAAGGGAACTTGTAATTAAAATTTCTGGAACAGACTTTAATATTAGAAAAACATTCTAATAGTAAGAATAGCAAAGCATCAGAATAAGTATCCAAGGGAGTTTGTGGAGCTCTGTTTCAGTAGGGTAGGCAAGCATGTGTCAGGAGCTAATTAGGTGTAGCTGATCTGGCTTTGAATGGAGGCACATACCAGATGGCTTCAAGAGTCTTTTCTATTTGTGTTTTGTATAATGCCATATACCTGTATAAATGTGGGCTGCTGCATGTGTTCCATAGGAATTACAGGAAATAAAAAGAGTACTGGCTGTTAAACTAATAGTTGCAAGACTCCACTACAAAATGGAAAGAGCTGTCAGCTCAGCAGAAAACAAAAGCTGACTGAGAAGTTTTATCTGAAAAAGGTTAAGAAATTCTTTTTCATCAAGGAGGTATGGTTGGACCTCAGTTTGAGTACATCTCAGGTCTGACTTGGCTATGGAGGTGCCTGAAACTGTATGTCTATGCACCAGGTTTAAAGGTTTACTTTTCGGTGTGATTTTTGGATAGAATCAGCAGTAAGATATTGTTTGCCCGTGTTAGATCTTCATTGTGATAGTGTGAAACCTGCTGGTGTGTGCAGCTTTCAGACAGACATACTGCAATGTCGGATACTTCAGTGGCGCCTGTACTGAAACCTCACTAGTTATCTAAATGGAACCTGTTCATCTTCTAACAGGTAGCTCTGCAATTGTTGTGCTCCTTTCTTTGTAGATACCATCTGCCTTTGAATCTAAGATATCAGAGCCTGCAGAATGGTATTTCAGGAAAGCTCATGGTCCTTCCAGATTCTCCCATTAATGAGACCTGTCTGTTTGTCTTTGGAATAAATGCTGCAGCTGATCCTCAGCTCACCGTTACTTTGGAAGTGTAGAAGGCTCTTTTCTCAGGCTTTTGCAATTGGTAAGAATACATTTGCTAAGGAATCACATTGCACGTCTCAGACCATAAAGAAATACAAAGTATTGTTTCATAATCTTTTCCACAGCTGCCAACGGACTGTACACAGTCTAACCCCATCCATCACCTATTTATGGCAGGGACAAGTGCCTCTCTCTGAAGGTGCTCACAGACTTGCACACTTGGTGCTTTACCAAGCACAAGAGGTTCTTGTACCAACTCACAACAGAGAACCTGAGTATCTCTAAGCAACGGGTCAGCAAGCATAACCATCTTCCAGTATTAAATGCTCTCTGAATTCTTATTTCTTCCGACTTGAGAAAAGGAGGAAATTGTATTGAGGTCCTATCTTAAAGAATATTTATATCTGCATTTTTGAGCTCTGTTTTTCTTAGTGAATGCAAAACCTACAGTGTCCTTCTGCCAGGAGTGGAGGATGAGTTTCACACTGGTTCTGTCTGAGAATGCCTTAAATATCCAGGCAATTTCATGGATCAGGGAAATCAGCTCTGCATCTTAATGCAGAGCTCTTATTGCTATGTCAAGTGAGTGACGTTTCAAGATTTTCCCCGGTGTATTTTATAGCCTTCTTTCCAACAGCAAGTCAGCAAATGCTCTAGCTGCCTCGGTGGATGTATAGCGTAGCGCAGAATAAACTCTCAGGTTTACCTTTTATGTGAGATTCAATCACAAGAAATTCCATGCGCTCTGTGCTCTGTAAAGGCTAAACAAATCAAGCTGGCAGGAGCATGATGCAACTAATTTATCTGTAGAGACAAGATAATATTGCACAGCAAGTATCCATTGTGCTAACACATATGAACACATACTCTATTTTGCAGCTGTGTCGAAGTCTCTGTCAGCTCAGCACCTCCACTATTATCCATGGCCTGTTTGCCGATTACAGGTTCACCTAAAGAAATGAGACATTGAGGCTGATGGTGGCAGTGTAGGAATACGTGCGGAAATTTTGTGTGTCGCACATTCCACTAATTATTTTGCACTGAGAAGATTGCCTAACCATTATTTTTTGATGTGCGTGTTTTTCTTTCCCAGATGTTTTTTAATGCTGTGTTAAATCAACCCACCTGGCTTTCATTCTTTAGAAATCTTCTCCAGAACTGTGGAGCGTAGGGTTTATTTAAGCCCACAGGAGCTCTTCTACACTATTTGTCTACTTGTCCCTGGACGTGGAGTACCGGACTTCAGGTCCGAGTCGTTAAATGTAATCAGATCACATTGCAGCCTGATTGCATCAGAGGGATTAAATTCACCGACTGCGGTACTCCTGATGCCTCAGCCTGCTTTCCCTGCAGGCTGGCAGATGTGAGTCTCTGTTCGATGGACTATTGGAGGCAACCTTTTTCTCCCTTAAAACAACAGGAAAAAAAAAAATACTGGCATTTGAGAAATGCAGAAATGTCTTACCTCTAAATGAGTGTAAAATTTCAAGTAGAAAAGGCATGGAAGAAGCAAGTTTTAGAAAAACAGTTTGCACTGAAACATGAGCAAATGGTCTTGTTTGCTTTACTCTTAAGAACCATGATTTTTGTGAAAGCTTGTGGGATGCCCAGAAATGATCTGATGCAGCACAGCAGTCTCTTGAAAGTGCTTTGACAACAGCACTAATATTTGGTTGGAGCGTGTGTAGCATTGCAGCAAATTCAGTAGTTCTAAGGCTGGGATGTCTGTTTTCAGATCAACATTTTCTTTCTATTATGGTACTATATTTAGGTTGGAGTGGGGTTTGTAGGATGTTAATGCTGAATGTTTGCAAAGCTAGGACTGTAGTGGCCGTTACAGCAGCTGGAAAGCAGCTGGGGCATCTAGACTGTTTGACTCATGCCAACCACCCCGTAAAGCCCTTTGTTAGCTTCTGTTTCCTGCTCACTCTAAATAATAATTCTTACTCTTTCCTTTAAAAATCTTTTCAAAACCAGCCTTGTGTTTTTCTAATGTTCCTTACAGTCCTGTAGCCAGGCCTGTGTTTTCTATGACACAACCAACAGATACAGGTCCCAATTTCCTTTTTAAAATTATTTTTTCTATCAGGACCTCACTTGTATTCTTTACATACATCATATTGCTTTTTGTTTTCTGTGTTCACAGCCCCAAAAGGCGCTGGTTCCAGATGTATCTTTAGACCTGCCCTTAATACATACATAGATTGCTCTGGAAGTAATGCCTCCTATTTATTTCTGTGGAAACTACAGCAGGTACAGAGAGTGCAGTAACACCCATGTGCAATTGCTGAGGTCTTTTGAAGGCTGAAAGAGATGAAAGAAAACTGGGAATGTGGAAACAGCCCAGTGGTTGATGGACATGACACCATCCTGACTGAGAATATCAAAGGCTCCAAGGCACTGATAAATGGAAATGAAGACCTGGGTAATGAAGTCTGAGCTAGAAATATGAGGTGGTGAGGTTCCCTGAAGGGATGGGGACAGAAGTTGTGGAAAAATTCTCTTTAGCGGTGAATTAATGCTAAATTCACCACTCAGAATCAGAATGGTTTTGGATTTCCGGTAGTGAATGTCACGACATGACTTGAAAAGTAGTACCGTTCTCTGTCTGTAGACAAACAGAATATCTGAATGGACTAGTCTATGAAGTAAACAAACAATTTAAAGAAGCGCCCTAACTGCATGGGATTTTAGAAGTATGACTATAAAAGAGGAAAGCAAGAGAATTTTCAAAAGATCTAAATTGAAGAATGGTAACGAAGTAAGGTTTTACTATTCTATGGTAGCAGTTCTTCCCTCCTTTCTTACCATCTGGATTTCTTAGATGAATATTCTCTTTAGGTAGTTTAATTCCAAAAATACCCCCAGAGCTAGTCAGAGTTATTGACACTGTCTAAATTAAACCATAATAAGGAAGTAAGTGGGCTCGAATGTTTGTTTAATTTGCCTTAATGTACTCTTAGATATTAAAAGTCATGCAGCTCAGTTGGCTGCAGCCAGCATCTCACTCATCCCTTGCAGACCTGCAGAGTGCTGCCTGCTGGCTTCTTTATTTTCCCAAAGGACAAGGAGTGAGAACTAGGCTGCAGGGAACGTGTGCCCTGTCTGTGTTGGGACACTGCCTCGTGCTGCCTGCAGCAACCTGGTGGGTTCCTGCAGGGGAAGGTTAAATCCTGCCAGGGCTCCCTGTGCTCTGCCCTTCCACCTGCATCTCCAGGAGAGCGTGTGACTGCTTTAACACAGATGCTTTAAATATACATTCTTGGTTTTGGTTTTGTTTTTTTTTTCCTGGAGTGTGTTCATATATTTACAATTTTTGTGTCAGAAGAATTTTGAACAAATAATTCAGAAGGGTTTATTTGAGAGTTTGGAGGCTCTTCAATATTTTTTTTTTTTTCCCTATAAACAGAGTTACAGCTCAAAATGAGAAAGTATTTCTGGCTGAAAGGTGGGGAAGTTTTCCTCTGCAAGTGTTTTAAGAGGGTATTTTGGAAACATCAAAGTATTTTCTTCATGGAAAGAAAATCTCTTTTGCAAGTGCTTTCGGTTTTACTGAATTGGCATTTTCTGCCAAACAGAAAAAAAAACCAAACAGAAGATGGAGAGGAATGTTGAGAAATTCATGAATTGTGATACATGCTGCTTTTCATTTGCCCCCACAATGACTGAGATTAGGATCAAAAATCCTATGTTATAATTAGGAAGTGTCTTTCACTTCTTTGTTCTCATGTTACAGCAATATGTTTTGCATTTAAATCATTCTCTGTCCCAGAGTATGTACGATCAATCAACTGCCACTCTTGAGTACAGGTCCTCCAAATACCCTATTGTGCTGCAAATGCAAAACCTCCTGAAATCCCAGACAATGCAAGAGGTCTGAAATCATTAATAGCATAGTCAAGGATGTCTGATTAATTTTTGTGTGGTTAGTGTATGAATTTCTTTCAAGGCTCCATTTTATCTGTAACGCTTCATCTCTGTATTAAGCTGGTATCTTACAAACCCCTTCATTTAACAGGGGGGAATGCTTGCTGATTTCTCATTTCCTTTTCATATTTTTTGGTTACAAAATGTTGCTTTCTGTAAGAATGTAGCTCTCCAACGAATGTGTAACATCTTACCTGTTAAAGCATTCTTATTTGATTCAGACATACAGCTTGATGCTGTTCCATGTTTTGTATAATAATATAATGATTTATAATACAGTACTGTGTCCCAGTGCTCTGACCTCGTGATTTTGCGCATAGAATCATAGACTAACTTGGGTTGGAAGGGACCTTAAAGCCCACCCAGCTCCAACCCCGTGGGCTGACTGCCCCCCACCAGCTCAGGCTGCCCAGGGCTCCGTCCACAGCCTTGAGACCTCCAGGGATGGGCACCCACAGCCTCTCCAGGCTCCAACTTCCTTTCTGTTTGCATTCTAACCTAACAGGGACTGCTGTTACATTCTCCTAAAATCCACTGCAAAAATGTTTGTGTGCTGACCACAGATCCAGAAGGCGTGCTAGGAGGTCATGAGTGAAATAGAAAGCTTTTCTTCTTTCCATTGCATGCCTTCTATAAGCAGGCACTTAGCCACTTTTAACCAGTCTTGTGGTTGAGTTTACTGGGTGTTCTTACCCCGAAGTGTTTTCACTTGACTGATCTGTGTTAAACTTTGGCTCCTCAGTTGTGTGGCTGGATGCTGTGACATCTGAGTCTCCCAGGGAAGGGGAGAGTTGTTGCTTCTCTCGTGTTAATGACCCAATTTCAGCCAGAAGAGGGCTGAAATTTATTAGAGCTCAGGCTGCCTTATCAGTGCAAGAATGAAGAAAATATTAAGCTGGATCAATTTCCCCTTAAAGTCTCCTCCTCTTCCAAAAAAGAACAAGCTGTCTACCTAAAATTTTCTGCAGCCCCCTAGAGAGCCTGCACAGCTTGAATGAGTTTGTTGCTTAAGAATTTGAAGTAAACAGGGAGAGCGCACGTAATGTTTTTGCGTGTAGTAGCAAGGGAATTGAGATCTTTCCTAGCTCTATCCCTAGAAAGGTTTTATCACATCAAAGAGTAGGTGGTTACACTGTCCTGGAACCTATTGAAAATCTAAGCACATCTGAGATGTAAGCACATCTGATCCAGGGCATGCATTTTCATCTGTTCTGGCAGCACCATGTTAGCCCATGGAGGACTTTATTTTAGAGAAAGAAAAGCCTCTGCTAGAAATGATTTAGAAATGGAAAATCAGGGTTAAAATAATAGAATATAACTTGCTCAGTAAGCTCCAGACAGGATGACAAGGTGAAGGGTATGTAATATTTTTACTGTTTAAATAAAAATAACACAAAGTGTTCTGGACACTTCAGGGTTCCTGTATTATGCTTGCTGCATGCCAGGCTGGATAAGCCCAGAGCATTCAGCAAAAAGAAAGCAAACCCCCTCTCTCAAGCCTCATTCCCCTCATGCCTTCTGAATGCTGCTTCTGTGCACTCTGACAAGACCTCTCATAGACAGGGTCACTGCTTACTCTGTAAAGCCAAGCTGGAGTTTGGAAAAATATGAACTATACCTTTAAAAAACAGTCTCTGGGAGCTTTATCAAATGGCCCTTCCTCGTTTGGTTAGAGGTAGAAAAAGCCCAAGCTGGCTGGTGATGGAGACATTGCTGGAATAACATTTTCTGAGGTTAAATAAGAATGGTTGTAAGGGCACTCTGTGTGGTGCTTAGTATTTTGCCTTTTCCTTTCACTTTCTCATAGTGATGGGAGTGAAAACCTGCAGCTTATCCTATGCTGCTCATGTGATGACTCCACATGGCAGTACCTGGACTAGCTGTGGTTCTCAGAGGTCTGCAGTTCCCTGCTGTGTTGTTCTAGGTTGTTTACTGTTTTGGTGACAGCTATCAAGCAATGCTCTGCTGTTTGCACCACGGTGTTTTTTTTTTAGGCAATTGAGGTGCACCATGCCCTTTTCCCTTCTGCAGAAAATTGAAGTGAACAAGTAAGGTAAGAGGAGAGAAGCTTAGATTCCTTGCTTTAACAGTTACCTTCTTTGAAGACAGACTGCTTTCAGAGAGGAAAATTCACCTTATAATAATTAGCCATATGAGTAAAATTGATCCAAATTGATCCTGAGAGGCTTTTTCTTTTGCCACTGGGTCCCACCACAAATCCATTTCTGTCCATACCCACATGCTGTACCAGGGCTAAGTGAGGTGAGTGCTTCACATCTCCTGTAAACAAATCCTGCCCAGTAGTGCAGAGCCAGGCTGTGCTGCCAGGGACAAGGATATTTTTACCCAGTACTAAAGACTGAATATTGGAAAGACATCTTGCATTTGCCAAATTGCTCAGGTCTTTTGAAGGAGAAAAATGGCTTCTCCTTTGGTAATCTCCTAGCTTATTACCTCTGAAGAATCAAACCATTTTCTTTTCATTTTCATTTATGGTTTTTGTGAATTACCTCCTCCATTGCTGCCTTAGACAACATAAAATGAAGTTCTTTGCCTGACATCACTGATCCAAATTCTTTCTGTGAGAAGCTGGAAGAAAATAAACTAGACCAGATGGAAAGTGCTTGTGTGAGTTATTGTCTTGATCTTGCTGTTAGAAATGTTAAAATCTGAAATGGTGAATTTCTCTACTTGATTTCATGAATGTTGAATTTCTCTGTCTGATTTCAAGTCTGGTTTTTAGTATTCAAAAGAAAGGTAATACCCAAATGTAGCACTCTCTTTCTCTCTCTCTTTCTCTCTCTCTTTCTCTCTCTCTTTCTCTCTCTCTTTCTCTCTCTCTTTCTCTCTCTCTTTCTTCTTTCTCTCTCTCTTTCTCTCTCTCTTTCTTTCTTTTTTTTTAATTATTTAACTGATCTGTGAATGAGCTGTATTAGTTTCCCATTGAGAAGGTGCGGAATAGGCAATTAGGCCTTGAGGACTGTTGTGTTTTCCCACTCAGCCTCCTAGCCTGTCTCAAGTCTTCTGGAGAGAAATTACCATTAGGGGGCAGACTTTCTGCCCAGATTAAAGAATGGATCATTTCAGACTGTATACAGCAGATGCTTCATATCTGTAAATGAACTTTGAACTCAACCCAAACCATTATTTCAATTGGGACCTTTTGGTGAAGCCAGTTTGGATGAGTTTAGAATAAAGCAGGGAGGGGTGGACTTGGTGATCTCTAGAGGTCCCTTCCAACCTCTACGATTCTGTGATTCTGTGACTCTATCATATGTTCAATTCTCTAAGTCCCAGATAAACAGGATAACCTTGGTGTTGAAGGTGAGATTCTCTGATACAAATGATTTAGTTCACTTGTGAAAATACATGGGCTAAATCAGTGAAGCTTTTGCCATTTTCAAGCATTTTTTACCCTGTTTGTGTAAGCAATTCTTTTTGTTTCATGTACTTTATAATTTGAATCTAAAATTAATAGTCATATGTATGCAAAGCAGCATTTTAAGAAAACAACCTACGAAGCAAATTTTGATGTAGTTTTTATTTTTTAAGTATTTTCTATTTCACCTAAAAAAGTTCACTGCTTTAGTAACTATGAAGTAAAACAAAAACAAAATAAAATAAAGGAAAATCACAGAATTTATTAGGTTCTAATAAACTCCCCCTCAGTGCACATACATTTAGAATCGTTCATTAACATTAATGAGAATTATGCATACGTCCTGGGGAGAGCAGGCCCTGTTGTTTTATTTCTTTTCCTTGTTTTCAGTATTAAATCTTATGCTGCAGTCAGTTCTATAGGGCATACATGCATTCCTGCTGTGCAGTTATTTGCTCTACTTAATATATACAGTTTGAGCACTTCTTGTTGCATAGCAAAGGCAGAAAGTTCATAAATTAAAAAAATAAATAAATCTGTTTAACAGAATTTGTGGACACACATAAAGGCAAAGGCTTTGCAAATTAATGAATTAATAGATTACTATTGATTACCACAAGAGCCTAATTAAATAATAAATTTTCCCCCACACAATTACTTGTTTCATGCATGTTATTGAATGATTAAATTCTTAACTAGTTTTGAAGCTCTCAGACTTGAATGAGGTGCTCAGGAGAGCAAAGCTGTGCTTGGTGCAAAGGGGCAGAAGCAGGGCCTAGTTACATGGATTTATGATTTAATTTGCTGTGTGATCTTATTTAGTGTAAATATTGAGTTGCTTAAAAAAAACACCCAACACCTTGATTAGATTTTGTTGACAAAAATAAATACAAAATATAGGATAGTTTATTAATTATCTGTACCAGATTGGGAAGAGTGACACTTGTCTATTGCTGCAGCTGAAGTACCTTTTCCCCCTCGTTTCTGTGCTTCCAGTCGTGTCCTGCTGCAGTCAGGCCCCAATCCAGGCGTAGTGTGTAACAAAGGTCCAAACTCTGGAGGAAACCAAACTCATTTCTATGAGAAATTTAATTTATTCCATAGAATAACACAGCTACAGCTTTATCATACCTCATTTCTGAGATATAGATATTTCATGGAAAAGCGCTCCTGGGAAGAAGGCGTGTTGCAGAAGGAAAATAAGCAAATAATGTTCTTCAGTTTAACATGCTTTCACGTAATTGGGAGTACTAAGAGCAGATTGTGGGAGAGGGAAATGAGTCTTTCCCTTATTCCCTAATTCCCTTCTTCATAAAAAATGCCATGTGCCAAAACACTGCTGTCCCAGGCGAGAAAATTCCTTGGGTGCAATTCCTCAGTGCAGTGCCGTGCTGTAGCAATACCCGGACAGCAGCTGGGCCTCAGGCACTGCCTTCCTGTTTGGCTCTCTAATTAACAGCAGCTTGCAAAATGAGCAGTGGCATCACATTCATTAGCGGTTGGGGCTGTGTTTTGTTTGCATTTGCTGGGCTTGCCTGGCAGCTGATTGAAGCTGGGAGACAGATTGCTAGCTGTGTTGTAGGAAGTGCCAAGTCTACCTACACAAGCAGTGTCCAAGCAGTGCCCACTTAAGAGAGATGTGGCTTCACTCAAAGTCCTCTCAACTCATGCGGGAACTCATCATTTCAAGGGTTTTAAAATAGTCGTGCATTAAATTTGCTGGGGTTTTCCTTTCTTGAGAACTGAGTTTTCTTTGCTCATTTCTTGCACAAAATGCATGCAGGCATTTTTAAAACACCTCTTCTAGTTCTTTCCATTTTCTGATGATTGAATTTCTGATGTTGCATTTCCATACCAATGTTTTGAAGCGTTTGTTGAACATTTGAATACACAAGGAAAAAAGTTGTGTGCCTGATAAACGCTATAATTAGCAGCAGATTGCAATGAATGACATCCTGTTTCTTAATATTTAGGGCTGTGTTTAGCTTTTGTTGGGTTGATTTGACCTCAGCAAGACTAGGCTGGCAAGCAGATGTCAGCTCTGTTGAGCAGAACACCTTCTGGTCACTCCGGTAGAACAGGACAAGTGCATGTGTGTGTATAGAAGTGAAAGGCAGAATATTTGCAGTTATTCTTGAGTGGAACATGCAAACAAATTTCAGTAGGCAGGCAAAGACATGCTGCAAACCTTATTGGGAAATGATAAATTGCTGTTAAATGTTGTAATTATCCCATGACGTTCAAGACTGAAACTTAACTAAATTTTGCTGAAAATATTAAAAAAAAAAAAAAAAAAAAAAAAGTGAGAGGTAATGTGATTTAATATATTAGCCACAGAGTAAGTGAAAAAAATGAGAACCCAGCAGAACATTAATATTTATCTTTTACCAGTATGTAACAAGCTTTGTTAAAAGATGTCTGAAAGCAAAGAAGAGTTTGTTAGACAAATTATAATTTTAATTGCAGACGTAATTGATTATACTCAGCATGCTCATTAGGTTAAGGGAGAATATGAGTCAACTCTCAAGGTCATTACAGTAATAGATATTGTAGGCATGTAATTTGTGATAAGCTGGTTCGCGAACATCTAATTGCTCATTCATGGCAGCGTGTCTGGCACTTTTACTCCCCAAACACCTCTTTGTCCAATTTATTTAACACCCCTTAATATTCCAGGGTCAAATTTACTATGGGAGACATCAAGCAGTGAATTTTCAACCTCCAAATTATTACACCACTTCACCCTTTTTGTGCCTCAAAGACGGAGCCTGCATTACCAAAAATCAGTGGTCTGACAGTAGGCAGGGTACATCACACATAGAAATACTCACCCACAGAGACTAGCTAGAGTTTCTCATCGAAAACAGCTGTTCTCTACCCTCCGCAGTGGCAGTCTTATATTGTAATAGGATGCCAAAAGAGATGTTCTTTTTAAAAAATGCTCTATTTAATCAGAACTTTGTCTTCCTATTGTTCCTAGGGAGAACACACAATCAGTGTTGTGTTAACTCTTTCGTTATTGTTTCTTTTCACGATGTTGACAGAGTATCTTTAATATTAGCTGTCTCTTTGTCTGAAAATCAATTGAAATGTCACTTATCAGTTCTTACAACCAGACAAAACAGAAAGGACTGCTTACAGTATCACCTACAAGTAACAACTGTACTTTCCTCTGATATAATGCCTTACGTTTATAGGTCCCAGAAAAGCAAATGTCTTGTCTAGGGCATGGGGTGGCACTGAGAGTGGAAGGCAGGCATTGTGAGCTGCAGATTGCCTTTTTCTACTTCCTCTCTCTGGTCGTTTGGTCTTAACTCAGGTTCAAACTGTTCTGATTTATTAATCAGTACTGACACATTGTGTAGCATTGCGGAGTGTTGGCTGAGGCAAGAGAACCAAAGTAATTCCCACTAGACTGAAAAGTTTGATTCAGTCTGCAGTGCAGCAGGGTGGAAATGTAACTTTTCATTCAAATGTCTTCATCTCTGTTCTAGGAATCAAGGATTCTGAGGTTTGTTTTGGATTTGCTTTTTTGTTTTGGCCTTCTTTTAGAAAAAGAAAGGGAGAAATAGCTAGCATGTCTCTCAGAGGAGCATAGCTTTCCTTTGCAATAATTTTCATTAGTTGCAACTTTTGCAAGGTATTATTAGTTGACATGAGATAGTAATTTTTCCATCTATTGCTCGTGGTGGAAAAATGCAATAGGTACTGCTCTAGACATTTAATTATATACCAAATTAATTCCAATTTTATTTCATAGTAATTCTTTTAATATTTTGGGGAGATTCGAAGGTCTGAAGTTTCTCTTCGGAAAATTATTCTATGTAGAAGTCTCTATTTTTATATATGGGCTCTACTCCGATCTTAGTCCTTGATAGTACACTTTTGCTGTTAAAAGTATTGTCTCCAATGATATGTGTCTCCTTTCCAGTGTAGAAGTTAATTTGTTGATGCTGATTATCTGATTCATATTACCAAAAAAGTTGTACTGCTTAATAATATATATCAATCTCTATAACCACCTTGTAGAATGACCTGCTGAAAAAAAATTGCAATGCAAACACACTGCCATCTGTTGTGTAGTTATTCTTCAGTAATAGTACATAAACTGGAGATATGTCAAAGTAATTTAGTAAGTCAGTGAATGTAAAATGAGACTTGGTAAATACAGTGTTTTATACTGAGTTTTATTAATTGTTGTCATGTGCAAGATTATAGCAGATATACCAATCTATTCAAAATCCAGCTTGTTTTGTTTCATCTATTGAATGCTCATATCAGAGCTAGTGATAAGGAACATGATGCCAATTATAATAATTAATTACTTTTAAAATAAGGATTTTTGAATGCTGAAGTTGATACAAAGCCCACTGAAAAAGCTGGAAGGAATCAAGTGACTCAGAGGAATGTCAGTAAGCCCTAAGTGTCTTAATTTAATCAATTCAGAGTATACGTTTGCGTTTGTACTGGTGCTCACACTGTCTGTTCTAAAAAGTGCAGGTGGGGTTATCAGTCACTTCAGAAGTGGGGCTAACGGTATCCAAATAAAATGGGTACCTCCTGGGAGCAGGGGCTATATTTTAAGCATAGTGTTACAGTATAGACTATAGAAGAACAAAGAATATATGTAAGCTGGATTCTTTTTCTGTAAGTACAGTTCTGAAAATGGTGTTTAGACATCCTAATAATTAATGAAGAGGTTTCAGATGAAGAATTTTCCAGTATCCTATCTTTTTGCTAATTTCCTTCTTTCATTAAGAAAAGATAAATTGTATCCAATTATTGAAAATTATGTAGGTCATTATCATGAATGAAACTGCAATTAAATTCAGTTTTCACAAAAAAAGAAGAGGTTATCTTGTCACAACGTAGGTATTAGTGTGCCTTGCTTGGTTCATACTCCTGCCTTCAGGCCAGGATTGTATTGAGGTGAAGTCCTACATCAGAGTGAAGTGCTATATTTGCACTAGGACTGTGCTAAGAGATTTTAAAGTGCCCTAGAATCAGAATTCAGATCCTACTGGTGGCCATTCAAGTGATTGTTCAGTGTCTTGTTGCAGTTCTTGTTCCATTGCTTAGTAGGGGATAGCCTTGTTATCCTAAGCAGAGATTACCCCTTCCCATGTAGAGCAATCAAAAGCAGCTGGTGGTGCATCACTGTCGTGCAGACCCGGGCTGGTCTGTTCCCCAATGCTGGCAGCTCCTCAGAATGCTGGGGGATCCAGAGGCAGCCTCTCATCTGAGGTTTTGTCCCAAAGAGCCAGTAATTTCACTGCTCAGTGCAGTGTGCAGAAGGGTGGGAAGCTCCTGGCCTTGAAGGAGGAGAGGAAACCCTGCAGTGATTTGTGGCAGCGGGGAAATAATTGCCCTTGAGTAAAAAAATGAGAGAAAGGGACAGGGATAAGCAAAGACCCCAAAGAGCAAACTAAGCATGATTATTCTGTATTTGCCAGCTGTTTATGTTGATCCAAAATAATTTAAATAAAATAACAGCAACACCAAAACCTCAATATCACCACAGTGATACTGGCTTGAAAGCAGTTGTGGGTAAACTGGTGCTGATCTACCAACAGGACGAGGAGTTGAAGGTATGGCCTGTGGGACCCAGCTCATGTAGTCCCAGATTGTGCCCACCAGCTCAGATCTTGGCTCTCATTGGAGCCATGTTCATGCTCGTTCATGCTCTCCAGCTCCTGGGGCATTGGCACGTTTGTGTTCTTCACAGATCAGGTGGATTTTATCAAGTGAATTAAGAGGGACTATGGGGACGACATTATTTAACCACTTACATTACTCAGAATGCTGTACCTGAGCAAATGTAAAGAAACAAGATTTATTCTATTTTCTAGCCAAATTTAATAAACTAATCTAGCCCTGTAACTTATGTTAAACTAAATTACAGTTTTCATATTACTTTCACCTTAGATTTCACTCTAATTATTATAGGCTTGGCTGCAATCACTGGCAATTACAGCTTCCCATCCTTTTCTAGGAACATACAACGTGAAGTGTTTTGCACTTTACACTTTTTTTCTATTTATTGTTCACATCCAGTTGGATGTACTAATAAGCATTAACATGCAAATAATTATAATCAAGATTTGATATCCGTAGAGAACAAATGCTAATACAGTTAATACATCAAATATGAAAGAGGTTTTTAATTCAAGAAAGAAAAAAAGATTAAAAATATTAGCTTTTTATATGAAAAGCATTTGCAATGATTATAAATTCTATTGAGCTGGCAGAAATCTGAGCTTTGAGCTTTCAATATCTCTCATTAATGTTTAGCCTCAAGAACGAGTTTATAATAAAGGGACTTATGCAGACAACAGATAAATAGAAATGATACAGCCAAGAGGGCTGAAGAGCCCTAGGTATGTTTGTTGTCGTCTTACCACGCTGATTTCCATCAGAGGTGCTGAATATGCTGAGAGTTGTGTAGAAGATGAAGTGAAATGCAATATGTGTTGATAACAGCTAAGGCTAGAATGTCAGGAAATTATTTTCCTTTGATTTTCCTCTAAGTTTCTTTCTCTTGTTATTACTTCCTGTGGGATGGAAAAGGTTAGCCCTGATCTTGCAAAGTCAGCTGGTTGGACTAAACCTGCAGATCTCAGTGGAATGATAATTGGGAAAAGCCTAATGTGCTGTAAAACAGAACTCAGTGTGGGTAATATAGTGACCCAGCAGGTTTTAAAAGCTGAGCATCTCCTGTGGATTCGAAGTAAATTTTACCTGTGTCGGCATCATGCACCTCCATGGTGCTTCTTTGCACGGGACTGTGGATCCCATGTGAGTCTGGGACCTAAATGTGGAAGAAGGATGGAAGCAAATCATCAGTTTCTAGTAGGGAAGAATGAGCTGAGTGGTTTGCTCTGAAGTAGAAAAGACAAAGAAGAGAGGACCACTCTCTCCTGTAGCAAGCAGGCACTACTGAAGTAAGAGGCAGGGAATGGAGGAGGCTGAGGACGTCTTGAAGAGGGACACAGAGTTGAGGTTAGGTGGGAAAGGCTGGCACGCGTATGTCTACAGATTGGGTTGGAAACTCAGCAGGGAACAGAGGAGATAGAGCTGTGTTATTTGGGCAAGGTGCACTACTGTTTTAAGCAGAATCCTTAGGTAAACAGGTGATGGGACTTGGAAATGCTGTGTATGTATAAGCTGAATGGAATAATCCTCCCTAAACAAAGTCTGCTAAAAGCAGTCATCAGATGAAAAATGAAAATGCACCAAAAGTAAGAGCAGTATCAGCACTTTGTTTTCACAGTGTTTGCAATGAATGCTTTGAGTGTTCTGAGTCTCAACTGGAAGCTTTTTTCTAAATGGATTTCTTGTATAGCCCAGTCAATAAATGTGAGTAACCTCAATCTCTTATCCTAAGCACCGTTATATTTTATGATTTTTTCATAAAAATTAATCACTTAAATATTTAAGTCTTAATTAATTAACGAGAAATTTACACCCAGTGCAGTGTGATGTCTGCTGGAAAAATGACTTAATAGGCTTTCAGTCCTGCCATTGTTCTGGCTTGTCAATGAATTACTTAAGTGTCATTTGTTATACAAGTTGAGTCAATAAAGTCCTTTAGTTGTTTTTCAGAGAGTGAACATTATTTCCAGATAATGTATATCTAATTCTCTTTTCCCTTTAGTCTGTCTGCATTGGTTAGTGTGGGTTATTATTAATTAGCCCTTCATAGCAGATTAGGCAGGAAGGATCATGATGCAGTAATAAATAAAGGTTCACAGAGACAAAATTCTCTAATTAGAGAGTATGGCTTAGTGGTGAGCAGTGTCTTCAAATGGATTGCCATCTGTGAAATTAAAGCTGATTTCCTTCATTTGCTTATATAATATTTCTAAAGAAAGTGGCTCTTTTTTATTTATGAAAATTATATATTCTCTTTCATTATTTTCTCTTAATTGATTCTACATTCCTGTAATTACTAAGCAGTGAAAATATACAGTGCAGGAGAAGGACCACAGTAATGGACAACATGACCCTGTAGTATTTGCCGTGTGAACTGTGGAATATCATTCTGCTTTAACACGTTCCTTTTGATGTATTTAGATGAAATGAATGTAAATACAAATTCCTCTTTCCAGGGGAATAAACTGCATCACTTTGTGTTCTTTTTTCACATCGGATATAGAAACTGGAGTAGGTTTAGGTATGTCAGTTTTTCCTTCTTAGCCTCTTCGGATGGAAGGCAAAGATCCTTCCTTTCCCATCCTTTCAAAACTTTGGTTTGTAAATGGTGAAATATTTAATCCTGAGTTATATAAATAAGCAACCCGTCCCTTTGAGGGTTTTTTTTCTTTTGCACTAGAAACTGATGAAATAAAATAGATCTAGAAAAAAAACCACTGAAACTCGATATTTCTCATCTTTCTCTGATTCTTTTTATAGGGGACACTATCTGGTCTTCAACTAAGAGTTTGTTGAGGGCAGGTGATTAACGGGATGCTTTTGATAGATGGCAACATGGCAACATTAGCAGTATGGACACACCCTTGTTTTCCACAGAAGGAAAATACTGATATTTTTGTCTGTGACTTCAGTAATGAACTCTGGAGTTCTTACCTAGTGTTTGGTAGCTGCTGTTTGAAGAATAACCTCTGTGGTTGCATTAGACAAGTTATGAATTGTAGTTAAGTCAAAGATTATAACTCTTAAGTTCTGCACCTATTGATTGCCATGTGGAGATTAAAAAAAAAAAAAAGAGATCTTTTTTCCTCCCCTGGATAACATAGATAATTAGAGGTACTGTTAAGAGACATTCCCCTTCTTGTGCAGCATCTGGTTGTTGCCAGTCCCGCAGCAGGAGATCGGCCCTGATGGATGACTTGGCCGGGCTGGGCGGTGCTGGTACTTCTGCTGCTGAGACGTCACAGGCGATGCCTTTCAGGGAGCTGCTGTTAGGCCGGGTGTGCTGGATGCCTTTCAGAGATGTGGAGGAAAAATGAACTGAGTTAAAGCTTATCTTTTGCTGTAAAATTCTCCAAAGCCTATTCCACCATCTATCTGAGGGTTTCAAGTAGGCTTTCCAGTGCAACATAACTATGATAATTCATGCATTATGTATTGAGAAATCAATCAATGTAAAACGTAGAAACAGAATTAATCAAATGTTTACTTTATTTGTGAACTTACTTTCCATGTTACATTTCCACCAGGGTATCTAATGAAACTGTGTCAGAAGAAGAGCGGTTCCTGTCACGCTCCTTATACGTTCTCTCTTCTCTGATTTTACTTAGAGAAAAAGTCGTTTCTAGTTTTTCTTTGTAGTAAGGTAATTGGTAAAGTTGTAACAAGCAAGTTCGAATGTGCATAGAAGACTGCCACAGAAGGCTCTGCAGACCTCACGTTCTCTTCAGTAAGAAGTTTGACAGTATTAGAAGGAAAAAGTCTTAGAGATTTTCGTATAAAAACTCATAATTCTATCCCTGAAGACGCCCCCAAGAGAATAAAGGAATTGCTCAGTAAAACAACTGCTGTATTGCAGTGTAAAATGTTCCACTTGTAAGTCATCTCACCACAACAGGGTCTTTACACTGAAATGGAGAAATTTGACCTTTTACAAATTATGAACAATGCATGAATTGCAATTTAATTTTTTAAGTGTTGTTTTTTCAAGCGGACGCAGAACAGCGTAAACATACAAAAGGCAGAAAAGATCCTCTGTCTCTGCTTACATTTAAAATATGTCCTGTGACTGCCAATAGAAAGATTGCATAAATGTACGCATGTCTTTAATATTTTCTTCTCAGTTCCAAACGCTCTTTGACTTTGAAATAGACAAGTAGATCTAGATAGAAAATATACTGTAATTTTCTTCTAATAGCCTCAGACTCCTTCTGAAAATGCAATGGAAGCAACTCAGCAATTTTAGTGCCAGATGGATGAAAAAAAAATTGCATATTAAGCTTTCTTCATTAATTAAAACGTGAATACCACGGCTTAGGCTTACAAATGTCTCTAAACAGGTTTGCATCTTGGGACAGGGTGCTGCTAAAGCACTAAATATTGGCCTTGGATATTGTTTTGCTTGAATGTTAACAAGGTAGGAATCACACTGATGGCTTACCAGAATTTAAAAAAGGTAAAACAGGAATGGGTGAAAAAGCATTTCAGAGTACCTCACAGGGGGCAGTGCTCGAGGCAGAGGGGTTTGGACAAAATGGACTGAGACTTTTGTCCTAGCTCTGATGCTTGAGCTTTCCTAGTTAAAGTCTATTGCATTTATGTCAATTTAATGATGCTTAAGCTTAGCACCCCAAGCAAGAGGTAAAAGTGCTTGCACATACTCAGAAAGAAATTCAATTAGGCTCCTTTCTACAGTCCACAGCCCAACACATCCTAGAAGGCAAAGTCTCTGTAGGATTTGCATGTGCTCATCTCTGCATAAATGATGTAGGTATGGGCTGTAATGCTTCACTGATGCTCTTCATTTTTCTCCTCTGGGCCCAAGTGTTCAAAGTGTCAGAAGTCAGAGCTGCCTGTTTGTTGCATCTCAGATAAGAAGGGGAAGGTGTTTGATCAAAAGAAGGACTCTTACCATGACACACCACTTGTTCCGTTTGTCTTATAGCTCCTGAAAATCCCTTAGCAGCTTTTCATTCGAGGCATTCAGTTTTTTTCCACGCAACCACATCTTCTGAGAATTAGCTGGGTGGCCGCGTGTGCAGAACTACACCACACTGGTTTCAGTTTTAATATCGTCTCCTGCACAAGGCTGAAGAGAGTGAATAGTGACAGGGCAGTATCTGGCCTTACTCTAACAAATTTATTGATAAATGTGAAAATAATAACTGATCAGTATGACATCGGGCTGTACCGCTTCTGTGCTAGCTGCTTTTTCTATGCTACAGATGAGTGAAAGGAGCTGAGTGGTTTTGCTTACACTGCTGCTGCTCCCAGGTGATGGCTGTGCTACCACCCGGCAAGCTGAACAGAGAAGTGACTGCGACAGACTGCTTGTTACCACACTCTTTAACTGACAGAGAGCAGCGGATTACTCTGTTTTTAGAATAAATTAGGATAAAAGCCACGCTGTAATTTTAGAGGGCAAAATCTGGGGTTAAATTTTGCTGCTAAAGGAAGCGCGTGGTAATTCCCACTAAGTTATGCTGTATAACAAGAATGAGAAATGAACATCTGTCACATGTAAAAAGAAGTGATGCAGTTATTATTCCATAATACAAATTCTGTGGATGGAGATTGACAGTATTTCATCTGCCTGTCTCACGTTCCTGTGTGCCTAGCTCATGTCATTTTGACCTTTTGAAAACGTTGGCAGGAGCTGATTTTTGACTACAAAAGCAAAGTACAACCGTTTGCTTAAAAAGCAAAACAAAGTTATTACTAAGCGTTGCCTGTTGTGGCAGAAGTCTTACGATTGTGCTTGCAATTAAATGTTGTCTTACCTTGAAATAAAAGATGAGGTGATAAGGGGAATCAAAACTGGTGATAAGGGGAGATCTCTTGATTTTGGTCTTAGGAGGTGAGGTTGTAGTGGGTCTTGAATGGGAGAACAGTTTCATGTAGGTTAAAGATTGTGTCAGTGCAAGGATGCAAGAGGACTACTGAAATACCAGGCTAAGATCTTTCAGACTTTGGGGATTGGTGTAAGTGGAAGATACCTGGTTTGTCATGGTGTCAGATGATACCCCTGACCCAGCAAGAGAGGCAGCAGTCATGGTCAGTGCAGAAGGGGACGTCATGGTGTGAGAGTGGGAAGCTGAGCCAGCGTGCACAGGAAAGGAGCGACGGTACTGTCAGAACTGTGAAGAAGAAGAAATGACAGGGAAAATGGAAAATGAAAGTTTTTCTAAGGGAGCGCTGAGAGAAAGATCAGACAGTAGAAAGCAAACAAAGGGAAGGCTGATTTAAGAGTAGCAAGGAAAAGACAAGATTTCAAGGAGAGATATACGGGCTGGGACAGACATTTTATTAGTAAAAGATGGCTAGAAATACAAGGCTCACACTTTCTCATCCACTCTTCACATTATCATATTTATGTAACAATAAACTGTTTATGGCCGAAGGGCTTGTTAGGAATCCAGCTACTCTGTAGGTTTGCTGAGATCTGATTTTTGCAGATAGCTAAACAGGAACACGTCCCTAAGTGTTGCATTTCTCCCATAGTATCTTAAACGCTTTCTCTAGAGGAGCCATCACGATGCATGTCAGAAAACCAACCACGCTAGAACCTTTTTAGCTTTGCATGAGAAAATATGCTCCTTGTTTTTGCTGAACCTGAAGAGAAAACAAAAGACTGTTAGTAAAAGGAGGAGGAAAAGAAATCCATGAATTATTTAAAAATAAAATCATAACAAAAGAACTTATTTGACAACACTGCTAACTTAATTTGTTATCAGGTAGAAATAATTCAGACTCTTTCACTCTGCTCCCTCTAGATGTTGCACTACAAAAAGTTCTTTGTTTGCTTTTGCTTTTTTTCTTTAATACGTTGCTCCTTGTAATTGTCATCTGTAGAACTTTTCTCTACAGATATTTTCTTTTTAGATTACAATTGTGAAAATGTAAAATTCAATGAAATGAGTCGTGCTCCAGGTTGTCTGGCAAAGAATATCCTTGGTGGTTTGTTTTCCTTCACACCAATATTTCCAAGGTGACTGTGAGAGAAGAGGTCTGTCTAAATAGTCAATTTCTAGTTTCATCTTGTCAGTAGAAAGACCTGCAGTGATCTCTAGTACTAAGTGCTGCCTATTCACAGTGGATTTTGTGTCAACTGATTTTAATAGTAGAGCAGTCAATACTTTTTTTTTGTTCTTTTGCTGATCTTGCAAATGTTCACACTACTGAACAGATACCTACAAACCTTGTGGGATGTTAATGCATGCCCTCAGTAACAACATCCGTGTACAAGGCCTTAGTGGTTCAGCTGTGATCTTCTAGTTTTTTACTGTATGGATTTTTAAATTAATGTCGCCTGTTTGTGTCTATTTGAAACACGCATTTCACATGAGCTTTATCCAAGTACCCAGTTCCCAGTGACTTGCCAACTTCATGGGAGACCTTATAATTAATTTCCATTGTAAAGCAATCAAAAAAAGTAAAACCACAAAAACCCTGAAATTTTTCCACTTTTCCACCCTTTCCTTTGTTTAGGAATAAACAAAAACCAAACAAGAAACATCTGTCTATCCTGTGATGTGAAGCTGTTTTGTCAGTGATGTGGGAATGATGTGAAGTCTTTGCTCCAAGATTCTCTAGAATTTTGTTTATAGATTCTGAAGTCAGCACGGTACATAGGAGGAGCACGGTAATGTGAACAGCAGTGTTGGCTTACACCGTTTATTTTTTATTATTATTCAAGTACTTTCTCACTAACAATGGCAATCTCATGTACTTCAAGATGAAGCCCTACTGTGGGTAGTAATATGATAACTACCTCTTCAGATGCATTTCTTATTGCTCATTGATTTTGGCTTAAGTCAGTGCTATGAGTGTTACTGCTATAGCTCTTTCTAAATTCATACGGAATCTGTGGGGTTGGATTGTGGGATATTTTTTGTTTGTTCTTTTTTTTAATATTGAAAGTCACATAATATTACTCTTAATATTAAAGGCTATAGACAACTTCGGGTTGGGATTCCAAACAAGACTGAGAGAGCGAGATGCCCAGCTCTCATTGGAAGGGTTCCTTGAAAATCTCCGTGCTAATAGATAACAGTAGGTTGAGAGTTACACCAGGACAGCAAAGCAGCTTTGTAGTTGTTGATTTTTTTCTCTTTGTTTCTTTCTAACTCCTCCTGATTTTTCACCCTTTGCTTGGATTGTGGACAGATTGTGATCAGCCAGTGTAGTACATGTTCACGTGGAATGTTTAAATTTCTTTCTTCTCTGTCCTGCTCTTAACCTTGTGAGATCCCATTACTTGATTCGTTTACCATCTGACAGAGTAGATTTCTCTGATATAGGTATTTTTTTAGGATAGGAGTAGCCAAGAGAGGTCTGGATGCTGCACTGGTAGCAAGCAACTATGGGGCAGAATTACTGTATTAGTTTTGTCCTCCAGTTGCTTACCAGGAAGATTCAAACAGCCTGGCGTCCAGCAACCATTATGCTGTCTGCTGCATCCTTGCATTCCTTGGGAAACAGGAAGCACTAAGTGACACTCGAGTGATTATTCTATTGCAGTGAATTAGTTGTGCTGTATGCCTCTTCATCTGTCCTGTATTTTAATTATGCTGCAAAGCTCCCCGGTGGGGCAGGTAAAACAATATTTAAGATTGTTCCATCTGCCAGAAAATGCAGCTACATCTCCAGAAATATACAGTGCCATTATTTAAGGCAGCATGTGAAAATGTAGTAAGAAAAATCTGATGGGAGGGAAATTGCTAGGTAGGATCTTGTTTCTCCCATTACAGTTTGTGCAGCACGTTGTTGCTAACCTGTCTGCTTATGAAGAAAAGTCCTGAGATCTAATTGGAGATGACCAGCAGTCAGCACATCAGTCTTATGGCCTTGGTGGTAAGGCTTTCCTAAGTTTCTCTAACTGAAAGGTGCGACTGTGAAGCCTTACATCATTCACTTAATTAGATGTGCATATAAATCTCTGGGTGGAGAACTGAGTAATAAACGAGTCTCTAGTTCTGCAGAAAGCTGTGTGTGACAGATGTTTCACTTCCAGTCACACTGCAGTCGAAGGGCTTCTCCCACTCATTTCCATTTTTTAGATATTTTTTTTTTGTAATGTCTTGTATCTTAGGAGTGCCATATGTAATCTCTGGGGTGCTTAGCAGCCTTTCACCTCTCCCACCATCCTTTTTTGGGGGGTGAATTAACACTGTTCTGCATGCGCAGATGAACCTAATGAGCCTGAGTCTTTCAGAAGTGGTGAAGGTGATCGAGCTGTTCTCCATGCTCTGTTCTTTAATCACTGCAGACTTCCACATTCAATCCCCATAAGCAGTAATTGCTCCTTGTGCCACTGAGACAGGCATGAATAAATAAATGTATTCTTAGTCCTGCCCAGGCAAACTTACAGTGTAGTAGTTCTGTGAGAGATCCCAATAAATCAGTTCTGCCTGGAGTGACGCGTATGAAAGCTGGAGGTATTGGGCATCTCACACAGGGAACCTGTGCTGCTGATTCTCAGCTGTGGCAGCATATACCCCATCCTCAAATTCAGTAACTTCTCCTCAAGGTCTCAGTGCAGAAGTATTTGAGATGTGATGAACTGTGCAACTGCTTTATAAGATCATTCGGGGCAATGTCTGTGAAAGGGCGACTGTAGTCAAAGCACTCTGTACTCCAGGGGCCAAGCTGGGGAGTGCAGCTCTTTGCAGTGATCCCATTGACCGGATTTCTGTTCTTGGACTTAACAGTGGCTCGCTGCGTGTCCTCAATATGTCAGTGGTTAGCAGTGTGACTGGGCAAGCCATTTCACCTTGTTCCTTCCTCTCTCACCCTTTGTCTGTCTTGTCTGTTTAGGCAGTAAATAAAATGTTTCTTGAGGACAGCAGCTGTCTCTTAGGATGTATTTGTTCAGCAAGTACAAATAAGATCAAGGCCCCATGGCGGGGGTTTCTCTGTGCTCCCACAACATGAATAATAAATAACAGCAGAGGTAAACTGATTTTGTTCATACCATTTATGTGCAGAGGTATTATTGGATGAGACAACAAAGGAATACAATAGGAATGTTCCTGAGCGTTGCAGTAGAAAATGATGATTTTAATGTTTGTTGTTTTTTTTTTTAATTTATTTGTGGAGCAAATGTTTGTGTGCAATTGACGTAAAGATTGCTCTTCATACTGTGTGTGCTAACAGCAGCGCGTCTAATCTCATATATGGAAATTCTATTGTTACTTTTTTAGCAAGAGTAAAAGAAAATAGGCTTCTCTTCTTGAGATAAACACAAGAGGACTTCCTGTTGTCCAGGAGGGTTTTCAAGATGTAAACCTTTGAGTGTTGCGAGTGCTATCTGCTTGCGCTGAAAGACTGCCTTGTTTCCCTCTGGGACTTCCCACACCAGCCACACGCTTCTTTAAACTAGGCATGGTTGGATGTTAATGTTGCTGTGTACAGCCTTTGAAGTGATTGAACTCCCACCAGAACTTAGATTTTAATCATCACTTTGATCTGGGGCTGTGCTACAGAATCAGTTACAAATGTGTCTCCAGTCTCTAAACCTAAAATTGTGCAAGACTTCTCCTGTCACATTTCAGAAAGTGCAAATGATGGTATTTGTGAATCAAAGTAAAGTCTGAAGGGAAATGTGGAACATTACTGGAGGCTCTTAAATATTCCCTAATCTATTTGTTCTGTGTGGTTTCTTAGGCTAGATAGAAGAAAACTCTAAAGACATTGTCAACGTTCTACTTGATTACTTGTAAATTAAGAGAGAAAAATAAAGTTTCTTACAGGACAGCTGTCAAAGCGTTGATATTGTTGCATATATATATAGTTGATAAAATAAGGATTTTTTCAAGTATTTATCATCAACTTTTGTCCATTCAGCTGTCTTCCACAGATTTTCAGTGGTAACTGAACAAGCTAGATTAGTTCAGGACTGATCAACTACAGAGGTAAATAATGAAAGATTATGTCCTCAAGGTATTTCTACCTACACTAATAAAACTAGGACAAGTACATACTTTTCATAGAACTTTTCTTAGTTATAGTAAGCATTGGGATTGTGTAAAACTTGAACAAAAGGAAATATTTAGAGCAGATCTTTCAAAGTAATTATTTCCTTGAAAAATTGATTTTTTTAATCGTAACTGATCATGTTTGTGTTGCAAACAAAAAGATCATTGATTTGCAATGTAACTTTCAGATGCAGGGTAGAAATAAGGTGTAAAGATGTGAAGAACACATACAGGAATGTGGTAATGTTATTTGTGTTTTGAAAGTGCTTTGAGGCATGGACCTGAAACCAATGCAGTGCTTGCCTGCACTGTGCTTACATTTGAAGAGATTCATTTCTGTTTTCCTGAACTTTGTAGTCAAAATCCATCACATAGATAGAGATGTTAAATGTTAGGTTTTTTTTTGTAGAAGATTTGGTGCATCATTGAGGTGTAACAAATAAGCGCGGACACAAAAAGGAGACTGGATGTATTTGTGTCTGCGTAGTACGTCTGGTTTGTACTTTAAAGAAGCTGAGTGACTTCCATGAGAAATCAGTAGCGGAATCCCAGATGGCTGTCACTGATTCCTGATTCACTGCTTCTTTTCAAGATAGGAACTCTGACGTCGTACCTGCCTGTTCTTCTGCCCTATTTTATAACACGTTACGCATCTTTTGTCTCTATCTTAGTACTTCTGGTATTCCTTTAGTTACAACTTCCATGTTTTATTTTGCCAAATTCTGTTTTAAGGTTAACCATGTCACCTTGGTTGCCCAAGGGATGAGAAGATAATTTTGAGCATATCCACTTGTCTGATTTTAAGGAGAATGTAGTGCTGCTGTTTCTTTCTTTACTCCAAAAAAGAGGAGAAACATGGTGATATGACAGAATAATTGACTTCAGAAGATGGTTTCTCTCTGCTGCGATATTATATGTCACTGTCTTGCATTATTCATTTCTTTACTCAATATGTTCATCACAGATTTTTTCTTTCAAACTTCATCATTAAGTGACTTTAAAATGAATTTTTCACTCTGTTATAATACTAGAGAAAGTAATAAGTATGAACCTGATCATATTAATATTTCTGTTAGCATCTTCAAATACAACTTGCTTTATTATTAAATAAATTATTAATATTAATATATTAATATTGCAGTAGCAATTGAAAACACTGCATGTGCTGTTCAGACAGCCTCAATTCTTTTGAATGCTCTGCTCCCATATTGGGAAGAACTCTGAAGAAATACGTAGCTGTACTTAGTGCTAGAATAGACCTAGCAGACAAAGGAGGCATTGTTATCTTACTGTATGGAGGGGCGCTGGCAGAGAAGTGACAGGCTGAAGTTTAAAGATGGAAGGCTGAGGCTGAACTTGAAACCAATTCGTATTTTTGAAGTTCTGGGAAGTTTTGACATCCTTTACAGATTTTTCTTTACTGCCTTTTTCACCACTAAATAAATAAATAAATAAATAAAACCAGAGGAGACCAAAACAAGTCAGTAAGATTTGTCACGTGGACTTCTGTGGTACTGACTTCTTTTCAAGTGTCTGTCGTTGACTCAGAGAGCCTCCTAAGTGAGGATACTGGGTAACCATAGGAGTGGGAACCACTTCTGATACCTATCCCGCCTCATTGCATCAGAAAGCCTTTTGCTGCCTTTAGCCCCCAGTGCATCTGCGCTGTTGCAGGCAGCAAGTGGGGGCTCTTGGGGAGGTGATGCAGCTCCAAACTGTGCTGACTTATCATCTCTGGAAACTGGAGTCCTGCAGTGGGCAACACCAACAGGTGTGATAAACTGTGCTCTGTTCCTATTGTAAACACAGCAGGAGGATGGTCTTGGCTGTTGTTAGAGCTGACATCATTTTGCTCTTTTCCACAGATCCATACAGAAGGCCAAAGGGCTTATCTTAGGAAGGTGAAAGGCTCACTGTTCTCGTTAGGCACTGAAAAAGAAAGCCTGTAAGTTTGGCTACTTCGGTTCAAATGTTTTTCAAAAAACCATTATCTCTAACATGAAACTGTCAGTAGAAATAAGAATTCAGAGGGCCTTTATCTTCCATAATTTAATTTTATTGTATTTGTAGAGTAGAACGTGGATTCTGGCTGCCAAGGATTGAAAAGCATTGCCCTGAACTTCATATAGTGAGTTCATGGAGCCTTTCAAAGAAAACAAACACCAGCACAAAAAAAAAACCGAACAATATAGTTTAAAGGTTAGGATTTCTTCTCTATTTCTGGGTTTCTTTGTATCTTTACCCTGGTGTGATTGTCTTTCCCAGGTGACAGTGTTTACTCCTCAGATACTCCACACCAGTGAAAATACCTGGCCTCCTCTAGTTGAAGTGCCACTGCACAGATTTAGGTTTGATAGGTCTGCATGAAATTGCAGAATCTCTGCGCAGCTGCAGAAAACAGAAAATATCAGGAGGTATCTCAGAACATAAAAGAACACAGCGTCTTGCTCATTTGGACTGTGGTGTGATAAACTCTTTCCACCTTCTCTCTCAAATAGATGTAGGTTCACTGGACAGCATGCTGGAAAGAAGCAACGAAGAAGTTGCTACCAAATGCTCAGCTGTAAGCCAAGCCTTTAAAGTAAGAATGCAGCTGTACGTGACAGAGTGAATTTGTTCACCTGTCATGGACTCGGTAGCAGTTGTGCTGCAGTTTCCCATCCTATTCTAATACCAGAACAACAGTTACTTGCATTCGTATTCAGTCAAATACGATCAATAGACATCTGTTTGTACATGAATGACTGTACACTGGTACCTGTTTACTGCTAATTAGGCATCATTAGTGATTAGTTTGTCTTCAGAAGGGGAAAAAACCCTCCATAATTAAGAGCGAGTGTGTTATGTGGTCCTATATTTTCCCTTTTCAGAACCTGCATTCTAACAGGACCATTAGTTTGCAGTACATTTGTCTGTATTTAAATGAAACTACATTCCCTTGAAAAGACCATCTGTTCATAAAGACCATCTTTTTCATGCTCCCTGCAGTAAACTTTAGAGAGTGGTAGAATTAGCAAAGGACTGTATTTAAATGAAAATATATGTGGATTGAAGCTAGGTAAAGCTGTTCTGTACACATTAAAATGGTTCTGCACTGGAAAGATTGTAATTATCTTCCTTCTTTACTTTTACAGAATTTTTTATGTGCTCTGAATTCTGCCACCTTTGACTGAGTGATTTTATTCTTTCTACCTACACCTGAATGGAATGTACCAAGTAGCAAATTACTTGAACTGTGATTGTGGTGAAGCTGGTTTTACTTTGTAAAAAATGAAGCACTTACATTTTCATTTTTCTTGGATTGATCATAAATAGCCACATTAAAAAGCTTCAGTGTAAAGGTCTGGATTCTACTCGACCTAAGTAACACTGAGTGCTTCTTTATTCCACAAATTGTCCTATTGTGGAGTGAGGTGCTATTCAGGTTTAGAGTGGCCTGGATGAACAGTAGGTTGGTTCCTTTAAATAAACAGTTCCGTTCAATTTAATCACATGCATAAACTGAAAGAGCAGGCTAAACTGAATGTCAATGAGACAGAACACCACTGCCATAAAGATACTCATGAAAGAACAAGAAAAGCCCCCATTGAGGTTAGAAATACAAAAAAATGCACAGAAGTGCCACAAATGGAGTTGTAACATTGTGGTATTACACAAAGCAGATGAAGTATTCCTGCTACTTCAATGGAGATTATGCGAGCACAGCCCTCCATGACCTGCACAGACATAATCATGGCAGTAGAGAGCAAACAAGATAACATTCTTATCCAGAATTCAGACAATACAATAAATGTTAACTCCATACAAGAGTTTTAAGATTTTTCATTTTTGTTTTTTACTTAATAGATTATTTCTTATGCTAACTAGTGCACATATTGTGGGCTTTCTTTGAAACCTAGGCAAAACGTAGAATAAACCAGAAATAATGAACTCAGCAATGCTGAAGTACTCAAAACATGATTATTATTTTTTTTCCAAAGATGAAGGGATGATTACTAAGGAAATTCTTGTCATTAGCTAATAGCTGCTTCTCAAGCAGTAAAATCAGTGTAACCAACAGTAAGAGAATCCTCTGGCTTTTAGCTCTATTGAATTGTCTCACAGAAGTAAATTGCTGTATATCAGACATAAGTCAGTGCTGTATGGAGCTTGTAAGTGACAGCTCAGTACTGTGGGAGTTACCAAACCTTCAGTATCAATACGACCTGCTGTATGCTCTTATCAAAAGCATATGCATCTCTTCTATGATAAGGTACCTCTGTATGTCAGAGAGACTGCTGAACAATTTTATTGTCTCTATTTTCCACATATTGTTCTCCAGAGGAGCTTCACATGGAAGAATGTTATGCATAAATGCAAAAAGAGTTTCCATTTTATTGGGAATTATTTCTTCCAACAAAGTATGCAGGCTGAATGAAAAAAAGGCCTGGGAGAACTTATTCACAAATGCTGTATCTTGTCAGATTTTAGATGGATCGTGTTTTTACAGGCCCTTTGTATTCAGGTTTTTCAGAATTATAATATAGTTGTGACTTTACTTGTAAAAACAAAAGACATTATTATGAAGTCTGATCCAAAGCTCTGATACAATATCCAATGGTGTGCACTGGCTGGGGAGTGTAGGGGAGGATTTATTTTCCCTGGTTCAAACAGGGATTATTTTTCAAGAGTTCTTTTTCTGCAGATGGGTTGATAAACTATGGAGTGTGGTAACAAGAGAGTTAATGTGATGCTGTGTTGCTGTATGTGTTAGGCAAGAGGGACAACCATAGCCAATATCATCTACCTGTCTGCCAGTAATATGGCAGAAGTGCAGGAATCCTAGCATTACAGAAACAGAACTGATGGCCCTGGATTTGTTCAGTTTTCATGTTTGTATCTTGAAAATATGTGAACAAAGCCATGAAAATTGAAAATGATTAGTGGTGTGTTTTTTGGTTTTGTTTGTTAGCTTGTGGGTGGTTTTGTTTGCTGGTTTTTTAATGATATAGTTGGGCATGCAAATGTATTTACTGCTCCTTAACAAGTTTGTGCCTGACTATACAGCTCCGAGTTCTGTGGAATAGCTGAAATCAACAAGTGCACCTTTTTTGAAAACGCAGTGCGTGATGAAGTTGGTACAGCTGGCTGTGTGTGTTCGGGCTGTGTCTGCACCCAGTGTGTGGTTCAGTAGGGAGACGTCCTTGAGCTTCCTTGTGATTGCTGAGCATTACTACAAGCCATATCACTTTTCTGGCATGAATTGCAAAATCAAAGTGCATGAAACAAACCATGCGTCTGTTTTTTAACCTACTAAACTACCTGTCTGTTTCTCTGGTCACGCTGGTGAAGATCTTGAGAGCATTTTCAGTGGTGACTTTTGCCAGGGTTTGGTGCCTTCTTTGTTCTTCAGACTCAGAAGCAGCATTTGCTTAATGCTTTTGAAGACCTCCATCAAGTGACTTTGCCCACAACTACAAAAAAGATTCAGTCAAAGACTGTTTCACACTTGAGCTATTGCAGTTCCCTTCTCAGAAGCTCCCCTGTTTTTCTGTACCTTGCCACAGTGGGCTGCTCAATTTACACAGCTGATTTTCCTGCTGCTCGCATGGTCTCCTGTTATTCAATTACTCTGTCCATTTAACTCAAGTCTAATTTCAGCAGCTTGCAGCTGACTCTTAATACCCACTAGATAATGGAAACACCCTACTTCTGTGTTCTCGTTTCTGGTCATTTGCAGATATTCATTCCATCTGTGAGACAGGTTCTTATCAGTCACTATATTCTTTATTTTTTTCTTGTTGGACATCTGTAGAACCTGTCACAAAAGAGAAGCAAGAGCGTGTCATTGTCATTGAAATGAGTGCTTGTAACTTCTGTGGTTGGAAGCTGTTTCTGAGAGTGTAGTGGAAATGCTGAGTCACGGCCTGAAGCGGTGATGGAGCACCTGGTGGGAAGGCAGGGCCAACCCAGGGGAGCTCAGGTGCATGCAATGTCCCTGATTGATCAGCAGGATCCACCCCCTCCCAGCCCTCATTTAAGGGTTGGCAGTGGAGTTGAGGGTATTTTGCTGGAGATCCCTGTATGCTTAAGGCCTTCTGAAGGTAAGTAGCTTCTTTCTTTTATTTCTGTGCCTATGGCTGTTGTGTTTGAGCAGATCCTCACTTGCTGTAGCTAGGGACCTTGCTGCTCTGCTGTCATTGCTGCAATTTCCATCACATTATAGAGAGTAAATTAATAATTGAAGGTAATTGCTGAGTGTGTAGTGGCTAAAGGTACATCTGTGTTGGTCAGAGAAAAACATATGATATTTTGGTAGCTGGGATTGGTGGTAGTTTCCTATTCAGTTCCCTGAGTACTGTAAAGGTCTTTTGTATTGCTTGTTGAAGGAGCTCTCCTCATGATCATTTATTAGCACTGTTTAACAAGGGTAAGAAACACAAATTGTTTTGTGCAAATATGCGTCAGGAAGAACCCTGTCTGCATTCCAGTCTCTTGTTGTCCCTGCAGGGCCGTCTATCTTATGGCAGCTTTGTGCTTAGGTGAGAATTGCAATTACATGCCTCAAAAAGTCCCCTGTGTTCAACAAAGTCAATCTTAAGCACTCTACATATGCCTCTCCGTTGCCATTTGTATAAACAGTCCCCCCCTCCGTTGCCCCTAACAATTCCTGCCCGTTTCTTGTATTGCCTGTGTACTGGCAGTGTTGTTTCTCAGAAAACTTCACCTGTAACAGGAAAAGAAATCAATGCAATTGCTATTAATGCCATTATTATTAGACTTAGCTTCTTAAAGCTAGCATGAAATTAACTGAAACAAATCTGAAAGCTCAGAGTTTGATGTTGATGTCCTAAATCAAATTAAAATTGAGCTAGAATCTAGCACAGCATAAAATCTTATTTATACAAGTTACATATTGAGTTAAGTCTTATCTCATTAGTATAATCTTACTTGATAGCACCTTAAAATTTCTAATTTTACAAAAATTTTCAGTGATCTTATTTAATGAATATAGCGATTAAAATCAGTGCTATGTTATTCATGGGATCATTTCATTATAATTTACTGTGCTTGTATGCTGGGTGTAAATCTGTGTTGCCCAGAATGGGTAAACTATTACTGATGTGCAAAAAGTTAGGATTATAAAACTAAACTCTGAAGGATTAGGAAAAAGGCAGAATTAAGACTAAGTGCACATCTTTGATCTGGATGTGATATAATCTTGAAGACTTGATCACAAGCTGCTGCTTTATTCTGTGCACAGGGTGGGCAAATCAAGTGTTTATTTTTATCGTTCAGTGTGCTGAGATGCCATCCAAACCCTGCTATGAATACAAAGTCATTAATGTCCTCCTAGCTTTCATACAGACCCTCTCAGCAGGATTTCTCAAAGTCTCCAAAGCATTAATACACATTTTCAGCAATGTTCATTCTCCTTGGGTGACAACTTAGGTGTTTTTTTATGTGTGTGTGTACTTAACAACTTAAATGACAGATTTAGCTGATGGCTCGTGGAGAGTACAGTTACACTTGTCACTGCTGAACGTTTCTGCAGTCCAGGCCAGCATGTTTCATACGGATGCCCAGAAAGTGACCAACTGTGAGATGTTCTGGCTGAGGTGACTTTCCTAGCAATACAAAATTGGGATAGAGAAAAGGATAGGCTGAGTTCTGTATGGCGGTATTTGATTACTTTATCTACAGGTTTATTCTTAAAGTTTTTTTTCATCTAACAGTCGCGTAGAATTTACTTTTTCTCAAATGTCTCTACCAGATAGAGAAGGGACCGCAGGTCTCAGAAAGCACTGCTTCACCCAGTCTGTTCCTGGAATTTTCTCCTGGGGGTTACATATTATCACTTTCTTAAAACACAATATTTTCACTGTTGTTGCTTTTGACTAAATGCTTTCATCTATAATTAAGTATCAGTACTGTATTGTTTATCATTGTATAGACCAGTGGAAATTTAATCCTCCCAAGTAAAGCTTATGCAAAAGCCGTGGGGGCTTCTAGTAGGCAAGGTTCCCATGGTCTTTGTAGGACCATCAGCACCAGAATCCCTGCTCCAGACAGCTGCCTGCAAGGCGTCTGAGCCTGCTGCAGCCTCTGGCAATGTTATTTTGCAGGCTCTTTTTTTGTGTCTTGTGCTCTTTGGGAGGACAAGATTCCTCTGGCTTGCTTCCCTGCCTAGCTGTGATGTAGAGCTGTTGTTGGCAAATATAATCTATTGGGGCACACCTTATTTCTGTATTTCAAAGGCTGGCAGGAATACAGGTAAAATTTCCTTGTGCACTCTAGCAATTGAGGAAGAGAAAACCTGAGTGTTGTGTTTGAGAAGTCTTGGGATTAAATTATGTCATTTAAGAACTCATTAGTCTGTGTTTCAAGTGCATGCACTTTGTGGAATAATCATCTTTTCCTGCTTTGCCTTTGAGATGCTCGTGTGTCATATCTGTCATCCCTGGGAACTGCAGCTTTATGGTACTTTGGATTGGATAAACCTCTTAACTCGGAAATGTTAAATCCTTCAATTATCCTGAGTTGAAGACTAAAGGCCAAATGTTTCAGATAATGGGTACCTGAAACCTACAGGAGCTGCAGGCATTCATCACCTCTGAAAATCAAGCCAATCATTTAGGAAGCTAAATTTAGATGCAGGTACCTTGGTGAACAAACTGGGTTGGCACAAGCAAGTCCTTTAGTTTTAGTTTGGATGATGTGATCGTTCCTTAGCCCTTTGTACTTCTTTCTGTTTTCCTTTCAGGGATAGGACTGGAAGTTTTGTTTAGGTGTCCATGTTGCAATGTCATCCTGGCTTCCTTAGTGAGTTTTGCTCTCCTTCCAAAGTGCTAAAAATATTTGTTAGGCTTGAAGTGGAAGCAGGCATTTTTAAGCATTGCCTAAAAAGGTTTCCACTAACTTATGGTTGTCAAATGCTGGTCTTCCATTGTTTGGTCCAGATTTTTCATCCTTTTCTGCAGAACAAGTTTTATGAGCAACTGGCGCTACAAAAGCTTCAAAGTAACATGAAAGACCGTGAGAAATATCGTTTTGGAATGTCTTTTAAGAGTCACTCTGACTAATTAAATAGTGTTGTTGTGGGGTTTTTTGATGTTTTGTTTCTTAAATCAACAGGAGTAGGATTGGAATCTAAGAACTTGAAATGTTTCAGTGCTTTGTTAAATCTATTACCCTACTCATATATTTTGAGTTAATCCGTGCTTTTGAAGGAGAGTGGAATCAAGTGTGAATTGCAGAACTTGGGGACCTGCTTTTAATTCTCCATACACAAGGACTGATTTCATTAACTGATTTTCTGACATAGTGAGGCAGCAGAAAGAGTATGAACAAATAAGCAACAGTGGTTTGTGCAGACCTGGGTGTTTACTAAAACAGCCACCCAAAGAAGGAAATCCATGAGCAAAGGGAATTTTTTAGAGATTTGTATTCATAAGATGAAAAGCTTCTGAAAGAATGTAGCAACTCAGGGACTAAACTGCCTTTCCATTGCCATGATCTTCTACTTCTGCTGATTGTGAATGCTGAAGTCTGATCTGCTTCCCCAGGGCTGTGATACAGAACTCATTGTCAGAACTGGAAAGGCATAAAACTAGCAAAAACAAAACCTGAAACAAACAAAAAACTCAAACCCTCAAACAAGGAAAGGAGATCAGTTTGTTATAGCTGCGCCCTCAGCAGATGTTAACAAGTCTATTTGAACCTTTTCAGACTGAAACCTCCTGCTGGCCTCCTGTCCTAATGTAACTTGCCATTTCCCTGATCAGTTTATTGCGTCCTGGTCAGCATTTCAGAAATGCACAGGTTTTGTCAAACATGGCTTCAGAAGCTGTTTTGAAATACCTCTTTGGGTGGCTGTGGATTTTGTGGGGTTTTTTTTGTGAGCTACTAATTAGAAAGGATGGTTTCCCTACTTACTCTGGTATCACGCAGTATCCCCCCAACACCTTCTGCCAAGAGTCATTGCTCATGGGGGTTCTTCTTGGAAAATGTATTCCTGTCATTAAAACCTCACCTGATAAGAACATATTTTGCCAGAGATATCAACATTCTTTTACTATGTCTTGCTTTCTTCTGTTTTTCTCTTGCAGTAGCAAGAGGGTATTTATTTGCTTGACTGAGCTTGGTAGAAAAATAGAGGTAAATGTTCCTAGCAGCTATGTTACCCAAGTGAAAGTCTGCATAAGTCTGCATAGTTCTATTTTTGAATGTAAGTTTGACTTCATTTTACTTGCCTGGGATTAACGCTATGTGATGATACAAGATTTTGTGATAAACAGGCATGCTAGGGTTAATTCCAGTTTTGTATGGATTGAAGAAGAAAATAACTCTTAGTGCAAAGGACCTTGATGCGCTTCCAAAATAGCTCAACTTGGAAAAGCTTCTGAAGTGCCTAAGCACCATTTGGGAAAGACATGTAGGTAGAAGTTTTCATGGAAGCTTAACATAGATGAAACATGGTTTTCAAAAACTGATTGGCAATAATGTAGGTGGCTAAGTTCTTAGAATTGTACTGAAGTGGTTTGAAAATCTGACAAGAAGTGTCAGTGTCACAGTTGCTGCTGGTTGCAGAATGGCTTCAGAAATTTGACTTAAAATTTTTGTGTCTATAGATCTGGCCTAAGAGCTACAGTTACCAGAGAAGCAAATAAACAAGCTGCTTTTCCCAGGAAGTGGGTGAAGAATAGCTCTCAAGTAAACATTTCTAATATCCTAACAACTAAAGCACAAATTCAGATATGTACTTGCTGTCTAATTGTCATTCTGTACACCCTAAGATACAAGCTAGTTCGGTTCATGTGTAGCAAACTCTGAGGTAGCAGGAATGTCAATGGCCTCCACCCTCTCATAGCTTTCACTTCAGGTTCCTCAATTGATTCAAATTTTAAGCTGAAATTCAGGTTTACTTTCATGTATACCATCTGAAAGATGAAGAACTGTGTTTATTGCATTGCTATTCTGTTGAGATGTCAAGGGACTGCCATGATCTGATTCATAGAAATGGGCTTTAGCTCGTTTGACAATGTCAAAATAATAGCAACAAAGATCAAGCTCACTCCAACGGTTTTTCTGGAAGGGAGAACCATTCTTCTGAGGAGCTCATTAGTTGCATCCCTATGCAACTCCTGCTGCTGCTTACAGAAGAATCAAAACTTATGCATTCAGAATAGCATCCCAGGAGTGTTATTCTACTTTCTAGAAACCTGGCCTAAAGCGTGAGTGTTGTGGTCTAAAAGCCACTCAGCTCTGATGTGTGGTCTTGCAGGGGTTGTTCTGGCATCTGACTACAAGGAAACATTCAGCTTCTGACTCTAAAGAGAGCCACAAGAGGTCAATACTTAAAATCAGACCCTTAATGCCTAGTGGGCTGAAAGAAACCCAAGGATGGCAGTCTGATCTGGGAAATGTTTGGATTCTTGGAGGTCACAAAGTTGGGAGGGAAGTTCGGATCAAATCCTCTTTTATCTGACCTGATTTGCTAATTCCCAGACAGCTCATATTGCTCTCTGAACATCCCTTGTTAGGAGTGTGGGCAACATATCTGTAGCAGCCACTTCACTCTGTACAATTAGCATATCTTTAAAAAAAAAAAAACTTGTAGCTGGCCTAAAGTTGGAGTGGCTAACTCTGCTAATTACTTGAAACTCTTTAATATGATGCTGGAGATGTTAAACAAATGGACCCGCATTAAATATGCCGTGCTTATGAAAACGTGGCACACAGATTGCAAGTTCTAAAATTTATCAGGCAGACTAATTATTTAAATGTGAGCTATAGGTTACATAAATAAATAGCTCTCTTGCAGTAAATGGCAAGGTGTCAGGGTGTTAGCCACGTGACTTATGGCAAAGTAAAATTAATGTTAAAACTTCTGTAGCTTTCTCTCTCTGATTAGTAATTCCTTCAATGTTGGTAGATGAGCTGAATTTATGAAAGTTTTGCCTGCCCTCTAGGTCTCTATTTTGTATTCCTCATGCATTGCAGACTGCTTCTCGCTCTGGCAGCGATGCTGGATACTAAACCCATGAACAGCTCGGGCTCCCCATTCAGATTGTGGAGTGAGACAGATCCAAACCTGCGAGCTTCCCCTGGGGAGCAAGCTCTGCTCCCCCAGGTCCCGTAACTCTGTCCTCCAGACACAGAAGCAGCCCACTGGTGATTGGCAATATGTATATCATGGGACAGTGGCATAGAATTGCATACGCAGATCACTATGGTAATTAATAAGTGATTAACCAGGGTGGGCTCCTTGCATTTTGCTGTTACATGTATGCTGCAGGACAGATGTGTTTGTGTTCAGAGAGATGCACAAAGTGACAGTATGCTGCCTGTCACTTTTTAGGATGCTTTCTGAGTGCAGAGTTATGAAAGCTCAAAAAATCCTACATGAGAAAAGCTGCTTTAACTACTCAGGGAGTTACATTAAAGTTCCTTGCTATTATTAGTTTTAAATTCACTTATGTCTGCTTCAGTCTTATTTCCAGAGGCACCTGCTCTGGTGGTTTTTGGCAGCAGTGCTGTGGAGGGTGGGGAGTGCAAAGTGACAGGTTGCACATTTCTCTGTCTCCTAAAAGAGGCATTTTTCTCTAGTCATGCTAATTTACATGCAGTTATAAATGAAACATCCTCCTTCTCCTTCCTCATTTCCTGCTTTTTCTGTTAAACCCCATCAAAATCATAGAGTCAGAGTTGTTGATGTTGGAAAAGACCTCTAAATCATCTAGTCCAGCCATCCACCAGCAATATTGCCCATTAACCATGTCCCTCGGTGCCACACCTGTATGCTTCTTGGACACCTCTGGGGGTGATGACTCCATGGGCAGCCTGCTCCAGTGCCTGACCACTCTTTTGGAGGAGTTTTCCTAATATCAAACCTTAAATGCAGCCTAATTGCCTGGGTTTGTGACTTTAAGTCCAGGTAAGTGTTTCACTTACCCTCCACGTAAGAGGAATTTGGAGTTCTGACTGAAGGCCTGATACTGCCACATGCAATGCCAACAGGAGGGAAGGTGCTCAGCACTTTAAGGGATGTGCTCGTCCTTCTGCGGACTCGCAGCCTGGTTGCTGCCATAGCCCTGCAGCACTACATCATGGGGAGACTCAAGCCCATCCCTTCTGAGGTGTTTTTAGGAGGATGAACCCACTTTCTTGACAGTTGCTCAGCTGCGCTGTCTGCATTAGGCCTGGTGGAAGCAATTGGATCAACTCAGTCAGTGCAAGGGATTAAAAGAGACCAGCTGCTGTCTTAATGGTCAAGCATAAGGCAAACTTGCAAACCTGTCCTTCTGGGGAATTGAAAAGCAGTTTAGTTCAGGTTCAGATTAGAAAATTGAGAAGGAAATTGTCTATTAATCTCAAGCTAGGCTGACGGCACCCACACAGAGCTGGCAGATGTTCCATGCCTGCCAGGCAGAGTCAACCCATCAGCGTGGGCTCCTGCTTGCGCCCTGGCTGTGGCTCACACAGCCAGCGGTCACTGTGCTGCTTCCCCCAAGGTCTGTGCTCGGCATGGCTTACAGCTGAGCAATGCGAGGCCTGCACGGCCCAAAGCAGGCTGTGGAGCTGCTTTCCTGCCCTGTCCCTCTGACACTGGGCTGGTGAGCAGCAGGGCAGTATTCAGTCACCTTAGCAACCCCTCGGCCAGTGCTTTTGGAGAACACATTGCAGCATGTTTAGGCCAACCAAATCCTTTTCCCAGTCCCCGGAGGAAGGAGAAGGAGGGAGGCATCTGTGAGCCTGTTATAAGCTGCTTTCAGCTTTGATCCCAGGACAGCAGATCCGTGTGCAGAGGCCGATGATGAAACTGTGCTGTAACCCTTTGAGGTACCCTCTGTTCAGTGAAAGCTAAGGTTGCTTTGCTGGTCTTTTCTTAGTCCGCAGAAAGGGAACAGGAACCAACAGCAGCTTCAGCTTCTGCTTTCATCTGCCATCTAAAATGTTTTTGTGAATAGAGCCACTGGTGAACTGTGGAAGCTAAGTTCCAAATTCAAGCCCTTCATAAACTTGCATTGCTTAGAATTATCTACATTCCTTCACTACTGTGTCTTATGAGCACATCATTTTTTTCTATCTTTTGTTTTCTGAGCACCTCTTCTATTGCCAAGGTGTTTAGCTGCAAGCACGGAAGGCCATGCAAATAAGACCAAGCCAGCTGCACAGATTTTGCGCACTTTAATTAAGTTGTAGGGCTTCAAATGAATTTGACTCCAGTTTCTGATGCTTCCAGTCCCTGTATTCTGTTCCAGTGTGGATGTTAAATCGTGCAGAAATGGAGCGTGACCTAACTTTCATGTCAGTTGATCTGGCAGTAGCTGTTTTTGTGTAACTAATTTAAAAAGATTGATTGTTGGTTAATTACATTAATGAACTGAACCAACATGGGCACAGACCAGAGCTCAGCAGTCTCCTAAACAGTCATTAGGAATAGACATCTATCTTTTCACCTGTTTGTACGGCCTCCTGTTGGGTGGAAGAGTGTGTAGAATTGTAATTCTGAAGGTTAAATGACTTAGGCACGTAATCACAAACTGTTCACCTCTGCTACTCTTCTGCCCATATGGCCCTGCTAGTCACAGTCGAAGTCCGTTTGGGCAAACTGTCTGTTGAAAGGTCTCCAGGACAGCAAGTCTGGTGCTTTCAGCTGGGTTCCTGGCAAATGCCATCGTGAATCATAAATCGCCAAAGACCTCTGCCTGAAAGGTATTTGTGGATTTACACAATTTTGAAAGAGCTCCTTTTCCAACAAAGGTAATTTGTGTTTACCAAGGTAAAGTGTGCTAAGCAGAACACTTTGTTGTTCTCTCTAGCTGGCTCATGAATGTGAAGAAAGATTAAATCAATATACATTTCTGTAATTAAATTGCTAAGTTAAAATACTTGAGTTCTTGTTTTGGCAAACACTGGGTGGAAGTTGGTTTTTTTTTTTTATCAGCACTGCTCTTGTTGCCATTCACTAGAGCTAGTTGGGCGAGGGGTAGATGTTTGATGCCATGCAAAGGCTTATAAAAAATACTTCAAATGTAAAATAAAGTTTGAGACAAGGACACTGACACCTTTTCTAATCTGATTGCAAATTATTACGCACCAAATAAGGACTGTGGAATGCGTTTTATTTTGTACTTTGGGGACATAGTATTGTATATCCTTTGCCATTTTTAACTCATCTCTTTGATAGGTCCCTTCAAATAATGAAGGACTTAACCTGAAGTTAGTAGGAGTTTTGCCACTGGCTTGAGCAGAAAGGGAAATGGAGCCAGGAAGTGCCTGGGGAAATTGAGAATGAAAGTACTTTTGCACTATTAGCCTGGGATAATATATCATGTTAACTTGCATAGGTTGTTGTCAAAATATTCAAAGGTGACTTGTGCTGATACTGCCCTATTCTGCAAGGGTTGACCCAATAGCTTCTGAGACTGAAGTCATTACAAGGGATTTCAGTCACCTTTGGGTGATGGAATAGGTGACCTATGAAGTCTGATTTTCAAAGAGACTATTTCCGCAAAACCATTTTATATCCCAAATTCAACAGTGCTGGGAGGAAGTAAGTCAATGAAAAGTAAAATTGACTTGGGGTCATATGGTCTGTCACCAAAGCTTGCTTTCTTGGTTCTAAGCTCCTCACTGGATACGCAATCAAAATGATTTGAGATTATGAGAGGAAGGACTTGTATACTGGTCCTGCTTCTTCTGTCATCCCAGAGACTTTGGTGGACCATTGAGGGGTGAACAGCTGAGTGCTGGCATTAGAGATTTCAGGAATTGGTATGAGGTAAAGAATTTGGGGGTGACACACATGCAAATTGCGTTGGATTATGGTTTTATCTAAGATCCTCTGTTTCAAGCTAATTGAAAGACAGAGGCCACTGCTGCAGAAGGAAAATATAAAAGGAAAGCTATAAGGAAACATAAAAGTGCTTCTGATCAAGTAAAATTCTGTTTCTGTTGAATGTTTTATTTTGTTCCAGTCACATAAATTACCATCTTTGAAATACTAAAACTCCCACAATCAGCTTTTTATAACAGAAAATAATTTACATTTAAAAGGTTTAACTGAAGCAGCTAAACCTTAGAGATGAATGTGCGTATTGGGCAATAAAACAGGAAAACAGCCCATGTTTTGGAACCCATACCTGCTATGTGTAATTTTATTATAAATAACTAAATACAGTCTTGTGAGTGCTGTATGTATACACAGATACATGCTTGTTCTTGGGAAATGTGTCCTTAAGGGTATATAATGCCTCAGTACTAACACAGAGCTTCAGAAATCTCCCCTAACACTGATAGATACGGTGATGGAAAGTGCTGTGGCCTGGATACATTTCATCCTGCACAGGGCGTTATGAGGCTCGGTCTTTACTGTCATTGGAAACCTTTTCTTTCTCCTTACATTAGCATCTATTCTATCTTTAGCTCATGCAAGAGAGCATGTTAATTCTGCAGCAAACTTTTCATAACCCCAGAATGGCGCTGCAACAGTTGTCTAAAAGGACAATAACCACGCAAATTAGATAGAATCATTTCCCACTCAGAATAAGAAACTAGTAGTAGAGCTTACCTTCCCCCCTTCCCCCGTCACATCCGTTCCTGATTTATCTTCTCTCATTTTCCTCCAAGTTCCCTGCCCCCTGCATTAAAGGAGCTGTAGGCCATTACTGCTGCAGTGCTCTTATTCCCTGCTAGTGGAGAGAAGATATATTTCAGTTTTATGGTCTCTTCAAATGTACTCAGGCAAATGGAAGAAATACCTTACAGGTGCTTGTATCATTGCAGGTACGCTGGAGAACTGAAAACCCAGTGTATTCCAACAATAATATTTCCCTAGACCTTGGTGTGCTTTATATCTCACCTGAGGCACTGAGCCCTGCAGTTACTGGAGTCAGTGAGAAAACGGGCTGAAGTTTCTGCAAAAATGGGCTGAGCCCCTGGGTGTGTTAATCACACGGCGGTAGGACTGACATTTCAGGACAAACTGTACAGAGCTGCACACAGCTGCATGCAGCCCTCTGCTCCCTCCAAGGGGCTCGACCTTTCTTGGCATCTGCAAGGTCTGACTGGGGGTTTCCAAATCTCACTCTTATTAATTTGAGAAACTAAAGTAGTATTACACTGCCCTTCAAATCAGACCTTTCCGGGGTCTCCCGTCCTTTTCATTTAGACTGGATCTCTGAGGGAAAAACACAGTAATAATGCACTGCAGCAGCGTGATAATTACTAAGTAGATTCTACGTGATTATAACGTTAGCATCTCACGGGGAAAATGAAAGCTTGTACTGTCCCTTTAACGGGACGATTTGATAATCCTCTTAACATTTTCTCTTTTGGCTGATAATATTTCACAGAATTTTACTTTGTAAAATATTCCTAAAGGAAGGCTTAAGCAGTAATGCACAGATTATGGAAATGACTCTCATTAACTATAGGGAGAGACTTCAGCAAAGCCATGAACTGCTTCAAAACATGTAACCCCCATTAGGAGCTTCATTTAAATGTTTATTCACAGAGCAGTAAATGTTTATTATGGAACATTTTATTGAAACATAAAGAACCCTAATTATATGTATCACAAGTGTTAAAACAATATGCGTTTATCAAGACTTAACTAAATATCAGAGGTGAAGGGAAATGCAATTGCTATTTCATTTGCATCTGAACAACAACAAATTTGCAACAAAACACCTGGGCAAAGTGACCCTAAAGGAAGATGAAGGAGCAGAACAGTAAGGCAGGTGCTCACCAGCTGTTCCTAAGCCTGTGGCACCTTCATTGATATGTGCCTCAGCCTTCCCATCTACAAAATGGAAGTGATATTTTCTGCAGGGGCTGCCAGGGCTTACGATTGTTTCTGTGGTTCTCTAGCATTTTAGGACAGATGCAGCTGCGCAGGTCTCACAGTGTTATGGTTTTATTGTTGCTGATGTGATTGCATGGCAGTGTCAGTGTCCTTGGTTGGGTCCTTATGTGGTTCTTCCTATTGGTTCTCAGGGCAGTGTCTGAAGTTGCAGCTGCTGGGCAGGTGGGAAGGAACTGGTGGAGGTGGTCCTTGGCCTGACCTTCCTACCATGTGGGGACCGTCATTCCTGGAATTAAGAGACTGGCTTAGAGGTCAGAAAATACCAGTCCAGAAGCATCGTTCCACCTTTATTTCCATTTTGTTATATACTGCCTTTCAGGAGATGATTTGGAGCACCACTTCCAATGAGAAGACTATTTATCCTCTTTATTGTGCCAGTTGGCTTGGCCTTGGGGCTGGAGGGAGAGGCTGGCAGTTCTCATGTAAAAGGTAAAGTTGCCTTCAGCTGTGGAAGTTATAACCTCAGATCTCAGGAGGCTTTAAAAATCTTTCTGCACATGTTTTCATTGGGTCTAGGTCTCTCTTCAGCTCATTCACAGCTCATTTCTTTAAAACTTTATAGAAGTTGACAGATACATTATTTATTGAGGATGCTGAATCTGCACATTCCTCAGTCTGCGTGTTTGAAGATGTACTTTGCTGCCAGTCCCCCACTTGGTTTGGTTTCTGATATATTCACAAATTCTTTCCATTTTGCTGCTTTCCCAAGTACGTGTTCTCAGTGCTGAACAAATATCTTGATATAATCCAAGAGGCAAACCCATGGCATAAACGTTGCTGATGATCATTGCAAAGCATTTTCTACTCCCTCCTAGGTTATATGTACAGTGCAGTGCCACACAGAGGTATGCACATGGATCCCAAAAGGCTTCTTCATGTGTCATCCTGGTGGTGTCTGGTCTGCCTGTCTGTCTCTATTGCTCCTTTCTGTCTGTATCATTCTTACATTACATGTGCTGGTAGGAAAGCAGGATTTGGTCTTGTGCTTTAATAAACTAGAGCTATAGCAAATGTGTTGTGAGAGAACATCAGTCTGTGCAGCCTTCTTGGGTTTGTAGCAACCATTACCACCAGAATGCTTTAGCTGCTCTTCTGGTGGAAGGCAGCACCTGTGTGCATCTTGTGTGCAGCCTACTGCAGTAAAGCAAGATGACGGTTCCTAAGAACTGGGCATTTTTGTAGGAAAGAAAGTGTTTCAAGTAGCTTCCTGTCATGTTTTAACATTTTATAACAGGTCTTTCAAAGTGGTCTTAAATTATGTAATTTATAACTTCTGGATATGCAGGAAAAAATTATACTGGTAATAATATTGGAGGCTGTGAAAACTGAGTATTTTAATTGGTACAGACTGCTTTGTTTTTAAATTTTTAAGTGTTGAATAGGACTTTTTTTTTCCAGTATGTTTCTCCATTCCAACCCAATTAGGGAATAGGAAAAATGTCAAGAACTCAAAAATATTCATTGAACAGAAATTGCTTTGCCATGAAGATGTCTTTGCCAGGGTCTGCAAGTCAAGGGCCGTAGAAGTTGGCTTACAGAACAAAGAAAGAGCAGTTGTACTGAGCCTGCTAGCACCCGGGTAGTGCGATATGTTTTTGCAGGCAGCAGAGGGAGTGCTTTCTGTTAATGAGCTATGGATATACAGGCAGGGCTTTCTGCAGAATAATTTTGTAACAGGGATAATTGAGCAGTTAATCAAGAATAGCAAACAAGGGCTCCATGGAAGCCCAGTTTACGGAGAGGACAAAATTGCCCTATTTTTCATGTGGCTATCGCAGTGTTATGGTTGATTTTCTTTATCACCCACTGACAGCCTTACTTGGAGAATGGTTATTAGTTTGGAATTTCTACAGTTAATCTGGTAGTTTAGAAGAAGCATTATCACAGCCTCCTGTATGAAGCCCATGTCTCTGCAACGGACAGGGGACTTCCTGCAGCAAATAAGGTGTTATCAGTATGCCTCAATCCTTTCTCCCTGTGAACCAGCTGATGGGGGGTCCCGTGGCCAGCACATGTTGCAGCCTGCCATCACTGGTGTCCTTCCTGCCCTTCCTCCTGCTTGTGCGTGACATGGATTTGGGGGCTCACTCTTTCTGATCTCCCCCATGCCTCACATTACTGCCTTTCCTGATGTTGCTTTACCACAGAACTATGGAAACCCACATGTTTTCTCTGTTATGCAGAGCAAAAAGTGAGAAGGGAATGGCTTAGGCTGATGAAAGACATCTGGTTTTGCTGCATGAAGACACAGCTCAGCCATGTGCTGCCTTTGCAACTGAGGGAAATCAGTCCTACTTTTGCCAGCATTTTGGCAACCCCCTGTTCTCAGCACCATGTGATCCACCGCCAGGCTTTATGCATTCATCCTGCAGCAACATGTATTGCTAATAGTCCCAGGATGAGTGCTGAGGAGCTCTCATGAAGGCTATTATCTCGCTTTCTGTTGGAAGCAGAGCTTTGTTGCTTTGCTAACCAGCATGGCAGCTGAGTGAGCACAACATAATGTTCATGAATCATTGCAGGTGATGTCCATGTTCTCCCCAGTGGTGAGTGGCAGGGTCATCTGATCTTCACTGTTCTGGTCTACTCAGGAAATCGCTTTCAGTGTCTATTTTTGCCTGGTATTTTTGCTTTACATCCAGCACAGTGGTGACACATTGGTTATTCGACCATAATTCAGTATACAAAAACAGCTGTAACTAAGAACATTGCTTTCTCCATGGCCTCGAGTGCTGAAGCAAAACTCACCTGACCTGAATGTGTGGTGTTTGTTTGTCTTTTTTCCAACAAAACAGCCTGCAGAGTTTTTTTGTCAAGATTTTTGTGAGTGCTTTGCAACTCTGGCTCATTGGAAATCAACTTTAGATGTGAAATCCCACCGATGCTTGTACTGCTGCCAGATTTCAGCAGTGGGAGGAGCAGCCTCAACCTCCTCTTGCCCCACGGGGGATGTGGGGATATCTGGCTTGAGAGCACCTCTTGGCACTGCAGATTTGCTCCTCACATTACTTTTTCTAATTCTCTGTCCAGTCTGGGTGTAAAGATCTTGGAAGTTCTTCTCTCACAACCTCTTTCTAGGTATCAGAAGCAGCCAGTGAGGCTCATGTATCTTTGACCACCCAATGTCGAAGTACGTATACCTGATGTACCACCTGGGTTCATGATGCCATGTGCCCATGTTGTGACATCCAGTATGCCTGTCTCCTGCAGTGGTGGACAGCTTTCTCCATCAGTGTCTGACAAGAGGAGAGAATGGCAGCTAACATGTTAAACAATGCAAATGTGTCTGCATTTTTTTATACACTGATATTGATTGGTCTGTTAATGTGAATGTCTTGGTTGTTGTGTCACTTTTCTTGCTTATTAATCAAAACAATGCAAAATGAGGGGAAAGCAGTTTTTGGGAGAGAAAAGGAGTGCAGTCAGCAGTGATTGAATACAGCCTGCTGGAATGCTCTGGTGCTGTCTGCTACCCACCAGGCATGAGGGTATCCACAATAACAGGGAAGAGCTGAAATGCTTTATTTTCTCGCTTTATATAGACAGTGTTTGGATTTTTCCTCTCCAAACAGTGTTTTGAGTGAAGATTTGCCTAAATCTGTTTGTTCGGTTAAAAGAAATGTATACAGCCAAATGTGTCAGTAGATACAAACAAAACATTTCAGTCAACTGCAAATGGCTTTTTTGGACTTGCAGGTTTTTGTTTTGTCTGGCTTCAGTCATAACAAATAACACTGAAAAGCAAAAATGATCAATTAAAGAACTCCCAATAAATCAAAATATCAACACCCCAAGCTGGGAAAGCCATAAGCTGAATGGCAAATGAGTGGTTCCCACATGGGAACCATTGCTCTGCTCTGTGCTTGTTTATTCCCCTAAAGCTGAAGAGAAGGAATCTCCTTGAGACATAATTGCCAATCATGTTTTTTTCTGTTATACAAGTGATAGGAAGAATTCAGATTTGTGTATGCCCCACGCACAATATTAAGAAAAATAATTGGAATGTCTGGAAAAAAATTGCTCTCTTATAATTGATTGTAGTTACCTCAGACCTGGAAATACCCGTTTGTTTTCTGATACAGCTGACAGATTTTGCTGAGCAGCCCGGCGTTGTGTAAGAACATAATGCACACAGTAAAGGTGACAAACCCCGAGAATGTCCCCAGTGATGCCAAGTAGCCCATATGCTCTCATAAACACTTTCTCTTCTCCTTTTTTCATGCTGATCACGTGAGCCCATTTTGGGCAGAAGCTCACATTAGGCTCATTTGTTACCTGCTGTGCTGCTCTGTGCATCTGCAGTGCAGCATCTCTGCACTAAGCTTTGGCCACGTCCTGTTTGCTTTTCCTGTGTGTGTCCTGAAACATTTTGCCACGGAGGTAAAAATGACTCTTAGGTGTATAGAAGTTTTGGGACATAGTAGTTATTGATATCTGACATTAGGCTCTCTCTATATATATCATCAAGAGAAAATCCTGAAAAGTAGTATTTGTAGCTGTGGTATCATTCCTTGTACAAGAAGAGAAACAAACTGGTAGATAATTCTATAGTTTTATGTATAAATTTTAAATCTAAATCTCTTTAAATTTAGGTGGGGCATGCTGGTGAAATTTCACATTGTTGGTACAAAGCACAATCTTCTTGGCAGTCTCTCTTTGTCCTAAAGCCAAATTCCAGGCCTAGGGCTTTGGAAGTCCAACTTTAAACTTACCTGGTGATTTTGAGCCATTTGTCGTGAGTGCAGTGATGTTCAAGTGATACATTGCACTAATAACATCACAAGAACACTATCGCTCTCATGATGTATTAGTATAACACACTATCAGAACACTATAGCTGATGTATTACTCAAAAACAGTTTTAACCCTCAAGAAGCATCCTCATCTCTAGGCTGAATCCACTGAAAGCTGTGGATAATGGTAGGCTTAAGGAGTAGCATATTTGGTTTCTTTAGGGTAAGCTAAGAATAACAAGTGGTATTCAGAGTATTTCATTAAGCGAAACATTCTTGTGATTTCATTTTATTCACTGAGGAAATGTTCTTGTAGATGAGGGTAGCATGATGTAGGTATGTTTGGATTTTATTACCACTAGAATAAGTTTTTTGGTTGGGTTTTTTTGGTCTTTATTAGAGACTTGAGCTGTAATTTGAGAATGTTTTAGCAGGATTCACGAATTTCAGCTGATTTCAACTCATCAAGTTGAATCAGATGCAAGCTATCTAAATTCAGTTTATGTGTATACAGAGAACAGCAGAAAAGGGGAAAAGATAAAAGAGTATTTACAGTTTTGTAGCTGAAGTCACTGCAGAAAAGCAGATAGATCAGCATTTCTTTGATTTCTCAAGGATTCTTTTAAAAATCATGGTAGATTTTGAGTCACGAGAATCTTGAATTGTGTAATTAATTCCTATCTGGCATGAAGAGGCCTGTGATCTCTTCACACAGAAAAAGAAAGATAGTAGTAATAATGAACATCAAAGTGACATGATACATTTGCTTATTTGTTCTTATTTTTGTTCCTTGTTCCCATATCTCATCAGCATTTGTGAGAAAACACGTTGCCCCTCACATAACCCCCATGCTGGATTGCCCAAAGCTACCTGTGCCACTTATCTCCCTTAAATCTGCTACACTGAGCAATGGCTTTGCCATCAGGACAGTGATGCTTATGCTTCAGGCTCTGTAAATCTGGACGCTTAATTCTCTTGCCCTGCAGGTTTGGGGCCACATGATGCACCACTGGGTATGTTGTGTTTGAGCTCACAGTCTCCTGGGAGGAAAAACAAAATATTAAGCTTTTTCTGATCTTGCAAAAGATGTTGTAATGGGAGTGCTGTACAGCCCAGAATGTGTCTTCTGATAGCCATTCTACCTGCATGGTCTCCATAATGGACTAGTGGTTCCTCCATCATCTGGCCTGAACATCTTTTATAATCTCTGAAGGGTGAAGGTATTTTTATGGAACATGTGGAATCTGCGGAATCCTGTTCACTGTTACTGGTACAAGTAAGTGGAGGATAATGCTGATAGCTGGAAAAGAAAGTAGTGATCTTGGCAATAACCATTATTTGGTTTCACATTTCTAGCACGTTCACGTCCATGTCCTTCCAAGGAGGTCAGGAGACTTCAGCAGGAATGATGATGTCTACAAGGAGGTAAGGGCCCCTCTCTATTACTTGTTCAGAGTGGTTTTCACAGTTAGAAACTCACATCAGAGATACAATCCTTGCTTTGAATGGAATTATTTAATGGGCTCTCTACATCTTTATTGGTTACAGAAAGCCTGTGTTGAGCACCAAGCCCAGTACTGAGATTTTGCAGCTTGCCTTCTGGCCTGCTTTCTGCAGGATTCTGCCCAGGTTCTGGGCACATCACAGTGAAGCCCCAAAAATAAAATTTGAAGAGCAACTATGCTTATAGATGTAATATCTGCACATGTGCAGATTGTACAACAGAGCTGGGGACATAAGCTGTGACTGAATTACTGGCTTTTGTTTAAATGCACAATTGTATTTAATAAAAAGTTCTTCCCAGCTTGACAGCTGTCACAATGAGTTACTGAAAAAATCCCACTATTGTTGGATTTGTGTGGCTCTTCGTGAGTTTGGTAGGATCCTCTATCTCAAATGTGACATCTCCTTTTCTTTTTGAAAGTAATTAATGTAAGCATGTTCAATGCTTTTGCAATACCATATGCTTGAAGAGGAATTCATGACATTTTATGCTTCTGTATTGTTTCCTTTGTGATATATCCGTGATGACAACTCACCACTCTCAAAAAATGTATTTTGAAGTTTTATAATGACTTCAGGGGATATTGAGGTTGGATATTTGGAAAAAAAAGTTCTTCTCAGAAAGAATGATGAGGCACTGGCACAGGCTGCCCAGGGGTGTGGTGGAGTCACTGTCTTTGGAGGTGTTCAAGTAATGTGGAGATGTGGCACAGAGGGACATGGTCAGTGGGCATGGTGGGGGTGGTATAATGGTTGGACTTGGTGATCTCAGTGGTCTTTTCTGACCTTAATGATTCTGTGATTCTATGACTTAATTCAAAGGTGGTGAAAACATGTTTGCTTTTGACATGAAAGACAGAGATTGAGAACCCTTCTAACATAACCTTATAATGAGACTGCTGAGCAAGGAGATCAAATGTCAGTACGTGATGGCCATCCTATATAATGCTGTACTTAAAAGCAGTAAAGTGAGGCAACTTGAAAGTTAATGTTTTCTCTTTACATTTGTTAGGTGGTTTTCAGTTCTGCACCAACCCACAAATTCTGTTTCCGTTTTTGTCATTTTTAAAATGCCATCTTGTTATTTTTAACGTGCTTATTTCTCTCTTGTTATATGTAAATATAAAAAACCAAAACTGTTAATGAAAAAGGCTATGCATTTAGTGTTGTTAAATGCAAAAGGCATGACAAATTGGCGGAAATTATTTTTATCTTGTCGTTTTCAGCTACAGTAATTGTAGATGTTGCTTGTAGCAGACATAGGAAGCAAAAATATTTAGACACAGATGTGATAATATATCTTTTAGTGGAACAACGTATAGCCTCAGAGTCTAAACAGCTACTCTTGAATATCAAAGAGTGAACATATGCTTTTGTACAGACTGCATCTGACCAAAGATTTCACTGTACAGTTAGGTTGTCAGGAAAAAAAACCTACAGCATTTGATGCTGTAAAAGTTTGGTGCCAAGTTCTATCACTCACTGGACTGGGAGGGTAGAAGGCCTTAAGCAGTATGCTGTCATAAGGGTAGTGAATAAATCTGTATTAAAACATAAAAAGTGGACAGATTATTGAAAATACAGCTGATTTGAGAAATTATTTGGAGATTATTACAGTAAGGCAAAAGTTTTTTTGTATAATGCATTTTTGTGTAGTACCAAGACACATCTCTTAGTCAAGACTTATTAAAATGTTTCGGAAATTCTTGTAGGTTATGGCGGAGCAACAGACTGAAAACCTACAAGCAATAGAGTACCATTAGGTGAGGTGTAGGTGCAGGAAAGGGCTTTAAATCCATCACCCATGAAATTTGTGCTTAGGACAATCTGTAAACTGTTCGTAAATAAAGCTTTCTTTCTATATATTTGAGTGATAGACAAAGTTGTGGTGTAGGCAGCAGATGTCCTTCCTTTTCTTCCTATTATATGGCACTGAGGCTGTTAGCCTCTCTGAAACAATTTTTGTAATTATAAAGCACACCTGGGCTAAATTTTGCACATCATGGTGCCTGGTTTAATTACTGCAGGTAAAAATTGTACCGCCATTGTGTGTAGTTTTCACAGATTCTGGGTCTCAGCCCTATTTCGACACATCTATCTCAAACCCCTGTCTATCTGTAAATGCCCTTGAGCTCTCCAAACTCTGCAGTTGTCATCTGTATATGCTGAGCAGATTGTTGACAAATCCCATTGCTCAGTAGTGTTTGACAGGAAGGAGAATGCCCAGATGTTGAGACATCAGTCCTCTTAGGAGACTTCTACAGTTGAGACAGCTAGAAAATACTCACAGGCTCTTGCTGTGTGCTTTATTTGTCCCATTTGGATTGAGAGTGACCATCTTGCTGACTGAAAAGACAGAAGAAACTATGTCTTTGATCCCTGCTTAGTAAAGTGTTTACTGGGCTCTGGTATCTTCAGGCTTTTGGCTATAAAGCTCCAAGGCAGCCTCATCTAGAACTGTAAAGGGCATTCTTAAAGGTAAGGTATATCTTTAGCACTTGGTTTGTAATAAGGCTGCTGATGGATACAAATGCCAACTAGTTTCTGGATATATTTTTAGATCTTCGGTACTGAGACATTAATTGGAAAAGAAATGAAAGGGGTCCAAAACCTGTTCCACGGCACCTTCTCTGACACAGTTCTTGGAAAACATCACTTAATCTTTTAGGTCTTGATACCTTGATGCATATGAAAGAAGTCACCAGATGATTTTCCTAATATACAGAGAGCGATTAACAATAAAGACAGACCACATCAAATATTCTTAACTTATTTCCTTGTCATCTTTGCAGTCCTTGGGAGGCTATTTCCTAAAGAGTGTTAGCTATCCACCCTCTGGGCTCACCATAGTGAAAAGCTAACAACATAGTTTTTCAGTTCTTACATTTTCTTGCAATTATGTGAAGCTAATCCTGCAAGTATGCACAAGTCCAAGTTAAATTGGTCTGATAGTTTGTTTCATAGGTTCAGGTTCTTCATATTTCTTTTGGATCACTTTTCTCATCTACATCTTGAGTAATCCTTATTTATAAATTTACTTTATTTCTTATACAACAAAACTGTGACAGCTAGGTATTAGGAAAGCTTAATCAGAATCCCTCCTATTCCTCTCTTTACTGTTTCATTTGAAATATAAATATTTTTTAGTTTATCAATCGGAGAATTTAAAAGTCTTCTCATCAAGGAGTTGCATGTTTTAAGAAAATGAGGGCTTTTTCCCTTTTGGAAGGGCATGTCACAATAACTGGTAAGTGTGTTATTAATGAATATCTTTACTGTAGGACAGCACCCTGTGTTGCAACAGTCAGCACAAGTGCTGCAGAGCTGCTGGGGGTCACCGTGTCCAAAGCGTTCAAGAACATTACCCTGAAGAAGTGTCTCAGCACTTTAATACGCTCAGCCATCTGTAGGCAGTTCCCATTCAGCGTGTGTTTGAAAAGTCCATAGCACAGCCTGTCCCCTGTCTCCACAGAGTGGTTAGCCATTACTGCAATATAAATAACATTCATCATCCCTTAGGTTGGCAGGTAATAGCCATACTAGGCAGAGAGTATGGGGCTTTCTCAGAAAGGAAGAGTGAATCAAGTCTGCAATACTGCTGTTATGAGTACTGACCTCAGTAAGTTAATTCTGAGGCTGACAGACTTGGATGGGTGAGAGCAGCCCAGCCTGTCAGCAGAATGCTGAGTGCCCTGCTATGTAGTGCTGCATTTTGTGGTGCCGGGCCATGTTCCTTCCCAAAGCCCATGTTTCACTTGGTGGTTGCAGCCTTCTGTAATGGATGCTACAACAGCAATATGCATCCCAGCCTGTGCTTTCAAGGCAAAGAGTGCTGTTTTCTCACCAGCTTTTCTTGCCCATCTCTAGTTCCCAATCTAGGCTTTAAATGTTCTAAAAGGGAAAAGTTTGAATAAGAGAGGCTGACCCGAATCCTTGTGTCCCCATCCCCTGCTGCCTGCCAGATGTGCTTCATGGGCCTCTTGTAATGAATCTGGGTGAAACTTCCTAATGTGAATTCTTTGGTAACTTGGAGGTTTTGTTAAATGCAAAAGCCAGCAAAAGAATTCAGTTCATGCTGTCCTTCCCCTCTAGCATTCAGGCACGCAGTAAGAGAATCACTTAGGGAAAGATATTTTGACTTAGTGATCTCATTCAGCACATTATGTTAAATCATTTCAGCAAGAATACCTATTAGTAATCATTTCCAGTTCCAGGGAGGATGAAGGAGGCATTTTGGCACATGACTCAAGAACCTGCTGGGTTGCTTTTTCAGCCTGGCAAAACTGGGGAGCTTTGTTGAATTGAGAAGTTTAGTCAAACAAGCCTGAAGTTTAATTCTCCATGAGTGGCTTTGACTGTGCCATGCCCTCACCCTGACCTGTAGGCAGCGTCTCACGTGCTGCTGGGCACAGAGCCTAGTGAAGGGCTTGAAACGTGCAGAGCTGCTCTAAACTGTTAGGACTGCTTCACAATTAAAGATAAGGTATAGAATGAAAAGATAAATAAGCCCTAATCCTGGCCCTGCTAGACAAAATGGAAAGATGCCCAACAGTTTCTGTGAGCATTGGATTGAACTGTTCATGAAAATTAATAGCATGCAGAGCTAATAGGCTGTTCCTTGGCCTCAGAATTACATTGCACCTTCTGGGAACATATTGTAGCCTGCTGGTAGATCAGTCTGCTGCATCTGAACTCCCTTGGGGCCAGACTCTGCTTTCTTTGAGCCCTGCATGGGTAAGCTCATGGAAAAGGAGGGAAGCAGCACAGAATCTAAATTGGATATTTTTTTTTAAAGGCCTCTGTTTTCCCCAGGTACAAGTCTACTTCCCTATCTTCTTCTGATGCAGCAGCAAATAAATTCTTTCTCATTCTTTCTCAGGCTGTGGATTTTATCCTGGTCTTGCCAATGTTGCTCTTTCTGACTGACAGAGCATCAGAGGAGCTTCTGGTAGCCAAGGAGCATAAGCCTTTCCCAGTTGTTTCATGTCTCTTGTGATATTACAGCGACTCCAGCCGGGCGAGTCAGATTAACTGTGCATGAACGTTTCCAACTGAGAGTACTGTGGTAGAAGCTACAGCTGTGCAAATAATTATGTTTTGAATTTGATACCTGAATTGACAAAAAGTCATTTTGAGTTGACCTTAAAGGAATTATTTTTCCAACAAATGAATTTCCTTTTTGAGTCAGACAAGACGATTTGTTTTGTGAACCACGATATTTTATGTGATTATAATTTGAAATCCCCTGGAGACTGCTGGTACTCCATGCATGCACCCAACCTATATTAAACAAAAATGATAAATTCATCAGCAGGGTCTAGCAAGAATACTGGAAGACATCCTATCATCATGTATGTCTCCCTAGATGGAAATCCTACTGTTCATGGTATTTTCTACTCTTTTCAACCTTGTAAAGCATTTCTTATTTTGATACTTGAAATCTCTGAGACCTTCCTGTATGCCACATGCACTGCCACACATATCTTAAGATGCCAGGAAAGCATAGTCAAATCTGAGCAGGAACAATTTTGTTCCCTGTTATCTTCCATCAGATCTACAGAAGTGGAATCAGTCCAGCTCTAGGAACAAATTATGAGTGGATAGAAGGTTCCCAGTTAGGCAGCCATTCCTCATGATTATACTCATGCCCTTTACACCTAGACTTTATCTGGAAGGTAATATAGATTTGGCATTTTATGTATCATTGTGTAGTCTTATTGTCCTCCAGCCCAACTTTCTCTTGGCATTCCATTACTTCTCTTGCTGGTTCTTACCATTTCCTGCATCAAGGTCTCCTAATAGGTAAAAAGTACCAGCTTCCAGAAGTCACTTACATTTAGCTTATAATGTAACAGAGACAAATTATTGTGAGCATTACAGAGGAGCTCTTGGCCCCTGCTATGGGATGTTTACTGTGTTCAGCTCGTGGAGTACTTGCTCTTTTGAGTCCTTGATGGTACTTCCTTGGCCAGCTACTTAGTGACAAAGAGCTTCCAACCAAAGACAAGCTGCTGATAAGGGAATTAAAGTGAACATGGTCTCTCAGGCCCATTTGCTCTGTCAGTGCTTGGACTTGCTTAGCTGCTCAGGTGATTCTCTTCAACTCCCAGTCCCTGAGGTAGAGCTGTCTCCAGGCCTCTGGTTGTCGTCTGATGCACAAGCTGAATTCTTGCTGGTGGGGAGAACGTGCCCCATTAGTATCCTATATACTCAGCTTTTTGGAATTGACATGATGGAAAGTAAATAGAACTATCAGAGTTGGCAGTTTCCAAAAAGGGATTTTTCTTCTCTGAACTGAAATGATGCCATAAACTTAAAATGAAATACTCCCTTGCATTCTGCTTAAGGGTTAGGGTATGAGAGCAGCTATTTGGTAAACTCCAGACCAAATTGCACAGAAATCCAGTGCATCAGATTACTTCTGCAACTTGTTCTGCTAAGAGCAAAAAATTGGAGAGTGCCTTCTCACTCCATAGGACCGTATTCCATAGCTAAACAGGATCCAATGTTCTGACCCACATGCATGTACTTAAAGATACTATGGTGTTAAACTGTGATCCTGAAGAAAAGATCACTTTGCTGGCTCTCTTCCAAATACAGATCACTGCCCTGAGGGATCAGATTTATCTAAAGGAGGTTCAGGGACCATGTAGCTGGAAGTGACACCATCTGAGCTGGTTGTTGCTGGAGGTTTCATTGACCTGCCCAGCACTAAATCAGCAGCTTCAGTGATTCAGATCTGATGCTATCCCTCACTTTCTAAATATGACTTTTCTAAATGAAGGTGGAGGTATATTAATGGACCCAAGCATTCTTCCTTGGTTAGAACGTAAATAAAAGTCTGATGGGATGAGTTTACCAATATCTGCAAGGTCAAGTTAATTTATCTTTTGAGTCAAAAGAGTGAAAAAATATATAGATATGAGAAATAAGCTTTCCAGGTATGTGCTTGCATTCTGCTTTTGTTTGTTCTGTGGAAAAAAAAAGTGTGCTTTTTTTCCTTTATGTATTTGCCCACTGTTTTCCATTATCTTTTTTTCTTCTGCGAGAATAAAGATATAGAAGGAAGCTGAACTTAAAGGGAGTTAGAAAAATGCTACCAGCAGTCCTAAAATATCAAACGGAGAACAGAATGTTTGTGGTTTCCAAAACCAGAATGACACCCTGGCAGTTTGAGTTGCAGTAAAGTTCCCCAGACCTTTTATTTAGGCACTTTTAAATAAACATGCTTATGTATTTATGGAAATAAAAGTGAAAATTAAGCAGATTGAAGAAAAGTACTTCTTAAAGTGGTGGTGAAGTGATAAGAATATCTGTAAAGAAGCATTGTGGGTATGCTGGCTTTGTGGAAGACCACCTAGCACACGAGTTTGCTCAGCTTTGCAGTAGATCAGTGTCTCATCTCTGTGTGATTGGCTTCCTGCACACTGGGTAGCAAAATTGCCCCTCAGATAACAGAGCGATCTAGATTTTATTCACAAATTTGGTGTTGGTGGTAACTTCTAGGCCTTCTCTTTTGCCCAGAAGCGCATGGGATGTGGCTAAATCAAGATCCGATTATGTCATGCCTTTGCTCGGTATTTCTGGTACAATAATAATCAGTGAAACAGTTAACAACATTGAAATATAAACTGCTGTCCCTAAGGCTCCAAAGTAACACCTTTCTGTTACCAACACACTGGTTTCACGGTTAACACCTCACCTCTTTCTGTAGGAGACAACACTTTACATTACAGCTTGTGTTCTGGCAAAAAATGCTACGGAGTTTATCATAGGCAGATCTCAGTTTCATAAATTTAAAACACTTAAAATTCACCACCATATATAACTCAGGCCATGTTCTATGCCTTTGTTACCATATGTTAAGAAGGTCTTAAGATACATAAGAAGACAGAGGTACAAAATTACTTGGCGTTAAATATTGTAGGCAAATGGCTTACTTTTCTAGAGGCATTTGCTCAACTTAATTTCTACTCTTTTAAGCCCTGATGATGCAAATACATGGGGCAGTCACTGGGATGAGTGCTTGTGTCTCCATTGGGCAGACCCAGTGATGGAGTAGGCAGTTAGGACAGGAGGAAGAAGGCTGATGGCAGAAAGAAAAGTAAGAGTGGATGTTGGGTGTTTTTGCAATGTTTTTACCATGAGAGAGGTCCAAAGAGATTGCAGAGATGTCCCTGTACTGGGAAAGAAAATGTTCATTTCCATTTCAGAAAGGAAATTTTAGGAAATCATTGCACTACAGAGAAAATTTAGTTTGACAGCGTCAGGATAATTATGTACTACTTAGTTTTGTTTAAATATTGTAAGCACCATTATTTCTTTTCCGTGTTAAGGATTGACTTGAGTGCTAGGTTACAGTGGTTTTCCTTAATTGTTCTAATCCTTGGCTTTAAGAAAATGAATTCTTTAAATTTACACTTGTGGAGTACACAGCTAATGAACAAAAGGCTTTAGCAGTCCTTTGCAGACCAAGGCTCTCTAGTTTATTTAAAAAAAAAAAAAAAAAAAAAAAAAAAAAAAAACCAAA